>CM077253.1:13462568-13885068 GCA_039654775.1 Spinibarbus caldwelli | reverse complement strand
GTTCATTTGTCGTGGGGTTTGTCTCAGAGTCCATCAGAATGTCGTTGCTGTCTTGAGAAAATCCCTCTGGCTGTGGCCTCTGCTGACAGAAAACATTCAATCAGCGCATCTCCAGGGAAGAAGCCACCTGCCCCGCTGCCCTCCATCACAGGCCGATCGATTTTTCCGCCACTGCGTGCCCTGCACTCTCGCTTGCCCCCTCTCTGTCCATTAATTTCTGCTTTGCCACTCAGTCTCTTTTTGGGTTTAAGCCCTGGCGTCTTGTATTTTGTTCCGTCTTCCTTTCAGTCTCTGATCCTTTGTGCTCTATTCTCACTTTCTCACTTCCACACTCAGTGGGATTGGCTCAGGATGTGAGGGCCGGTCCTACAGTTGCCTGTGACTCTGTCTCCTGAGAAGACTGGGCCCCTGTCTCAGTAAAGTTCGTGTGAAAGGAGGTGGGCTCATGCTGCTGTTGGCCCTCAGTGGTCAGCTGCCTTGGCAATACAGCTTCATCATCAACATCCACTTCCTCTTTCAGTGTTACACACAAACCAAGAAGGCTTTCCTTGGTGAGACTTTGTTTTCAGTGTACCTCAGAGCTCCTGACAGGAGACAAGACTGTTTACTGTAAGTAAAGGGAGTTTGAATGAATTTGTTTGCACTTGTGGGCTGTCGTTGGTATCGTAGATGTTAGTAGGGGTTGTTTTCTTCATTTAGATCGTGTTTTTTGCCTCTGTTGTTTAGCAGGGCCCCTTGTAAGGCGTCTTTTGTAACACTGATTTGTAGGTGAGCCGCTTTATAGCTGTTGCCATGAAAGATGTCTTGTGTACTTCTAGATTTGTTTGACTTCTTCTTTGAAGAAGTTCTTGACTAAGTACTGTGGCTTTCCATTTGCTGGCGGGTTCACTGTTATTTTCCGCTTTCTGTAAAATTATTGTCCTAACAACGAGCCTTGTCTGGATGTCTGTGAATCACAGCAACCTGTCCTCAAAGGAATTTATTTCCTTAGAAAGAAATCTTTTGTCAAGCACATGTCAGAAATCTGTGCTTCACGCTGGACTGAGAGATCAGTCTAGGGATTTGTACTGGGTTGTAGCTGTAGAAAGTCTCCTGATGGGCCGTAATCACAGACGCCCATGGACTTGTCAGTTACATGCAAAAATGCCAACACTTTCTTTTTCTGACAAGCTGTTGTCTGATTGGATGATTTTAGGCAATTTCTAGGAGTTAAGGTACACACATAAGCATTTTTGAGAATGAAATAATCACAGGATTTGGTTTTCCGGCTAGTGACATCAGATCTTTAAAATAAAATTTCAAGGACATTTGGGGCACTTACTAAAATTCAATATAAAAATAGAATGTTATATTATATGTTTTCAGAGGTATGTTTCTGAAATAATTAGTACTTTTTATAATTTTGTATATATATATTTTTTTGTCTACAACCTGCCACAAATGGACAATGTGTAACTGTTTAAATACAATTTTTACATTTATTTATTTATTTATTGTATTATTTGTACACTACTATTATTCAATTGTTCAATTACATTTTTTGAAGAAATAACTTTATTCAGCAAAGAAGCAATAAATTGATCAAAAGTGGCAATAAAGACATTTATAAATGTTACAAAAGATTTCCTTTTCAAATAAATGCTGTTCTTTTGAACTTTCTGTTTGTCAAATAATTTTAAAAAATTATCAAGATTTAATAAGGAATGTTTCTTGAGCAGCGAATTAGCACACTGAAAACTAGAGTAATGGCTGCTGAAAATTCAGCTTAACCATCATAGGAATACTTTTTAAAATATATTACAATAGAAAACAGTTATTTTAAATTATAATAATATTTCACTGTATTTTCTTAACAAATAAATGCAGCCTTGTTGAGTCATCTGCCATATCACCCTGCAGCCCAAGACCGGTTGCCCACGAAGCTAAGCAGGGTTAAGCCTGGACAGTACCTGGATGGGAGACCTCCTGGGAAAACTAGGTTGCTGTTGGAAGAGGTGTTAGTGAGGCCAGCAGGGGGTGCTCACCCTGTGGTCTGTGTGGGTCCTAACACCCCAGTATAGTGACGGGGACACTATACTGTCAAAAAGCACCGTCTTTCGGATGAGACGTTAAATCGAGGTCCTGACTCTCTGTGGTCATTAAAAATCCCATGACACTCGTCGTAAAGAGTAGGGGTGTTACCCCGGTGTCCTGGCCAAATTACCTCCACTGGCCCCTGTCTATCATGGCCTCCTAATAATCCCCATCCACTGAACTGGCTCTCTCTCTCCTCTCCACCTGTAGCTGGTGTGTGGTGAGCGCACTGGCGCTGTTGTGCTGTGGCTGCCGTCGCATCATCCAAGTGGATGCTGCACACTGGTGGTGGTTGAGAAGAGACCCCACATATGATTGTAAAGTGCTTTGGGTGTATAGCAATACACAATAAAGCGCTATATAAATGCTTCATTCATTCATTCATAAGAGGCTTCTATCAAAAAATCTTACTGACCCCAAACTTTTGAATGGAAATGTAAATAAATTACTTCTATAGTATTCTTCAACAAAATGAACTTTTAGATGTCATTTAGATGGTTAGTTATTTTACATGTCATTAGATGGTCTCTTCCATTCTGTTGTGTTTCTTGGCTAGAATAATCTGCAAATTGAACCATTACTCTGATAATTAAATGTCTGGTTATGTGACACTACAAAGGCCCCTGACCTAGTGACGAAGTGACGTCTTATACAGAATCTCAGTATCATATCCTCTTCCAAATCTAAAAAAGTGAATGGAAAGTGGAAGTGGAAAGACCTAAGTGTGTGATGGACTCATTTCTGTTTTGTAGGATGTATTTAATAATGTCAGGAAAGCAGTGTTGAGTTGAATCGTTACGGCAGATCCCTGAGAGACAGCCATGTGGGACCAGGCTTCCTGTGGCAAACCACAGTTGCCACAATGCAAAATCAATTTGCTTGTTTCTCTCTCAGATCGATAATGGAGGGATCTCAGCACCTTGAAGTCTGTTCCAGTTTTGAGTGCGTTCTAAGCCTTCAGTCCCTCCAGATTTCTCTGTCTTTCCTCTCTCCTCCTTTCTGCTCGTCTCTGTGGGGGGCATCTGAAAGGAGAACAACTCCACGTGGGCTTCTTTGAAGCTCGCCGGCTCCTCCCCAAGTTTCTTTGACGTTCAGCGGAAATGACACTAGAGGGAGCTGGGAATTTCACGAATGCCAATCATGTTACTGATTAACTCATTGCCTAAAGACACAAGCTTTCGCTCCAAGTCTGAACGGGTGCCTTCACAGACACGTGCGCTCAAATGTCCTCTTGTTCATACGTGCGGATGAATGCCACCTGCTGATCCGTGTTCAAATTCACCTGTTGGAAGGGTTGTGGCCGATTTTGTTGGAGTCGCATCCGTAACACACAGTTCCTCCTGCCAGGCCCCAGGGCTCACAGGCACCATTTCCTCCAGACGGACATTTTAATTAGGAGGCTCTTCCTGATTTTTGCATCTCTTACAAGCTGTTTAGATGCGTGTTTGTGGCATTTGTTGTGGTCAAAGCGTGGCAAATGAGCTGTGGTGCATATGTCGGCCACGCGCCGCCTGTGTTCTGTGCCGAAGCTTTCTTGGCGTGACAAATTAGACATAGCTTGAACGCAACACGCGCTGGCTCGGTCCCGTTAATGTGCTGAATTGGGCCTGTCTAATTGGGTTTCCAGATAATCCTCTATTATTTGAATCGTCCCTGTTCCTGCAGCATGTAAATCTTATGCAGGGTTTAAATCAGCTGCCAAGTAGTATTGAAGTTTAATTGAATTACTCAAAGGAGCTTGGGGCTTTTCCTTCGAGCTGCATTTCTAACCAGTTGGTACGACTCCAGAATCACTCCTCTGTATAGCATTCTGACGGCCTCATTTAAGAAAATGTTTATTTTCCATTTATTCTTCCTGTGATCAACACAAGTAATGGGTGTTTTGCTGAGGCTTAGTGTGTAAGCCATGTTTATGTCCACTTGATGGAGTAGAACGGTGTTTTTCAAACTGAGTCTAGAGTGGAAATAAGTGGGTTGCATGCCATGTAAGAAATATGAAAAATGTAAGTTCTCAAGTTGGATTAATTTGTGTGGTTGGCATATGAAATGAAGAGACATACAGTCTGATTTATGAACAAATTACTTTAAAATGTAAAAATAAATAAATATTTTTAAAATAGTATTTGTTCATTTACTTTTTTAAATATTAAATTCATTTTTCTAAATATTACATTTAAATATTTCCTAAGTATGAAATTTAATTTAATTTGATAACACTGTGAAATTGATAAGTAGGCCTACCCAATGTAATGAATAAAATGTAAAAATAAATAAAAGAAAATATTTTTAAAATAGTATTTGTTCATTTAATTTTTTAAATATTAAATTCATTTTTCTAAATATTACATTTAAATATTTCCTAAGTATGAAATTTAATTTAATTTGATAACACTGTGGAATTGATAAGTGGGCCTACCCAATGTGATGAATAAAATATGAAAATAAATAATTGAATAAGTAAAAGAAAATACTATTAAAAAGAATGTATGTATTTATACATTTTTTAATATTTTTTTTTTCTAAATATTACATTTAAACACTTCCTAAATATTAATTAATATAATATTAATTAAAATATTCATTTAATATAAGACTGTAAATTTAATAAGTAGACCTATCCAATGTCATGAATAAAACGTAAAATATATATAATAAATTATTTATAGTACATTATAGTGAATTATTTATTTTTAAAAATTAAATTAATTTTTCCTAAATATTACATTTAAAATATTTTACAAATATTATTATATTAAAGAATAAAATTGAAACTTTTTTTTTTTTTTTTAAATAATTTTTTTTTCAATACTATAATTTAGTTTTAAATAATAAATATTTCTCTCATATTTCACTATAAAACATTTTGCTGGGTCTTGAGATTATACCTCACTAGGTGGTTCCTTGCGAGCAAACATTCAGAATCCCTAGAGTCAATAGTCCCGGCCTCAGGCTTATTGCAGACCATACTCTGGACGTCCTGTAGCTGAAAAGCTCCATTCAGTGCTGGTTCCCCCAAGGGAAGCTCTTTGACCGTGGGACCCTGAGCCTCCAAACACAGGCCTGCTATTGTCCATCTGGTGTCTGATTGGATTGAAATACTGTACTTAACAAGCACAAGACCTGACAATTTCTCACAAGCACAGCAGTAGGAAGCACATGCAGTCATAAACACAATGTCTTTGTTTTTCAGATCCAGGACTTGGCGATCCGCTGCATCCAGAAAAACATCAAGAAGAACCGGGGTGTGAAAGGCTGGCCCTGGTGGAAGCTCTTCACCACCGTCCGTCCTCTCATCGAGGTTCAGCTTACAGAGGAACAGATCCGCGGCAAAGACGTAAGCGCCCGTCATCTTCGCTAACCACTTCAAATGCTCTAAATAGGCATGTCATGTACAGGTTTTGCCTTTTGACAATAGTACAGCTGAATTTAAAGCCCATCTGTGTGGCTTTTAATGCCCCTCTCGGTTTCTCCGCCCTGCGGGGGTTCCTCTCAAATTCAGCTGCAGCTCTCAGTCACACCCAAAGCGCCCGTCTCTTTGATTACTGTCTCTGCGGCTTTGCCTCAATCTGAGTGTTTGTAGAGTTGTGTGTGTTTGTGTGTGGAGAGAGTGGCAGGGTTGTGTGTATGCATACATTACCTGTGTAGCTAGCTGGATCAAAAGCAACTCTGCTTCCCGCGGGGGAGTGCATTAGCATGTCACAGAGCGTGTGCGTGTGCGCGTGCGTGCGTGTTTCGTCCGCTGGGCCGCATCCCGCTGAGTGCTTGTGTAGCCATGCAGTCAGGCGTGCTCCTGCGAGAGACAGACGGGTGCTAACACTGCCTCCAAACAGCCTGCTTTTAAAAAACAAACACAGTTTCACTATCTCCTCTGCACAAACAGCCTTCAGAGCTACAACCGATTGGCTGTAGCCTGCAGTTCTCTAAAGTTAGCAAAGGAAAAGTTTAGGAAAGTGGGAGGAGGTTTGCGGTAGCATAGTCGCAGAGACTCAGAGAACAGGGCAGGCTTTCTACCTGTCTGTCATTCTGTTACCACTTCTAATTTATCTCCCCTGTCTATCTCTATACTTCACTAAATATAGTGGTTGTCATTATGTCTGAATGTCTGACTGTCTGTGGTTATTTCTCTACATATCAGCTGAATTTCTTGTCATCCTATCTTTCTGACTGTCTTATTGTATTCCTCTGATTGTCTGTCTGTCTGTCTTTAGGAGGAAATTCAGCAGCTCAAGTTGAAGCTGGAGAAAGTGGAGAAGGAGAGGAACGAGTTGAGACTCAATAGTGACCGACTGGAAAGCAAGGTTAGTGCTGAAATTCAATTGAGATTGACTTGAAATTCAGTTCAGATTCAATTCACATTCAATTTAAAGAAAAGATTGTTTACACAAGTTTATCACATACCAAATACCAAGATTTCAGTAAGCAATGCCAATGGTATTTCATGATTCCAGATAAGAAATTTGTGATTATGGCGAAAATGAATGTGGTTACACTAATTATAACATTTTATTTAAGGAGTTAAAATTGGTTATGTTTAAATAAATAATTCAAGTTAACAACAAAAATAAATGGGGTTATAATAATTAGCATAACCTCTTATGTTTAAAAAGTTACCTATTAATATTAATATAAATATTAACAAATAAAACAATGCCATGAAATGAATTATTCAGGAAAACATTTATAAAGTATTTTATAAAATAATATTTAATATTTAAATAATATTATTTATTAACATTTATTTATATAGTATTGATATATATTAATAATATTTAATATAATTGAATAGTATATGTTTAATGAATATACGTCATTTAATATTTTATTTATTATTCAAGAAAACAAAATTCACTTAATTTTTATAAAAAAAAAAACAATTGAACAGATACAAATTAATTAAAAGGTTACAGCAATATCAAGTATTCAAATAAACATTCAGCGAAAAAAGAAAAGGAAATTTAATGAAAATAAATTACTAAATTAAATGATTGGCACCATCTTCAATTGCATGATTTTTAGATACAGTACTATACATTAATATTTCTAACAGCTGCTGAAGGTATTCAGCTAAGAGCATTTTACTTCTGAATATTGTTGTTTAATTAATACAAACATAATAAACAGAGACTGGTCTATTAGAATAACATCACACTTCCAGCATAATGTGAAAAATTTTTCAGTATTTTTACAAATATCTAGGTTTTTTGTTGTTGTTGTTGTTTTTTGTCAATTTGGTACCAAAGAATAATGCATCCCTACATTCACATGTCTAAGGCATCCATAATAAGATTCCTACGTCAGGTTATTACTATACATATATAGTACTACATCAGTGTACAAAATCACACCTTCACACACAGTCACAGACACCCAGACCCTTACACCATCTCACCACATTATAAAAAAATCTGTCAGCTGTGTGTGAAATATGTGAGTGATGATACAGATGTGAAGTGCTGCATATGTGCGTGAGATGAGATCATACACTACTCTAAAGTTTGCATAGAGCGTGTGTGACACATCTAGTGGACACACACTTCACGTTTGCTCATTATATGTGTGTTTCAGATCACAGAACTGTCATCAGAGCTTTCCGATGAGCGCAACACGGGTGAATCTGCCTCGCAGCTGCTGGAGTCCGAGACCTCTGAGAGACTGAGGCTAGAGAAAGATATGAAGGATCTACAGGTAGCACACACACTCTTCTAAACAGAAACAGAGTTTTGACTTGATGGTTTTCTGAGGAAATCTCCTCATGCCTGAAATAGATATTCTCTGCCAATGCACAGACAATGCAGTTCATGCAGCAGAGCGTGAGCCGTATACAAATTGTGTCGTCTCATGTTAAATATCAATGTGAAAGATGTAGTGTGTGTGAGTGAGAGAGGCTGCAGGTGTTTGTCTCTGTATGCCTGGTGTGAGTGTGTGTGTTTTATATGTCTCTTAGGCTCAAGGTTGCCTGTGTGAGCAGATGGTCTGAGTATTTCCCTGCAGAACCAAGAACTGATGTGCTCTGCGTCTGTGTGTGTGTTTGCATGTCAGGCCAAGTTTGACGCTATGAAGAAGCAGAAGGAGTCTATGGAGATGGAGGTGATGGAGGCACGACTCATACGCGCATCAGAGCTCAATGGGGAAATGGATGACGATGACACCGGTGAGTTTGTGGCGTCACTTCCTGGACAGAGGTTTGGAATCAAACGTCTCAGTGAAGGAATTCCCTCATGATGGCTGAGCTTTGAGCAAAGCTTTGAGCGAAAACTATCACAGCCTTCCTAATGGTTTTGGCAGAATTGAAGGGTTATCTGGGAGAATTTCCATGAGTGTGGCAGCCCATGACTCTCTGGTGAGGAGGAGAGCTTCAGGTGTGCTGAGCGTTTCAACGTGGTACCTCCAGACAAATGAGAAAATAATCTGTAGCATCAGAGCTGCTGCTCCTCATTAAGCTGTTTATATGGAAATGCCAGGGGGCACTGAAAACACCAAACATACCCACGCACGCTCTCTCTCTCTCTCGCTCTCTCGCTCTCTCTCTGTCTCTCTGTCTCTCTAGTTCTTTTTTATTCCTTTATACTTGTGTTTCTGTAACTTTCCATGAAGAGGGAAAATTTGGCATCTCATTTAGAGACAATGTCTTTTACTTTGAGAACTGTTAGATATATATAGGCTCTATCTAACATAAAATTAACCAAGCATGAAAAGTAACTTCTAAACACATCAGATCAATTTTTTTGGGCCTACCTCAGATATTTTTACCTTCTTGACTGTATCCAGCAGTTTAATAGATTTATCATCAAACTACTGTTAAATGTAAAGCTTATATTCAATTAGTTAGTTAATACATTGTTGCACATTTTGAATGCAAACCCTGTCTGATTTTGTTAATTTTTTTTTTCTAATTGTAATGCCGAATAGATAACTAAACCCATTCTACATCATGATGTAAAGAGTAGTAAATTATTTTACTACATTTTTCAATTTTTACAAATATTACAGTATTGACTGCATTCATCAGACTCAACCTTTCAACTCGTTTACCAGTTGTTTTATTTTAATAAATATTTTTTCTTAAATTATAGGAAATACTACAAGCCAAAATTTAGCACCAAACTAGTTAGCACCTGCTAGGTGATATCTTAAATTTGCAGCCTTTTATTTATTTATTTATTTATTTATTTATTTACTTATTTTATATATATTTATATAAAAAAAACCCTGTTCAACCTTGTTCTTGGAGCGTAAAAGTGACAGTAAAGACAAAAGTTTTATATTTTGAATTTTTTTTAAGTAAATTTCCTGAAAAAAACAACTAATTTCTACATTCATAATAATAAGAAATGTTTTTTTCAACTGCAAATCAGCCTATTAGAATGATTTCTGAAGGATCACGTGGCGCTGAAGACTGGAGTAATGGCTTCTAAAAATTCAACTTCGCCATTACAGGAATAAAGTACATTTTAAAATATATTAAAATAGACAAAAGTTATCTTTAAATTATAATATTTTACAGTATTGCTGTTTTTACTGTATTTTTTGGTTGTATCAGTAACATGAATCAGGGTTTTAAAACATATTTAGTTTCAAGTGCTTTTCTTTGGAAAACGGGTTGCACAAATTGCAAATGTTAAAAAAAAAAAAAAATATATATATATATATATATATGTGTATATATATATATATATATATGTGTATATATATATATATATATATATATATATATATATATATATATATATATATATATATATATATATACATACATACATACATATACTGTCTGGCTCTGTTTAGTTGTCAATTTACCTTGATCCTCTAAGGTTGAGTTTTTTCTGAATGTTAAGCACTTTCTTTCACTATAAATTTGATGAAAGGGAAAATAATTATTTGAGGCTATATTTTACACCCTATTGCTGGTAAGTGGCTTCTGATTTTCTCAAGGTCTCCCCCCCCCCACACACTTACTCTTACTACTTCCCTGTCCCTCCTATTTCTTCTCATATTAGTGGGCAGCGTGTTCTCTGTGAAAGCCTGACCGTAATCATACTCAGTAGTGCTCTTCTCAGAATCACTGCTGTCATGAACAGAGCTCGTATTAATGCATGTGTCAGACTGGTGACGGCTTGCTCTCACCTCTGTGTCACACAGCTGATCTCTAAGGCTTAATGCTAATCCACGAACATTTGATTTATTCCACTTTCCCGCAATTACATTCTCTAATGGTCACATGGATTGGCTCCATTGCTAAAGCCACCTCTCATATCTAAGTTTCAGAGCATTTCATTTTCCTGCTTTGATTTATTAACTTGTGTGTATTTGCAGTTTTTCCCAGTTTGTTAGATGTCAAATTCGCAGAATGTGTGAGCTGTAATCAAAAGGACTGCAGTGAAAATTCCTTGGCAGAGGTCCATAGTTTAAACCTCGGCTCTCTTCAGGGAATGACCGCGGACAATCTGGCCCACAGTGTTTCATCTCAAAAATCATATTGCAATTATGATGCCAAATAATACGATGTAACTGCTTTATGATAGACATCTGACATCTCAAATTGCACCATGAACTTCAAGTGCACTGAACCTGTTGAGAGAGAGAGTACTTGGACTATGAGCAGCAGACAAAAGAGTGCCGCCTCTTTGCTTTAAAGCACTGGCATATTTATTTAATTAAATAACAGCCTTTTGCATTTGAGTAATCACACAAGGCCATCTCGCAATGAATTGTGGGGCCTTAATCATCGCTGACTGTGTTTTCAGGAGGAGAATGGAGGCTCAAGTATGAGAGAGCCATCAGAGAGACCGAGTTTACCAAGAAGAGACTCCAGCAAGAGTTTGATGACAAACTAGAGGTGGAGCAGCAAAACAAGAGGCAGCTGGAGAGAAAGGTAAGGACACCTTAGACACACAAATAACATTTTTTGTCAGCAAGTTTTTTCTTTTTTTTTTCCTGGAAATCAGTATTGTCCTTATTTTTAATAATAGTGCATCCCTACTGACTTTATTCTACCAAACTACCCCACACATCAATAAAGACTCAGACTTCACTTGTATTGTCAGTGTGGTCCAACACAACAGCATGTACTGTCTCAAGCTTGAATGTATTAGCTGAAACTCATACATCTAGACAAGACACACACTGGATGGACAGATCCACCTGTACAGACTCACTGAGAGTCTGTGTGTTTAGCTGACAGACCTGCAGGCGGACAATGAAGAGGTGCAGCGCGTGGCGCAGCAGCTGAAGAAGAAATGCCAGAGACTGACAGCCGAGCTGCAGGACACCAAACTGCACCTGGAGGGGCAGCAGAGCCGCAACCACGACCTGGAGAAGAAACAACGCAAGTGAGTCAGACCAGATAAAGATTTACTAACAAGAGTTAAGGAAATGGATAATTCAGGATATTTTGGTGCTCATATGTCCCCACCCAAAGTGAAATCTCATTGGCCCAAAATCCTGTTCTACATAACTTTATGCTATAATGATGGGTATCAATACAGATTTGCTGATTTGAATCGATTCTGATTCACAGGCTCTCAATTCCATTTCAGTTTGATTTTATAATGATTCCTTCGGGTGTATTTACATTATGAAGACTATTTTCTGTATTCTTGCATACAGAAAGAAATTCTGTTTATGCTAAGGCTGTAAATTATACAGAATAGTTTTTCAGAATGATTCAAACTGGTAACCTCTCTTTTTGAGCCCTGTATTAAAAGAACTTTCTAACAAGAGTTATTTTTATGTGACTCAGACTACATTGGCCGTGTTGTATGTTTGTTAAACAAAACAAATACGTTTCTTATTGTTATCGCTGTACTCAATCTTTTTATTGAATCACATTCAATACAGACTGCAAGCATTCATATCTCAGGTTGAATGATTTATTTTTCCAAACTTCTAACTTGGAAAATCATGAAAATAATCATTTTAAACTAGTGCTGTCAAACAATTAATCACGATTAAAAGTTTTTGTTTACATAATATGTATGTGTACTGTGTATATTTATTATGTTTTTTATAAATACACACACATACAGTATATATTTTGAAAATATTTACATGTATTTAAATGTATATATTTATATTCTAATATTTTATATTATATAAATATATTTAACATATAAACAATTTTTTTTCATAAATATATACATGCATGCGTTTGTATTTTATATATACATAAATAAATTTACAAAGCACACACACATATATTATGTAAACAAAAGCTTTTATTCTGGATGCAATTAATCGCGATTAATCATTTGATAGCACTATTTTAAACATTTGATTTAGTTTAACAAAACTCAGCTACTGAAAATAGGCACTGAATAAAAAAAAACACATTAGGGTTTTAAAAATCTACATCAAATGAAGATCGCAATTAATTGGAAAATCAATATTTTGCTCTAACTCAAGTTTGTTAAGCAGCAAATATGTTCTGATAGTTTGTTTCACATATTTCTTTAAAAAAAAAAAAAAAAAAAAAAAAAGTAGAATTACTTGGCGATGGAAATGTGATGCTCTTGTTAAGGCCTGTTCAAACCAAAAATGATAACTATAAAGATAATTTTTTAAGTGTCCACACCAACAGGAAATAGTTACGTCTATTTTAAGCTTGCATTATGGTTATGTTGTCTGCTGCTTTAAATGCACAGAAGCTGAGTGGATTCTTATTGGCTTTCAGTGTATTCATTTGTCAGCTGGAATAAATGATCTGAAAAAATTCCAGCGATATTGTTTCTCTGTGCCATTATTGGTATCATTGTGGTGTGGAATTATCTTCTCTCATAGAATTAGAACAGTTATAAAAACGTTATAGCTTTTGTCCTTGGTGTGAACGAGCCTTAAGAGTAGCCCACCAGTGCCTCAGTACCATGCATCTCAAAATGAAATCTGTAAATATGTCATTACTCAGAGCAGAATGGTGATGGTGGTGTGTGAAGGTGCTGCAGCTAAGGCTCTTTAGACTCTTGAGTAAATAGGCGGAGGCTGTGCCTGTCACTGCAGAAGGGATGTGTAAAAGTCCACTCTAAATGTAATGATCGGCCTGAGGCTCAGGGTGATGGCAGATTTAGCCAGAAGGAGAGATGGGGGAGGGCAAGGAGAGCGGTCCTTCATCTCTCTGTGGGGCTCGGATTAACACAAAGTGTTGCATAAGACTCATTTACGGGATCATAACAGGGCCTCGGAGAGAAGGGGGTGGAGAACTAGGAAAAGAGGAAAAGAACAAACTGATTTGCCCCAAAGCGTCACTACTCCCCCCCCCTCCTCGCTCATTGTTGCCCACTTACAAGTTAACCCAATCAGAATGCTTTTCCCTAATGCCCCTCCTGACACACACGTCACACACAATATTGTAAAACTTAGATGAGTTTTAGTTTCTCAACACTCTGCTATGCTTGGCTATTTTAGGAAAAGCAGGTATGTAATTTTTTGATGTTTTTTGTTTTGATAAACCTTGTAAATTTCAAACACTTTATACTTTGATTATAGTGCTTAGTGATTCAAGATTAGAAATTCTCTTTAGTTATTGCATTGTATATATTTTGACTATTGGTCAGCTAATATGGGTTTTTCAATGACAAATACTGATATCTAAAGAGCAGGGAAGCAGATGTAATCATGATATACACTTTAATGACAGCAAATTGTATAAAATTAATTTTTATTAATGGCGGAAATAGATAAACTATACTGTCATAGACAAAAACTGTCATACATAACAAAACTTTCTATAATAACGTTTTTTTTTTTTCAATTAAATTTAATTTCAAAGAGGGCTGTGGGTTTTTATTTCTTTGTTAAACAATATTTGATTTGTTCCCTGAAAAAAAAAAAATGAAATGAAAACAGTAAAAACAATTGATTTTAAAGTGATAGTTCACCCAAAAATGAAAATTCAGTAACACTTTAGTTTAGAGACTAATTCTCACTATTAAGTAGTTGCTTATTAGCATGCTAATTATTAACATATTGGCTGTTTATTAGTACTTATAAAGCACATATTCTGCATAACCATATTCTACATCCCTACTTAACTTAACAGCTACCTTACTATTAATAAGCAGCAAATTAGGAGTTTATTGAGGCAAAAATCGTAGTTAATGGTTTGTTAATAAACCTTAAAATGAAGTGTGACCCCAATTGTTTATAATTTTTTTTTCATATTTAGTATTACATGAAGGGCTATCATGGTTGTAGTTTTGTGCTTGCGGAATCATTTGCGATGGTCTCAGCAGATCAAGTGCAAGATGGGCGGCTCGTTCCACCACATAGGAACAGAGAGAGTAAAGCCTCTGGAAAGTGACTTTGTACTGTACCTTTGTTTCCTTCTTTTTTGAGATTAAGCTTGTGTTTTTTTTTTGTGTGCATGCAATGTCTACAGGTTTGATTCAGAGCAGACTCAGGCTCAGGAGGAAGTGCAGAGAGAGAAGAGTCAGCGGGAGAAACTGAGCAGAGAGAAAGACATGCTGACCGGGGAAGTGTTCAGCCTTAGACAACAACTGGAGGTCAGCAACCTCTTTTATATCATCCTCCTTTGTTGTCTCTCACTCACAGACTTTTCCTGGCTGTGACGTACATGTGTCTGTGTGAGCTGAGTCCAGGCTGTGTTGTTCTAAATGAGTTTTTCTCTGCTCTCTCAGGATAAGGATCTGGAGATATGTGCTGTCAATCTGAAGCTCGAGCAAATGGAGGCAGAGCTTCAAGATCTGAACTCACAGGAGTCAAAGGATGAGGCGTCATTGGCCAAGGTTAAAAAGCAGCTTCGTGACCTTGAGGCAAAGGTCAAAGATCAAGAAGAAGAACTTGATGAGCAGGCTGGAACCATTCAGATGCTGGAGCAGGTAATCAAACTGACACACATTTTTGTTCAATCTTAATTAATTTTCACTAACTTTTGCAACTGTTTTGTCTTCAAACTTTATCTAAGTAAACCCGTGCACACATACCACACTCTAACCACTCGTGACATCATGTCAAGAGAATAAGGCTATACATTGTATTGAGCTGCCTGATGTTTAATGTATTATTTCTTGGAATGATGCAGATTCTCCATGCACACAGTTTTCACCTGTCATAAGTAATATGCTAATTCATTTAAATTCAGCTGATGTGTCGGTATGAAGAAACTGTCAATACTCACAGTCTGCATACATTATAATAATAATTACAAAGAGTTTTATTGGCCTGTGCGACAGGGATATTTTGCATATGCATCTGTATGCATATAGCGCCTGTTCCACTGGATTCCAATGCATGTCTGCTTGCAGAAGGTGTGGATTTGTATTCACTGAGCTATTGATGTTGTGACCTGCAGGCCAAGCTCCGTCTGGAGATGGAGATGGAGAGGCTGAGACAGACGCATTCAAAAGAGATTGAGAGCAAAGACGACGAGGTGGAGGAGATCAGACAGTCCTGCAGCAAGAAGGTACAAAACAGTCAACCAGCTTTTATACAACAATAACTGCTAATAATCATTACAACCTTCGGCATGTTAGCTTCATTGTATGATATATTCATAATCATAATATATATAGTATGAAATTATATATGTATATAATTTATTTTTCAATTTCAGTCTTCGGGTTATGCAAATGCTGAATTTTGTGGAGCTGTTTGTAAATAAAAGAAAACCAATAATAATAATAATAGTAATTCATAATACGAATAAATTAATTCATTAATGAATAATAATAGTAGTAGTAATAATAATAATAATAAAAATAATAATTATTATTGTTAATACTAATAATACGTGTAATAATAATAACAATAATTATTATTGTTATTATTATTACTCGTATTATTAGTATTATTATTCATTAATGCACTGTTAGATAATGTATTACTATATTAACAAAAAGCTTATTGATATTATTATTAGTGCTGTCAAATCTATTAATCGTGTCCAAAATAAAAGTGTTTACATAATTTGTGTGTGTACTGTGTATATTTATGTGTATATATAAATACATACACATACATGCATATATTTCAGAAATATTTGTTTATATAAATATTCATATTTATATATGGTTTATATTATATATAAATTTTATATTTATAAATATTTATAAATATATAATAAATATAATAAATATATATTTATTATATTTACCATATAATATTTATATAATATATTTATTATTATATGATTATAATGTGTTTGTATTATTATGTGTGTGTATTATTATATAAATATATTTATAAATATTTATAATGTGTTTATATATATATATACATATTTATAATGTGTTATATATATATATATATATATATATATATATATATATATATAACACATTATAAATATTTATAAATATACTGTATGTGTGTATATATATATATATATATATATATATATATATATATATATATATATATATATATATATATATATATATATATATATATATATATATAAACACATTATAAATATTTATAAATATACTGTATGTGTGTATATATATATATATATATATATATATATATATATATATATATATATATATATAAGTATGCCTTTAATACATACATGTATGTATGTATGTATGTATGTGTAAATATACACAGGACACACATTATGTAAATAGTATTTTATTTTGGATGCGATTTAATTGCGTTTAATCGATTTGTCAGCACATTATTATTATTATTATTATTATTATTATTATTGTTATTATCTTTTAATAACAAAAGTTTTGTCAAGATGAAGACTCAAATGTTGCTCTGAATTTATTCTGTGACTGCAAAAATAAGTTGATCTCAGAAAATGTCAATGTCAAAATCATGAGAAAATTATGATTACAAAAAAAAAATTAATAATAGCTTTTTAGAGCTCCCATACACATAGGGATGCAACGATTATAGATTTTGTTGGTACGATTATTGTCTGAGGAATAATCACGGGTTCACGATTATGATGATTATTATGCATTTATTCATTTCACAAAATTATTAATGTATAAAATCACATGGACACTCTTATATAATAAAGTGTTATTTATTGCTGCCTTTTGAAACCGAAATAACACAGTAACCAATAATACAGCACAAAATAATAATAATAAAGACAAACAAAAGTCCATCTTTCCAATTGGAATTAAAAAGGTGACCTTTGCTCTGTAAACATCCATGTCAGTATTTCTCTTTTGAAAATAACTAATGAAAATAGATCACAAAATTATTTAATGTTTTCAGTTTGTACATTCTTTACATTTCTTTTGGACCTGAGGCAGAAAACTGGAAACATGGTGAAAAAAATCTTGTTGGTTTTTGACTTAAGAATAATACTATAAAAAGGATAATAGATAACAATGTTAATGAAGTATTATTAATATAAGACTATTAACTTTATTTATCCCACAGGGGAAACTATTAATAATGAGGGGAATAAACTGAACTATCATTGTAATCAACTGTCATCCATACATATTCATTTTAATAATTTTTATAATAATTCATATGATTTTACATGTGGCCTGAGAAAATCATGTCTATTATTGTGTCTCTCTCTCTCTCTCTCTCACTCACTCACTCACTCACTCACTCACTCACTCACTCGAATAATTAATTCAAGTAGCTAAATGTTATAATTCATTAATTCAAATAAATGTGATCTTACCACACTATTTCATCTATCTGATCTGAAGTGGGCAGAATGCTGAGCTAACGAGCAGTAGCTTCACGTCAGTCTTGCCTTCACGTCGTGCATTAAAATAGTTTAAAGCTGTTTATTTGCGCTTTAGCAGCAGTTTTTACGGCAATATTTCAGTGAACCCAAAATGGTCCCACACTATCGACTTCAGTCATTTCTCTGTTGGATATAAAGAATCGCTGTTTGGTTCCTCTGTCATAGTTAATCTAGTGTGTGTAGTAGCCTCCGTGTCTCTGATAAGCACAGCATTTTAAGCTGGTGCACCGCTAGTCTAACTTTGTTTTCGTTTTGCGCAAGTTGCAACTGTTCCGTTCTGTGCAACAGAAACACTCGGTGTAAAGGAGCCTTTACGGTTAATTAACCGTGACATTTTAAAGCGCGGTTAATTGTGAAACCGGTTAATCGCTACATCCCTACATACACATGAACAAGTCACCAGCTAACACCACTTAAACATGCTCAGAATACTTTACAACCAGTTTCAGAAGTTCAAGTGAGCTGAGTTTATAACATTTTAATTTCTGATGTTCAGTTCTTATGCAGAGCTTGTTTCAACTCCTGTACAATATAAATAAACAAGACATATTCGGCCATGTGTTGAATAAGAATTTCCATTCAACGTTGTTCAGCACAGCTCTTGTTGCAGATAGCGGCTTTCACATTTGTGGAGTGTCTTTGCCGCGGAGGTGCAGATAAGCTGAACTCATTGAGTTTTGTTTTGATGTATAATTCATGGGGGCTGCTATTTTATTTTCCTCACGTATAGTTCACCTTTCCCTCCTCTCCACTTAACCAATCAAGCTGCCAGTACAGTGCATCCCATAATTACCCTTCTTTCTCACAACCGAGTCCCTTGATTGACACTTGAAGGTGCTCAGAAGCATCTAAAGACACATTTAGGGAATGTGTTTATATGTCTGGAATGATGGTATATAATTGGATTGACTCTTCAGGGCAAACCTACTTCACAAAGCCCTCCATGATGTTCTGTTACTATGCTTGTGTGTGTGAGCAGCTCAAGCAAATGGAGGTGCAGCTGGAGGAGGAGTATGAAGAGAAGCAGAAGGTCTTGCGTGAGAGGAGAGACCTGGAAGCCAAGCTGATGAGCGCTCAAGACCAGGTACAGCACTCATGGAACTTACTATACTATATACTATGTACTATATGGTTTGAAATATGGTTTAAAATAGGTTAATTAAGCACTGTCTGAATAAATATGTACAATAGTGCATATCACTTAAGTGATTTTTCATGTCATTTGATTTAATTTAATTTAATTTAATTTAATTTAATTTAATTTTGACAGACTTTTACACACCCAAAATTAAATGTTTGTGATCAGTAAAAATTTTTTAAAGATAATAATACTTTTATTCAACAAGGGTGCATTAAAGTGATCGAAAGTGAAGACATTTATAATGTTATAAAAGGTTTCTATTTCAAACAAATACTTAATTCTTTTAAACTTAATGTTTATAAGAATAGAAAGAATCCAATTAAAAATGTATATTAGATGAATAGATGATCTGTGAAAGTTCCTGTGACACTGAAAACTGGAGTAATGGGTGCTGAAAATTCGGCTTTGCCCTCACAGGAATGTTACATTTTAAAATTGTAATAATATTTTTACAATTTTACTGTTTTTACTGTATTTTTGATCAAATAAATGCAGCCCTGGTGAGCATAAGAGATTTATTTTAAAAACCTATTTAAAAAAAAATCTTACCAACCCCAGACTTTTAAACAGTATTGTATACACATTTAAAATTGTGCATCTTTCTGTAAATTACTAAAAATGCTAATGACTCATTTCACACTTTTTGGGGTGAATCCAAATAATCCCCAAACTTGTGGTTTAGCACTAGTAGAGCAAATTATGTAAATAATGATTTTTTTTGTTGTTTTTTTAACATTTTTTTGTTTGTCCTTTTTAAGACTATTGGCTACATTCAACTGCAAAATAAATAAATAAATAAATAACATCTAAATTCTAATTAATATAAAATGCAGAATAAAAAATATGGGTGTGTACCTACTGTGAAAAATAAAATATAAAATTTCCTTTGTTAACAAATAATACTTTGTGATGGTTATGTACAGTACATTCACAAAAATAAAATGTTTCTGTATTTTCCTCAAAGAAACAGTTGTATTTATATATAACCAGTATGTAAACTGTCTTTGGTGTTTTCAGGTGAGCCATAGAGATGTGGAGACAGAAAAACGTCTGAGGAAAGACCTGAAGCGCACAAAGGCCTTGCTGGCTGATGCCCAGATCATGCTGGATCACCTGAAGAACAACGCTCCCAGCAAGAGAGAGATCGCCCAGCTCAAGAACCAGGTCTGTTCTTCTGCTCCCTTGGGTTAATACATCATATATGACATCCAGTCGTAACCATACATTTTATTTATGCGTGTATGCTCTTCACAGCTCGAGGAATCAGAGTTCACATGTGCTGCTGCAGTCAAAGCCCGAAAATCAATGGAAGTGGAGATCGAGGACCTACATGTCCAAATGGATGACATCTCTAAATCCAAGCAGGCGGTAAGTCTGTCTGTGTTTGAAAAAGAACAAAACTGAGTCATTTTGCTTCTTTTAAATTCGAGTCAAAGCAAGATCATCTCACACACACAGACAAAGGACACCACCTGTCTTCATCCACCATAGGTGGCAGCCAGGATGTCATTTCAATTATTTACCACGGGGAAATGATTTCCGCCCATAATGGCACGTTTCCGATGTCGGCTCTAATTTGAACAAGATGTATCGGCGTGAAATGTATTACACTTTAATAATTCTGTCATTGATTCAGTATTATTTCAGTGTGGAGAAAATTGTGTAATTGTGTCCTCGCTGTAGCGTATTATGAAGTGATATCAGGAGAGACGGATGCAGCCAAATTCTGCAGATGCTGTTCCCCTGACACTGTCTCCATATTGTTTTCTATTTTTTTTTTTTGTCTGTCATCGCCGCCTGTCATATTTGCTCAGCTCTCTGGAGCAAGAGACACTCTGACAGAAGGGTGCAGTGAACATTTTAATTTTCTATAAAGCCGCAGCCATGCTGAAGTATTGGTTGGTGCAGAGTGTTTTTGTGGGTATTGTTTAACCTGTCTGTCTTCTAAATATTGTCATATTGATTAGCAAGGCTGTGATAAATGGTCTGGTCATGATCACTGTCTGATTAGCTTCAGGTCTGTCTGTCGCCTCTTCCCTCCTGGGAGCTCATGGATTTACACTAGAGGATTTGAAGGTGACGCATAGGTTTGATCCAATACACCTGACAGACAGTTTAAAGGTGTGAAATGGAACACTACAGACAATAGGGAATATATTTTAGCAGTATCTTGTGTTAAGAGAAATATTATGGAAAACTGGATTTTCATTACTATGTAGACATAATCTTGCAAAACCAGTTCATGTATATCATTTATGAAGACTTGAAAAATGGGTTATTGAGAAATCATCATAATATTGATGTCATAATGACATGCTCACTATCATATGAGCACAAATGTTGATGGATGGTAAGATTTAAATTTATTTTGAAAGAAATCTCTTATGCTCACCAAGGCTGCATTTATTTGATCCAAAAAAAAAAAAAAACCCCAGTAAAAACAGTACTGTAAAATATTATTATTTAAAATAGCTGTTTTCAATATGAATACATTAAAAAAATAATTTATTACTGTGATGCAAAGCTGCATTTTCAGCAGCCATTACTCCAATCTTCAGTGTCACATGATCCTTCAGAAATAATTCTAAAATGCTGAAAAATAATTCAATATATTGAAAACAGTTGTTCTGCTTAATGTATCTGACATTTTTTTTCCCAGGATTCTTTAATGAATAGAAAATTTATAACATTTGTTTGAAATAGAAATATTTTGTAACACTTTATTTTAAGGTGTCCTTGTTACACATCTTACAAGTACTTACTATAATAATAACAATAAATTATGCATAATTACATTCAAGTAACCCTAAACCAAAACCTAATCATAACCCTACCCATTTATTAAGTATATGTAGTTAATGAATATTACTTAGTACTTAAGTGTATAATTACACTGTAACAAGGACACCTTAAAATAAAGTGTAACCAAATCTTTTATAATATTTTGAATGTCACTTTTAGTGAATTTAATGTGTGCTTGCTGAATAAAATTATTAATTTAAAAACTTTTGGACAGTAGTGTACATACAGCTAAAGTAATTTTCACATTTACATTTATTTACATATAGGCCTCTTAAAGAAACAGTAGGAGTCTGTTTTGGGTTAGAGAGGGTGAAAAAGGTGAAAATTTCATTAGAATTTATTTGTATGGGTTTGTTAAAGAGAGGGAGTGTGTGAAATTGCAGTCTGCCTTCATAAGGATGTTTTTACAAAATAATGTAATTTTCTTGCTTTTATGCTAACTAATTCGTAAGTAATATGCAACGTCTACATTTTGCTTTTACTAATACATTTGAAAGTTACTCCTCAGAGATTATCTGCCTGTATTGTTGAGGTAATTATTATTGAATGGAATTAGACCTCTGATAATGTTTGACAGAGCAGCCAGTGAAGTGTTCATCTCTAATTGGGAGACAGTGCTGTGTTCTCAGGGATTTATACAATACAAGCAGCTACTGTTTAGTGACGGTGTAACGGAGTCAACGAGACGGGAGTCGAGCGGATCCAAGTGCAAGCTTTTATTCCTTAACATGGTCATAAAACACAGGCAGGGTCGAACAACAGCAAACAAGTATGGCACGGGCAAGACACAAGAGAATTCCTAGGACAAGCATGGGTCTCCGATTGGCGAACAAAATCCAGAGGGTTGACAAGAGGGGTAATCTGATAACGTGAGCAATAGTCCAGGCAGGAGCAAACAGAGTACAAAACGACAAGACTAAAGAGAGATCCGAGGTAGGCTATAAACTTCAGGGGAGGCAGAGATCAGGCAATAAACTAGACTTAGAAAACACGGAAGGGCTCTGTAATGTAGCTATCACTGGGAGAGCGATAAACGCTAGACAATACTCGGCAGTGAGAAAGAGGAAGTCCAAGGCTTATAAAGCGTGTCTGATGGGATTCAGCTGTGTATGTGTAATCAGTGCATTCAGCTGTGTGTGTGTAATCAGTGCATTCAGCTGTGTATGTGTAATCAGTGCAATGGATGATGGGAACTGCAGTCCGGAGTGACATGTAACAGTCTGTGTGGTGTGAGAGTCAATATGATGTAAGAGCGACCTCGGATGGCGAGTGGATGGAAGACCACGAACCGGATTCGTGACAGACGGGGTGACAGGAAAATGATCTCTTTAAGGAATTAAAGGAGATGGGTTTTCAATTGCTGAAGTCAGAGTGGTTAGCTGCATATGTTTCTGACATGCAGAGGGCAGAGGTTTGTGTCTGTGGTCTATTCACTGCTGTCTGTATCAAAAAAAAAAAAAAAAAAGAAAAGCTAAAAACACATACTGGGACCCAATCAGTTCCTGATGCATAAACTCAAGACCCGACCTACATTTTTTTAAACCGAATATCCCCAGAAGTTTGTTGTATTCCAAAAGTAAAATGGGTTGTAAATACCATGTTAACTAGAACATATCAATTAACATGCCTAAAAATTAAGCATTTCAATCGTTTTCCACTTCTCAGAAATGTTTTAAGTTTGCAGTTGTACTTGTGTTTGTCTTATGCTTTTGTTTGATTTCTACGTAGCTTGAGGAGCAGCTGAGTCGATTGCAGAGGGAGAAGAATGACCTACAGTCTCGCATGGAGGAGGATCAGGAGGATATGAACGAACTCATGAAGAAACACAAAGCCGCTGTTGCCCAGGTAACTCTCAACGGCACTCATGCCTGTCAGATCGCTATACAGAACCTCTCTGTCATCATCGCACACAGAGTAGATGTGTATGTACATTTGTTTTCTTTTTTTTTTTTTTTTTATATCATAAAAGTTCAACATGAATAAAATGTTATTTAAGAAATTGTATATCATTTTAAATAACTATTAATTAATATATATTTTAATTAATATATATGTTTTTTTTAAATAACAGATTTATAGATATTGAATATCCATGATATATAGTATATCCATGATATATAATTATAATTTTGAGATATATATATATATATATATATATATATATATATATATATATATATATATAAAATATAAAATTGATAGCTTTCAATTATATTGTAATTTTGAATGGCTATAGTCAATGGTTAAATATTAGGAAAAAAAGAAAAAAATCATTGAGACATCAGTAGCATTGGTATCAGTGATTGTCACCTTCAGTCATAAAAAAGATGCCATTAAACAAATATTAAAAATATACTGTTTCTACATTAATTTGAAGATTGAATGTGAAATTATTTCAATTAATTAATTATTGAAATTATTTGTGATTAATTTCAGAAAAATGTGTGATTAATTAGTTATTTTTTTAATCGATTGACAGCACTAATGTATATTATATATAATTATATTTTGAGGCATGTTTCACCCGGCACATTTCTCACAAAGTGTGCTTATTGAGCAACCCATATTTAACAGGTTACAGCATTCACAGCAAGCAAAGTGTAATTGCATAGCAAGAGCGGTGTGAAACAGGCCTAAAAAGCATTTTTATTCGCAGTTGTGTTGTCCTTTTTGATTATATATTTTTTTGACACTGCGCATATTGCATGCTACATCATTTCAACATATTTGACATTTTCCAGTATGATTCATTGCTGTTTCTCGGCAACATGTTTCCATCATGCAAATCAAATCGACAGCATCATTTAGCGTGTACAGATGGACCACTTTGAATTTTTCTCTTTGATTGGTTACTCTTGCCCGTGTGAAGGTGTCATTGCAGCGATTGTCGTGTATTTGTGCACTTGGGTTGATTGTCATTAAGAGTGTTTTAAACACAGCATGCTGCTATGTCAGCGATGTAGATATGAGTGATGTGTCTCCACAGACCCTAAGTAAACAGATCCTCTCCAATGGAACAGCCCTATTCCCCTGGGTTTACTTCACCAGCTCTATGGTTCATTTATGGGAACACTGTGCAGGTTTCGAAACACAGTCACAATCATACTTGAGGCATTCAGACAGTCTCGTAGTTAACACTGTTTCCGCTCCATTTCACTCATGCTTCTGTTAGCATGCCATTTATTGCTGCCATTTTTCAGTGAGATGTCATTAAGAGACCATAAGATTGCTTGTCTGTCAGTAGCTAAATGGTTTGCAATGTGCTATAAGATATATCAGCAAAATAACATATGATTATAGTGCATATTGCCCACTTCTTTGGTATGTTCTCTACATGCTGTTTTTTTAATGATATACCGGACAATATGCATCAATAGAATAAAGAAAATGTAGTCCATCTTTATAAACAATGCAAAATTCACCACAACAATTCATCTTCCATTTCATTCATTTGAATATTTCATACATACAGAAAATGTGCACCATTAATGATATCATGCATATAGCATAACGAATGACTTTCAGATCACTTCAAGTGGATAAACATGTAGGAACTGTAGGTTCAGGTTGTCCTGTGATGTGTAGAAGACTCTGACCCCTCTGTGGTGTGTTCTTGTGCAGTCCTCACAGAATCTGGCCCAGATCAGTGATCTGCAGGCCCAGCTGGAGGAGGCCATGAAGGAGAAACAGGACGTCCAGGAGAAGGTGAATTCACTTTGGCATCCATACAGAAATGCTTATTCACAAAGTCAACGCTGTTACTTGCATTCTCAGAGTACATCCTAAGTGGACTTACGCATAATTCAGCTTCTGTTTTGTTTTATTTCTGTCTAAGGTGAGCTAAGGTCATTCGACTCTTTAATGATAGGATCAAACTCCGCCACTTTCAGCTATTGACTCTTTAATGATAGGATCAGACTCCACTTCCTCAGCATTTGAATCTTTAATTATATGATCAGACTCCACCCCCTGAGCATTTAAATTTTTAATTATATAATCAGACTCTGATATGAACAGACTCCACCCCCTCAGCATTTGCATATTTAATTATATGAATAGTCTCTACCCCCTCAATTGTTGACTCTTCAGTGATGGAATCAGACTCCTTCCCCTCAGCATTTGAATCTTTAATTATATGAACAGTCTCCGCCCCTCAGCGTTTGACTCTTTGGGCCTTACCCATACACCCAGCGCAAAGTGTTTTTTGCTAGTTTCAGCACGATGCAGTTATCATTTTCACGTCCAGAGCCACGTTGTTTAAATGGCAAATGCACTTGTGCCCATCAGTTTGCCCATGGGCATGCTGATCTGGTGTGTTCAGGCGCATTGTTAGCACATTGCTATTTTGAGGCAACTGAAGACGATTGGACCATTGACCAACTAAAACCTGGTCTAAAGTAAGTGGCGCAGTATTTTTTTTCATTTATTTAAAGGGCGTGTTAGTAATATGCGCCTATAGGCGGGTGCACAATGCATACACTCTGCTTATCACACACAAACATACATACTGTAGGTAACAGTTTGTTTCCCCCTCACAAAACTCAATGTTGAGGAATTTGCTCAACAACTGTATCTGGCCACCTGTGTATTCAGAAACAATTGTTATTCTTAACACAGAATATTGTCACTCTTTGAAACGACTGTAGCTATATGCAGCCATGGCACAGCGATGGAGTTTGAATAATGCATTTAGTATAATTGAGCAAGTGTCAGAACCTAATTTCTGGTCTGAACTGGGTTTGACTTATCACGCGATTGTAGAGCAGCATAGCCAGTTTGAAGGCTGATAAACCAGGTAGGCCTCGTTAAAGACACCCCGTGGTGTTGAGGGCTTTGTCTCTTTGAGTCATTGCTCAGCAGATAATGGTTATATTCAGTATTTCCATGAAATACAAATTGCTGTCCTTTCTCAGTGTATTTGTGTGAATTCTCACTCCGTATGTGTGTTTTTGGCAGCTCACAGCCCTGCAGAGTCAGCTAGAGTTCCAAGAGCAGTCCATGGTGGACAAGTCTCTGGTCAGCCGGCAGGAGGCCAAGATCCGTGAGCTGGAGACCAAGCTGGAGTTCGAGAAGACACAGGTCAAACGCTTGGAGGTGAGTTGGCAGGATGCATGTGTTTATGTGGGCTGCTTGAAAGTGTCAAAAGGTCAGTGTGCAGGCACTGAAGTGTCCGATAAGGGTGAAATTAATCTTCACACCCACCAGGCTTTCCCCATTGGTCCACGCTTTATAGACATTTAACCCTCGTACTAGAAGTATTTTACAATTCCCTACCAAAAAATGTCACTGTGGATTATTTCTGTTCCCCCTCTGTGTTTTTCAATTCAACGGTGTCAGTTTTAGAGAGGAAATGTACATTTAATGTCACGTGTGATATTTTATGTTGCCAGAGGCGGCGGGTCATCGGGTTTTGCATTGTACACAACTAGTGTAATTAATGTGTTTTCTCTAATGCACATTATTTCAGCGTTTTGTTGTTTGATTTGATGGGTTTTTTGCTCCTTAAGTGACATTTTCCAACAGCCAGTCCTTTTCATCGTTCATCTCTGTTGGGTGCTCCTGCTCACCTGCAGAATTACAATTGGCACTCTGCACAAATTACAAATGTCTACTGCGCCCACAGCAAAATCTGTCAACAGAAGCGATTTAAAAGCGCTATTATTACTGATTTGTTGGACGTATAGCCTAGTTCAGGCTTGGGAAATGTTATCTCTAGAGGCAGCTTGTTTAAACCGTGCCCATCTGAAGCTGTAAAGAATGTCTGTTTTCCTAATCTGTAGATATTTCTGTGTTTCGATGCCAGCACAGCCCACCTTTGGTGTGAAAAATCACAGAAAAGTTGCTGTGGAAGTTATTTGGAGTTTCACACCATGTGGATAGCTTGACAATCTTGCATATTTCAGTGCTAGACTTGCAGGATTCTGTAAACAACCACAGTGGGTCCAGAAACACTTAAGCGATGGCGCGTGTTATTACTGCATATATGTGTTAAATAAGTGATTGTCTCCTTCAGAGTCTTGTAGCGAGGCTGAAAGAGAATCTCGAGAAGTTGACTGAGGAACGAGACCAACGCAGTGCCAGCGAGAACCGGGAGAAAGAGCAGAACAAGCGTCTCCTGAGGCAGATCCGAGACATCAAGGAGGAGATGGCCGAGCTGGCCAAGAAGGAAGCGGAAGCCAGCCGCAAGAAACACGAGCTGGTGAGAAGCCTGATCTGCTGTTCTGCTTCACTGACATTCTCATTCTGAAGTGTCTTGAAGGGATAGTGCACCCAAAAATGAAAGTTTTGTGATTGTTTACTCACCCTCATGTCAGTCCAAACTGGTTTGACTTCTTTCTTCTGCAGAACATAAAAGAAGATATTTTGAGGAGCGTTAGGAACATTAAAGCCTGTTGACTTCCATTGTATGGACAAAAAACACTGAGACTTTTTCTCAGAATATCTTCTTTTATATTCCAGGTTTGGAATTACAAAAAGGGAATAAATGATGACAATTTTAATTTTTGTGCGAACTATCCCTTTAAAAGCATGTGATGAAAGCAGAAATGTTACATGCACCCTATATTGACTATTTAGTTAACAGGTTTGATTAGACCTCTTAATTCCAGAGAGATCGTAAAATTATAGCATACAGTGACATTCTAAAAATGGTGTAAAACATTTTGGCAACAGTTTGAAGAGGGCTCTCTTTTCGTCCAGCATGATATGAGGTCCATAAAGAAATGATTTACTAAGTCTGGTGGTGAGAAAGAAATTGATTGGCCTTCATAAAGTTTAGATCTAAAGCCCTTTGGGATGAATAGGAACAGCGAGTCTACCGACAATAGTGTCTGACCTCACAGATCAGGGTCAAAAATGAACTTTTTTGCCCACGGCCACCATGGCTGGTGAATGCAGAATTTTAGTTCATCAATTCAGATACAGAAAATAATGGAACAAATGCAAGAGAATTTTTTGATAGATATTAAAAAGAAAATATTTTGATAGATGTGTTCTGTTTTTTCACAGCTAAATTTATTATCTGAAACTAGTCTTTAAAGAAGAGTCAGCTACTAACTATTTAACTAACTAAATAAAGATTTATTAAGGATGCACTAATATTAAAATTCTGGCTAATACAGTCTAGCTACTAATTATTTTGTTTTGGCCAATAACCAATAAATGGCTAATCAAAATTCTTTTTTCTATTGCAAAAAAATAAAAAATAAAAAACAAAAGTAGAAACATTGTTTCAAATACTATAAAAGGATTTAGGTATCACAGCATTTTAATGTGCGACTTTTTTATTTTAGTATTTTGTTATAAACTTATATAGTATTAATATTTTGAATATACTTTTTTATATTTTCATTATTATGTTAGTTGAGTTTTTATTAGTTTTTTGATATTTCTATTTAGCTTTTAATTTATTTCAGTGTTAATATTAGTCATTATAGTTCTTAAGCTTATTTTACCTAATGTAGTTGCCATGTAACATTTACGTTTTTTGAGTTTGTTTACATTTTTTTATCATAAATTTTTTTACAGCTTTTTGATATTGTAGGTAACAGTAACAACACTGATGTACTGTGAGAAAAATGAGTATTCACTTTGAGATTCATAAAAGATTACATTTAACAGTGTTCTTAAATTATTACTGTTTTTTTCAGTATTACCTTTAAGTGAATGTTAGATGACTTTAGCAAAGGTAATCTAAATGTAAAAATAGGCAGAAACGAGTGCCTCTTCGTTAGACTGAAATGTAACTCTGTCTCTTCAGGAAATGGATATTGAGAGTTTGGAAGCAGCCAACCAGAGTCTCCAGGCGGATCTCAAGCTGGCCTTTAAGAGGATCGGAGACCTTCAGGCTGCTATTGAGGATGAGATGGAGAGTGATGACAATGAAGATCTCATCAACAGGTAACACTTGCTGCTTTGAGGACTCTTTATTTAATGCATACCTCAAGAGAGCTTCTCCATGTGTATAAGTGGGTAAAAAAGAGATAGAAAAAGAGAGAAGACACTATCTGGATGAATGCACTGTTCACTAAGCTTTTGGAGACGGCAATCAGCGAGCCAGTCTCAGTCTCAGTCATCTCTTATTCACACTCTCTTAAATATTTATGCCTCGAAAACTGCCGCACATAATTTGGAGATCCTTTTTTATGTACTTGGCCTCATCAGTCAGAGGAAGTCATCTCCATTCAGCCTCATTCCACGCAGCTCCGCTTCTCTCAGTGACCTGCACCTTACTGCGCAGAGCTGAGTTTATTTGCTTGTTTATATGCGTAGAAGAATTCCAGTCACCCAAATAACAGTAAATAGTGCCACACTCGCACTTCGTAAGGGTTACGCAGAGCACAAGTCAGAAAAAGGTCAGAATTCTGGGTAAACATCTTGAGCAATATGTAGCGCTAGAAACCTTTACACCAGACATGATAAATGTTCAATCACAAGCTGTGTTTTATTGTTTTTATTTTTCTTACATCCATTGTTCTTTACTTTTCCATTTGAAACTCACTTATTTCTGCTTCTTGTTTTTTTATGTTTGTGTCTCATTCCCCTCCCACCTCCAGTTTACAAGACATGGTGACTAAGTATCAGAAACGAAAGAACAAGATGTGAGGAGTTAAAGTTTGAACTTCTGTTAACACATTTTGATTCTCCTTTGCCCTCACAGGAAGATGATGCAGTATACATGCAGTCATTTTTGAGAAATGAAATACAGAATAGGGAATATTCTGTATTGTAAATCTCGATTTCGACTCACGAAAGAATGGAAGCATCGTGTTGATACTGCATCACACTTCCGGGCATGACAACTAACATCACAAACATGGTTTTCTCCTTTTTATGCACGATGCCTCATACATAATGTATGCATACTACAAGCTGCATGCTTTTTCTAAGCCAAGCATGGTCCCTACTCAGTTACCCTCCCCAGAGGCTATTCCCTTACCCTGAACCCCTGCTTTGTAATGTTGAACTTTTGGATACCTGGTGCTTCACCAGTGGGACTGGCATCCAGTGACGGGTAAGAACCATTTTGAGTGCAGGCCAGGTGTAGTTACATGTCTGCAGGGTCCAGACCGTGGTCTATCCCCTGGCTGTCTAACTCAAGAGCCAGAAGGAGCCACAAGTAGACTTGTTGGATGCTCCAGGGCATTGTACAAACATCTGCGAGGGGTTGCTCTGCCCTCCCTCCTTCATGGCCTTCTTTTACCTCTCTTTCTCTCTCTCACTCCTTTGAATAATTCACACTTCTGTTCTTGGGACTTAGCAGCCTCTTAAGGCAGGAAACGAAGGCGTGTTCCTCATCAATCTTTCAACCATGAGGTCTAAATAATGAATAACCCTCAAATGTCCTACAAAAAGCCCCCCAACTCATCTGGCAACGGCCTACAACAAAGTACCAGGCCTTGGCATCGAGCCATTTCATTCTCCTGTCAATATTCCTTGGTCCGCACTGTATGCCACTTAGAGCGTTTTCCAGTTTTAAAAACCCTTAAGCTCTAAGCACCACTTATTACATCATGTGAGAAAGTATTAAAAGATAATGGCCAGTCTGTGCATTGCTGATCAGGTTTAGATGGATGTGCCATTCCAGAAATGTTTGTTTGAGTTCATGCAGGGATGTTGACCCTTCTGGCCTGATTATTTAATTGGGGAGTTCTTGTTGCATTATTGTAAATTAGACTGGCTTCAAGAGGTTTGTTAGCTAAATACAAACCTTAGTGGAGAACATTAGTAGAGAACTGATTATTCTGATTTTCCCAGAGCATATGAGAAAATAGACAGGGCATAACGAATGACAAATGAGGAGAACAGATATTTTGAAATGAGATATAATTAGGAGCGTTGTTCCTCGGCCCCTTTCATGAGTGTATATTCTACTCCGTGACATGATTTAAAAATTTTGTTTACAATATAACATGAATTATTTGAAATATTTATGAAGATTTTCTGGTTAATAAGTGACGGGAAAGTTCAGTGTCTTAGTGACTAACTGTAAGTGGCACTGAACGTAAATTAATCATAAAACATTCAAACTATAATGTGCAGAGTAGATGCACCTAATTACATTCTAACTGAATAAGACTTTTTAGTGTCAGTATTATTTTAGCATTATATATATATATATATATATATATATATATATATATATATATATATATATATATATATATATATATATATATATATATATTTATTAAAGTGGTGTGGAAAATTGTTGGCCCCCTTCCTGATTTATTTTTTTGCACGTTTGTCACACTTTAATGTTTCAGATCATCAAACAAATTTAAATATTAATCAAATATAACACAAGTAAACACAACATGCAGTTTTTAAATGAAAGTTTTTTTTATGAAGGGAAAACAAAATCCAAACCCACGTGGCCCCCGTTAAAACATAACTGTGGTTTATCACACCTGAGTTCAGTTTCTCTAGCCACACCCAGGCCTGATTACTGCCACACCTATTCGCAATCAAGAAATCACTTAAATAGGACCTGCCTGACAAAATGAAGTAGACCAAAAGATCCTCAAAAGCTACACATCATGTTGAGATCCAAAGAAATTCAGGAACAAATGAGAAAGAAAGTAATTGAGATCTGTCAGTCTGGAAAAGGTTATAAAGCCATTTCTAAAGCTTTGGGACTCCAGCGAACCACAGTGAGAGCCATTATCCACAAATGGCGAAAACATGGAACAGTGGTGAACCTTCCCAGGAGTGGCCGGCCAAATAAAATTACCCCAAGAGCGCAGCGACGACTCATCCAAGAGGTCACAAAAGACCCCAGAACAACATCCAAAGAACTGCAGGACTCACTTGCCTCAGTTAAGGTCAGTGTTAATGACTCCACCATAAGAAAGAGACTGGGCAAAAATGGCCTGCATGGCAGAGTTCCAAGACGAAAACCTCTGCTGAGCAAAAAGAACATAAAGGCTCGTCTCAGTTTTGCCAGAAAACATCTTGATGATCCCCAAGACTTTTGTGAAAATACTCTGTGGACTGATGAGACAAAAGTTGAACTTTTTGGAAGGTGTGTGTCCCATTACATCTGGCGTAAAAGTAACACAGCATTTCAGAAAAAGAACATCATACCAACAGTAAAATATGGTGGTGGTAGTGTGATGGTCTGGGGCTGTTTTGCTGCTTCAGGAACCATGAATTCTGCTGTCTACCAAAAAATCCTGAAGGACAATGTCCGGCCATCTGTTCGTGACCTCAAGCTGAAGCGAACTTAGGTTCTGCAGCAGGACAATGATCCAAAACACACCAGCAAGTCCACCTCTGAATGGCTGAAGAAAAACAAAATGAAGACTTTGGAGTGGCCTAGTCAAAGTCCTGAACTGAATCCTATTGAGATGCTGTGGCATGACCTTAAAGGCGGTTCATGCTCTCAAACCCTCCAATGTGGCTGAATTACAACAATTCTGCAAAGATGAGTGGGCCAAAATTCCTCCACAGCGCTGTAACAGACTCATTGCAAGTTATCGCAAACGCATTATTGCAGTTGTTGCTGTGGTGGCCCAACCAGTTATTAGGTTTAGGGGGCAAACACTTTTTCACACAGGGCCATGTGGGTTTGGATTTTGATTTTGATTTCCCTTCATAATAAAAAACTTCATTTAAAAACTGCATGTTGTGTTTACTTGTGTTATCTTTGATTAATATTTAAATTTGTTTGGTGATCTGAAACAATAAAGTGTGACAAACATGCAAAAAAAAATAAAAAATCAGGAAGGGGGTCAACAATTTTTCACACCTCTGTGTGTGTGTATATATATATATATATATATATATATATATATATATATATAAGTTATTTTATTTTCATATTTTTAGTTTTAGTTTTCATTTTGATTACATTGTTATATGCTTTTGTCTTTTTTTTCTTTTTTTTTTTTTTTTTTAAATATTTAGGTTAATTTATTTTTTTAATTAATTTTATTTATTTTTTCAACTTAAACTTATTTCAGTTGCATTTCAAATTTCCATTTAGTTTAAATTTTCATCTAATATTTATTTTTTTATTTCAGGTATATTTCAATTAACAAAAATGTTTTTAATGGTTTTAGTTAACAATAATAATCCTGATGTAGATACAGTTCAGACATACATGTAAAGAGGCATTTGACATGAAGGGAAATGTTATTCACATTGTTTGTTAATATATATATTCAAGTACAGCTCTTAGTCGATTTAAAAATTAAATCATTAAGTGATTTATTAATGAAATTAATTACAATTAGTTATATATTTCAAGTATTGCATATATTTCAAGTATTTTGCATTAGTATGTTCAAAAATGACAAAAGCATCATAAAAGTAGAATAAAATTGTAGTTGTCCATGCTGTCTATTCATCAAACAAAGCTATGTTGATAACTTTTACAGTATGACACTTTTATTGTTCTTTTTTGTCATTTTGCAGCTTAACAGCCCCAGTTCCCATTCATTTTCATTGTATTGAAGAGTATGGTTGTGAAAAATGTAACTATTTGAATTTCATGTCATGTTGGTTTGGAATGACATGAGTATAAATAATAACCATAGCTTTCATTTTTTAGGAACTATTCCTTTTTCCCTCAGTTATTTCATTTTTAGGCAGATGTTAGACATGTTCTGAGTTCATATACGATTAATAAAGAAATCGAGACGAAGCCAAAAAACTGTTGCACAATATAAAAGTCCAAATTCTCCCTGTTTAAGGGTTAGGGCTGAAGAGCGAGAGGGGATAGAGAGAGAAAACACAGTAGAGAGACAGAGACTGGAGAGGAAAATAGAGGGGTTGAGAGAGTTCTGTAGCTGCTAATGATAAATGTAATAGCCTGTAACAGAGATGTACAACCAATGGAGGCACGTTGTCACAGACAATTAATGTCTCTCCTCTCTCACTGTGTTGTTTGTTTGTTCCCCTGGGCTTAGGTGCAGCTTAACTAATGGTATATGGTCAAGGACATAAATTGTGTGTGACATTTTGCATTAGCGCTTCATTACAAAGACCCTGCTGTCCCACTGTTTAGTGATGGGCCGGCTAGCAGAGCTCAAGGCTTATTCACACAACGTTCTCACCTCGGTTTAGCTCCAGGGCACTAGGGCTTACGCAAGAGCCAAAAGGGCTCTTGAAGAAATACACACTCTGGCACTCGCAAGTTGCCTGCCCGTATCGTCGGAGCGTTACTCATTTGACAACAAATTCTTTTGTCCTGAGTGTATTCGCCCGAGTGTATCAGATCTTCTAATTTAGACCCTCTTCAGCACCCTGACTGTGAGCGTACAGTTAGTGTTTAGCGACATCTGCGCTATCTCGTGGGTCCATGCATATATAATATTCTCATATGCATAATACCACAAATGGAGAGCTAAGCAGACCGGAACCCTAATGCCAGAGAAAAGCAGCTGCTGCTTCAGAGTTAACCTTCTCTCTACGCCTGGGATAATGAGCTACTGTATGTAGTATAATTTCATTGGGAGATATTTGACTCCTACGGTGCTGGAGGACAATAAAAATGATTATTAAAATTTAAATTGAAACAAAATTGTGAGAAAAGGCCCAGTTCATACGAAATCTTCTTTAAAGGTCTCCTGTCTGTGCATATATGGAGACATTTTAGCGCTCTAGGTCCTTGAAGGGCGATTCATAGTTATTCAGTGCGGTGTGCTGTGCGATAAGTGAAGGATAAGACTAATCTAAAGAGGCAGGGAAGCATTGACTTGCAAATCCAGCCAAACATAAATCCAATGGTTTTATCTGGTCCGGAGAAATGAGCAAATAGGACTGGGATTCACAGCGCTGCTTTCCGTGTGAGGTGCTAATGCATCTGCTCCCAGGGACATTCGGCCTGTGTTTACTCGTTCTTATTGACAGCGCAACACTTCCCCACCAAACCCATTCGGATCCAGAGATGCATGGTATTGGTAGCATGGTGGGTCAAGTTAACTGCAGTCCCAAAATGGCCCGTCCTTTTTTATAAAGAAGGATTTTTCACAAGTTTTGCACTACTTGTAATTCCTAATTCAGTTTTTATTTAACTAAACATCACAGTATTTTTATAATAAATATAGCTATTTAGCTGTTTCAATGGCTAATTAGCTGCCTACAGCCTATATGGGTACATTTCTGATCAGGAGCATGTTAATGATCCCTTAAAATGCTGCCTCCTCAGGCAGCCAGCTAGATTTTGGAACAGAGCTATTGTCTGCAAAGCTATAGTCTGAATGGTTTTTCTCTTTCAATGCTCTCCTTTCTTCTCATTTGGCTTGGAGTTGTACTGCCCTCACCCTTTTGGATGCTTCACACATTAAACAAAGCCAGCTAACTGCAGGATACTGTTGTTGGACTTTGAGTCTGACTTACTAACGCAGAGGCCTTTTCCAGGTTTCTGGAGTTCGGGCCCATGTATCCGTACTGTTGTGCCTCCACCGTAAATCCCTTTGTTCCTCCTACTAACAGTATTTATGTACAGATTCTGCTTGTTCATTTTGTTGACATTCCCTCTCTTCCTCCTGCACAGCGAGGGCGCCTCTGATACCGACTCTGAGGTGGAGGACCGCGTTGATGGGGTGAAGTCATGGCTGTCCAAAAACAAGGGCTCTGCCAAGAACCTGTCAGATGATGGTAGTCTGAAAAGCTCAAGGTCAGTCCTGCAACCTCATTTCCCCCCCGTTACCCCACAGAATGGTTTAACCCAAACCCAATGCAGCAAGCAAAAAAAAAGGTGTTTGGAAAAGCTAATTAGCTAGCCCTAAGGGATTTTTCTGTTGGTATTGTCTAGCTTATTCTCCCCATTGTCAGCAGTTTGATAACAGAGGCTTGTATAAAAGGGAACAGCTTCACAGGCAGATTAATGGATATGCCCATTGGCCAGTTGGCAAGCCTACCTGTGCCTTTCTGCTGAAGATGAATAGGTCTTCTCAATGGCGGACATTTTCGATTTTTCCTGTTTTTCTTTTTACCAGAAGATTTAAGTTTGGCTCTTGAAGTTCTTGCCTTTTTAAAACCTTGAGAACTTTTGAGACATAATATAATCATTTTGATCATTTCAATTTTATCTGTAAGGTGCACTCTTATGGGAAGTTGCCTACAGATTACAGTCTGTAATTTTTTTTATTAACATTTGCTAGCATAAATCATCCCGTAAAGGGAATTATAGTATTTGTCACTATCCGTTTTTTGCAGTTACCTGAAAGATGTCCACCTAAAAGGACCTTTATGTCCAAATTTATATGTAGATACCTGAGCTTATGGATTAACTATTGATTTTGAATCACAGAAGCTTAAGAGTCTTCCTTAAGTGCCTTGTATTCCCTGCTGTCACATCATACTTTCATCTATATTCTGCCTTGTCTGCTAGGATAAACCTCTACTGTTATTTCTCTCATCTTTTAAGTTCTTATTCATGAATTTTCTCATTCTCATATTTCCATCTCTATCCTCTCCTCTCTCCATCTGTTTGTCTTTCTACTCTGTGCACATCCCGTCTGCCCCTCCTTTATCTAGATTTGCTGTAAATGTTGACGGAAAGGAGGGAAAAGAGTGGGAAGAGGGTAAAGAATGGAAAGACAGTGGCAAAGGTAAAGAGTTAGAACCCAGCAGGCCTGTGTCTGTCATGAGTTCTCTCAGCTACAGGAAACGCTCCAACATGAAGGACTCCATAGGAGGTAAGGGAGACGAGAGTTCGCTCCTCAACACCCTCAAAGAACAATCTGATTCCCAGGACCTCTCCTCCTTCCGCAAGAACAAAGCCAAGCAGGAAGCTGACGATGACTCCTATTCTGTCAACTCCTGGAGGAAGGCAGGAGATGATCTTGACGATCGTGGTTCTGTCATCTCTCAGGCCTACTCCGAAGCGGCCAGTCGGGCAAGGAAAGGCATGGACAGCCGCTGGTCTGAGTTCGATAAGGAGTCCGTTGTGTCCTCCGTAGCTCCGAGCCGGGTTTCCACCTGCCGTACTGAGATGGATCTAGATGACGATGTTATTTCTAGCGTGAGTCGCATGAGTTCAGTAAGTCGGCGTCGGAGCATGCCTCGTCTTGACGATCGGCAGAGTGAATACGGTTCACCCGTCAGCCCCAGCCTGAGTCGGCGCAGCCCAGGCAGCGTGAGCCGTGCCAACTCCCGCATGTCGTTGTCTCGCAGCTGTCGCCTCAGTGAATTTGACATGGACGATGATGCCCAAAGCATAGCATTCAGCGAGGCTCACTCTAGCGCTTACAGCCCTCACTCTACCTCTGGCCGAAGCTTCTCCATGCCTCCGCAAGCTCGGACCACTGACTCCAGCCCGCCTGACGTCTCAGACGTCAAGCCGGTCAGTCACCGAAACTACCTAGACCCTGACCTGGAGGCCGCCATTAATGAAGTGTTAAGCTTCAAACCTATCAAGTTCAAGCGCACCAGCTTGGAAGACTCTGAAGCAGAGAAAGATAAGCCAGGTGAGGAGGAGGAAGATGACCGAAAGAGCGTCAGCAGCTCCAGGACCGGAAGAGATAGCTTGCGCCGCTCTGCATCAGCCGTTGACTTCATGCGTTCCAGCAGTAGCCTCAGTACCCGCAGCAGCCGAAGCAAGAAGGGCAAGAGCAAGAAGAAAAAGAAGAGAAGCCACAGCTCGGAATCAGACAGCTCTGACGATGACCGCAAGAAGAAGAGCTCCAAGAAGAAGAGCAAGAAGTCCAAGAAGAAGTCCAAGAAAGAGTCTTCCTCATCTTCCTCCTCATCCTCGGAGTCTGAGTCTAGCACAGAGTCAGACTCCAGTTCAGGAGCTTCCACTATTTCTTACAGAAGCTCCAGCAGTATCAAGAAAGCCCCTGGCAGGCAGGCCTCAGGCTCTGAGGGAGAGCTGGAGCCTGAAGGCCCCTCTGAAGCAGCTCCCCCAATGTCTAAGAAAAAGGAGAAGAAGAGGAAGAAGAAAGTAGACAATCTTATGATGAAGTACCTGTACAGGCCTGACAGTGACTAAAGATGGCAGTAGGTGATACCTGGTGTGGAGTGAAGGAATGCAACAAGCATGGTGTTAAACTAATACTCAAGTACCTCAGTACCGTCTGATATCATTCGTTGCGTTTTACCATAACTTTACTCTCTACTTTCAGTTTTTCTTTACACTGTGTTCATACTCACACACCTTTTTTCAGTAATTTTTGTACAATAGTTCTGTATCAGTAGTTCTCAACCTTTTTGACTTCAAGGACCTCTGTTTAAGCTGATATGTAGCTCTTGCACTTCAAAATATGATCAGTTTAATGTTGTAAACATTCATTTGAATTAAAGGAATAGTTCACTCAAAAATGAAAATTTTGTCGTCATTTACTCACCCTCATGTTGTTCCAAACCTTTATGAGTTTCTTTCTTATGTTGAACATAAAATAAGATATTTTGAAGAATGCTGATAATCAAACAGTTGATGGTCCCCATTGACTTCCATAGTATTTCTTTCCCTACTACGGAATCAGTGGGGACCAACAACTGTTTGGTTTTTTAAAATTCTTCAAAATATCTTTTGTGTTCAACATAAGAAAGAAACTTATTTGTGTTGAAACGACATTAGGGTGATTAAATGATGACATTTTTGTGTAAACTGTTCCTTTAGGAATATGGTAAAATTACTAAATTTAAATACTTTGACTTATTGGGGCCTCCTTGAAGTTTTCTGAAGCCTCCTGGTTGAGAACCACTGCTCTGTATCATTCACTGAAATGTCTGTGATGTAGTACCTCAAAAAACAGTGTAACTAAAGTCAGTTTGAAATTCTTTCTTTGGTCTTGGACATAATTAAACAGAAAATCGATTAGGACTGCTTGCCAGCAATTAACCTAAAGTTTGTATTATTATGACAAAGGGAAGATAAGACTCAGTGACACGAAAAGTTAGCGTTGACTTTTGGAAGAGGGTGAGGTATTCTTGCTTTCTCTACATCGGTCTGTTCGCTTTTGTATAATTAGAGGACACAGTTCATTTATATGTTAATTCACTGATAAGATTATGAGTAGACATCAAGAATATTACAAGTTGTTTAAAATGGACCATAGGTTTTTATAACAAGAGATTTTTAATAATACAGCATTTTATTTGTATTCAGCTCTACACTAGCTTGACTGTGTATAGTCAAACAGCGAGCAGCTTGACTGTAATGGCACCTACATCAATACGAGGGTGCATAATATATTGCTACTGTATCAGTTATCAGTCGATATTAGTTGTTATTTATTATACTGGATATTTAAAGGGATAGTTCACCCAAAAAATGAGAATTCTGTCATTAATTACTCAACCTCATGTTGTTCCAAACCTGTAAGACCTTCGTTCATTATCGGAACACAAATTAAGTTATTTTTGATGAAATCCGAGAGCTTTCTGACCCTCCATAGACAGCAACGCAACTACCACGTTCAAGGTCCAGAAAAGTAGTAAGGACATCGTTAAAATAGTCCATGTTACATCAGTGATTCTTCCGTAATTTTATGAAGCTATGAAAATACTTTTTGTCCGCAAAGGAGACAAAAATAATGACTTTATTCAACAATAAATTCTCTTCCGTGCCGACACAAAAAGTATTTTCATAGCTTCATAAAATTAAGGTTGAACCACTGATGTCACATGGACTATTTTAATGATGTCCTTACTAACTTTCTGGGCCTTGCTGTCTATTTAGGGTCAGAAAGCTCTCGGATTTCATTACAAATATCTTAATTTGTGTTCCGAAGATGAATGCTGAATGGTCTTAAAGGTTTGGAACGACTGTAATTAATGACAGAATTTTCATTTTTGGGTGAACTATCCCTTTAATTGTTCATGATAAATTCCCTATTTGTACTTTGATTACCTTTGCCGTCATCTAATGCTTACTTAGTTCATCTTCAAAAACACTAGTAATTTAATTAATATCATTTTAATAATTCAGTTCACCACTGTTAAATGTAATCTTTAGCACAACAAAGTGTTGGTATTTCTTGTTATTTTTTGCTGTTTGTTTGTACAAATTATAACTAACAATTATCCAATAAGGTGATGTTTCAGAGCACTACACGCGGTGTGATTTGCATGTGATTTGTGTGGCTCATTCTGCACCTCTAATGCGTCACCAAAGATGATACTGAATTATAGGCCTGTTAAATATTACCCAACATTCTGAATTTTGATAACCCAACATTCCTTCAGAGATTATCCTCTTTGGTCTCTCTTTCCACATGCTGATCCTAATCAAAGCTTCTCTATCTCCCCCCTCCAGCCCACCCTCCAGTCGCAGGCGCTTCTGCTTTGACAGATCTGATGAGGAAGAGGAAGAAGAAAAAGAGGAAGGGAGTGTGGGCCGAAGCACCTACCGTTCTCGCTACAAACGCAGCAGCTACCTGAACGACAGCGATGGCGAGACCACCGCATAGCCGCCCCCCGCGCACACATCCACATTCACTCACGTTCACAAAAAGGAGGACTTAATATCAGTGTCTTCCATGAGCTCGGATCCAGATGAGAGGAGCATGATGGAATGCACTCTGGCAAAGATATACCCCTCATTTCTTTCGACTTGTTATTAGTATTATGATTTGACATGTGCTTTGTGTTTAGAGCTTTAAAGGGTTTGTACAGCATCATGAATCAGCACTGTTGACTCTTTCCTCTCTGTGTGCTTTTACTTCTGACGTTCTTCCTCTTCCTTTCTAAATAAGCAGTGACTTTACCAAACGCCTGCTTCTTACTCCGGTCAGGATTCAGTAATGGATATCGCTTGAGGCAACACGCTACAACCTCTTGCAGGGTCAGGCCTGAGCCAAAGATACATGGCATCGTGTAAACGCTGGATTTTTCTGTTGTGTTAGATTTAAAAGAAAAGAAAACCAAGAGAAAAAGGCAAAGAAAATATTATTACCAAAAAAAAAAGCATTGTTTTAGGTATGTGAGCAAATGAGTTTTTCGTTCTTGACTTGAGTCGAGGTGGGACTCATTTAAGACCACCTTCTTCTCCGTCTTCGCTTTCATACGGTGAAGGATTCATGTTTTCTGCTCGAGTCAGAGAGGAAGTCTTCACTTTGTTTTGATGTTTTATGTGGAGAGGCAAAAAAGCAATCAGGTCAATGATACGAGAAGAGGGCAGCTTTTTGGGATGTTCAGGTCTGGTCTTTTTTCATAATATGCCTGTCTTGTTCTGTTTTGACTGAATTAACTAAGTGCTTGCTCATAGTAGACATTGTATGGCTCAGCGGTTTATTCCCACACTTTTTTGTTGTGGTTGTTGTTGTTGTTCTCAGGCTTTTTTGTTTTGGTTATCATAGATGTCTGGCTTTCCCAAGGGAACGCCCATGATCTTGGCTATATGGGGCATTGTGGTAATTTACCATCCAACTCCACAGATACTGGATAAACAGCTTCAACGTTGCTTTTTGCGCTGATGTGATGCAACCAGAAGCACAAGATAGAGACGTTTGACAGAACCGATACTGTGAAATCCCAGCTTCCCTGTGGCATGCCGTCACATTGGATTCATCAGTATTTTTGGCCTTACCTAATGACTTTGAGACTCACTTGAACCCGTACAGACACGCACCCCTCCGATTTCCATTGTTGCCTTCTATTGTTTTGTTGTTCTGCTTTCATTGTAGTATTTATGATCTAGCGTTGATGGATTGAGCAAAGCTGCCAAAATATAAAGCAACAGCATATGAAATAGCAATGAAAGGATGTCATTGCTTCTCTTTGATTTTTAAAGGGAGACCGCGTGTGTATTTTACATGGTTTTATAGACCCTCTGCAAAGGTCAACCACTTTATCCTTTTTTCTATGCAGTCAATATTGATTTTAATATGAAAAATTAGCATTTTATGATGTTTCTGGCGAATTAAAACACATGGCTACAAGATACATAACGTTTGCTGGCTGTACACATTAATATAAAAATATATAAATATCTGTGTGATTCATTCTAGCTTTCAAAATAGTTAATGTTTATTTTCTTTATTGAATAAATGACCACTTGATAAGTAATAATTTTGCATTACAGTTTAATATATTGTAAATAAATGATGGTGATTGTTTTAGACTTGTTTCAATGCTTATTTCATAATGCATTTTTTAATAGCAGACACAAAAGGGGAAAAAATCATTTGAGCATGGTCAACACACCATTTTCTTTTCACATTTTAAAGCTGCAGTGCTTGATTTCTGCACCATTAGTGGCATCAAAGTGATTTGTTTTTCAATAAAATGATTTTAATAAAATAATAAAATAATAAACAATAATGAGATGGTTCATCTTAAGAGGTTTGTACTTAAAGAATTAATTTATTGCAATAAATAATTGAAATTTTCTAGGTTTCCTAAAGCCTTTCATTATTTGGAAAACAGGTTATCCCATCTTGAACTTGTGCTATTGGTTGAGCAGAAAAATGTCTCTTCTCAACTATTTTAGTCCAGTATTAATCCAAAAAATATTTTATTTTAAAAATATTTTATTTATTGAATATTATTTATTTATTTTAAGAATTTATTTAAATTTATCCAAAGCTTTTATATTTTGATTTATCATGTTAGTAGGAAGATAAATTCTGCAATACTTGTCATCTCTGTAAGAGCAAAATATTTTCTGATTTAGCTCTTCCTTATATTTCTCAGAGATCAGGTGAAACATCTGAATGCAGCCTTAGATATCTAAAAATATGCAGCCAAATTAACAGCCCTGCCTATGGTTCACATACAACAAGCTTTTCTTTTCCATTGGCTGTTTGCTTCATTGCACAATAGGAAGGCTTGCAGTAATCTGTATGAGCTAACAATAGGAAAGGCAGCGTACTGGGCGCGGCGCAGCTTGAGCTTTCCATTGGCTCCATCAGTGCAGTCAAAGCAGAGAAGTAGGTGAGATGAGTGTGAGCCAACAGCAGTCCTCTGCAAAATAATCCAGCATTTTATCTTAAAATACATTCAAATAAATGCTCTTGCCTAAAAGCTAACAATTATGATCCATATTTCAACTACCCATTCAATAAATAATTGCTGTCTTGAAAACACATTTGAATGTACTTTTCTATGATTTATGGATTATATGCAGATGTGCTTGAGCAGAAACACCTACAGTACAAATGTCATGCTGTTTTTTTTTAAGAGTCTGACCTTTATAGCCATTTATAAATGCAGGTTGCAAGCTTCAGTTTTTTATAATGGAGTGTTATGACAGCAGTACAAATCAATACAATAATATGGCCTTGCATAACGTACAGTGTTCTTTAAAAACACTATGTCTGAATTTAAAGGTGCTGTGGTCTTTTCACAGGAGCATCCTCGCATTGTGTTACACAAACACCTGCTGTGCAGATAAATTGAATTTATAGATAAGATGACAGTGCTTCACATCAAACCAGTGTCTGCAAGACACCTGTCTTTTCAAAACCTGTATTCAGTTTATTTATTTTTTGTTTTGTATTGTTGGAATTTGCAAAATAATTCCTGGGTTTTAACTATTATTATTAGTATTAGTATTATTATTATTATTATTGATAATATTAATAGTATTGTTGCTGTTTATTTATATTTTTAATATATTCAAATATTTTTAATATTCTAATATTTTGAGATACTGGATTTTTGACTTTCACAAGCTGTAAGCTCTAATCAGCAAATTTAAAACAAAAAAACTTTTGAAATGTTTTACTTTACATGTAATGAATCTAAAATATATGAAAGTTTAACTTTTTGAAATGTTAGAAGAAATTTTGAAAGATAGAAACTTTTTCACGATATTCTAATTTTTTGAGATGCACCTGTATATACAGTATATGTGTGTGTGTGTGTATGAAATCTAAATGCAGCCATATAAGAATATAATTTATATTACAGCAGATATATATAATTACAAGTTGAAAGTCATGGACACGTATTGTTTAAAAGCTGTGGCAACCGTATAATTAAGCACAACTTAAGCATCTTTAAAACTGGTTTTACAACAGTATGAAGCGAGTTTAAACATGATTGTGGTGGCAACACTAGCAATTACATCCCAGTTTTTTTGTCCTTTGTAGCTGTGTAACAAACAGCAGCTGTCAGTCTCATCCCACTCATAAGCCACGGGCGTCATGAACGTGAACACTAACTCAAAGAGCTACACACCCTCCAGCAGTCCTGGGGCACTGCTTTATGTGTGTGTTCCAATTATGGCATGTGTGACTGCAACGCAGGATGTAATTCAGCATGAGGGTGGAATGGTGTGAGGGATGATTTAGGGAGTATGATGCACATTTGCTGTTTCTAGGTCACATTTTAAGACCATAACATTTAAGAATACATGTTTTCCTGTCATCAAACTTTTGTAGGTGTGAAACACATTTGCCAGTGACTACATTATTAATGGTCATGATCCCTTCCTTTACAATGTCCTGCTCATCATTCTTTCCATGTGTACAAAAGTCTCCGGTACAAAATGAGCCACAAGAGGTTTTTTCCTCAGGCAAGGTGTGAAACTGAGTATTTTTTTTTATTTTTTTTTTGGTTTGTTTTTTTTTATTTTTTTTTTATTATAATAAGGCAGTAAAAGCTAAATGGAAGCCCGTTTCCGCCACTGAATAAAAAAAAAAAAAAGGTAATTGTGACTTTTTATCTCACAATTCTGACTTTATCTCTCGCAATTGCGAGTTTACATCTTCCAATTCTGACTTTTTTTCTCGTAATTGTGAGATATAAAGTCAGAATTGTGAGATACAAACTTACAATTGTGAGAAAAAAAAAGTCAGAACTGTGAGATACAAACTCACAATTGCGAGAAAAAAAGTCAGAATTGCGAGATACAAACTCACAATTGCGAGAAAAAAAGTCAGAATTTCGGGATATAATCTCGAAATTGCAAGAAATAAACTCAAGATATAGAAAGACTTTTTTCTTTTTGAGTTTGTATCTCGCAATTCTGACTTTTCTCGCAATTGCAAGTTTGTATCTCGCAATTCTGACTTTTTTTCTCGCAATTGTGAGTTTGTATCTCGCAATTCTGACTTTTTTTTTTCTCGCAATTGCGATTTTGTATCTCGAAATTCTGACTTTTTTTTCTCGCGATTGTTTGTATCTCGCAATTGTGAGTTTGTATCTCGCACTTCTGACTTTTTTTCTTGCAATTGTGAGTTTGCATCTCGCAATTCTGACTTTTTTTTTCTCGCAATTGTGAGTTTGCATCTCGCAATTCTGACTTTTTTTTCCTTGCAATTGCGAGTTTGTATCTCAAAATTCTGACTTTTTTTTTCTCAAAATTGTGAGATATAAACTCACAATTGCAAGTTATAAAGTCTGGTTCTGGGGAGAACAAAAAGACTGATATGTTCTCAGAAATGCCAGTTTATATCTTGTAATTCTGTCTTCGTTTCTCACAATTGCGGGTTTATATCTCTCAGTTTTGATAAAAAAAGTCAATTGCGAGTTTGTATCAGGTAATTCTGAGAAAAAAAATTCAGAATTGCGAGATGTAAACTACACCATAGGCCACTTCAGAGTTCCTGCCGCCGGTGCGAATGCAACCAGGAAAACATCTTGAGAGGGAAATTGGTTCTCTAGGAATGCTAGCTAGTTCCTAGAATTATGCGGTGTGAAAGTGCCTAAGGTCTCAAGGTCCTCTGGCTACGCGAGACTACACTCATAAAGACTTGTTGCATTCTTGAACAAATCAGTGTTTTGAACGAACTGGTTGAGTAAAAGATTCAATAACTCAATAAAAATAGTCACTTGCTGTCACCTAGTGGTGTAAAGATGAAACCTGCTAATGTCTGGAGTAAACAGCAAAAGGTCCAGTGTTGCTGGACTAAATGTCACTCGGCAACTCAATCAAATTCAAAAATCAGAACTAACAGTTCTGACACTGGAATAAAAATTACATAGAATGTAAATGGCATGCATTGTTATATTTTAATTTCACATTGTAGTAATAATAATAATAATAATAATTTAATTAATTATTCATGATTAAATCAATATTTTCTTCATCATGTATGGTAACCAAATATTTCCACTTTTTTCCCCCCTATTGTAATTCACTATTTTTTAAAATTCGCAGCTGAACCCCAAAGGCAAACTCTGTCCAAAAAAAAAAAAAAAAATCCCCAAGGGACTCATATGCTGGCACTACACTGCTGTGCTCTGTCATAACCCAGGGATATTGATCTTTACTGGTGCTGTCATCATAGTCTGTGCTGCCATGTTCTCTGATCCCCCCTGCTGGAATGAATCCTGGCCCTCTTGACCCTCACAATGTCTTCCCGCAAAGCGCTCCTCTGGGGTTTATGCGGGCGGCTGATGTGCTGCAGGATGATTACCCCAGGGATGGAGCATTTTGTTTGCCATTGGTGTCTAAAGGAGCGAGTGTTTTTGGTAGACAGCAACTAATTAATGTGCGTCTCCTGAGGCAGGGTGTGCAGCATTAGATAAACCTTAGGGTTTGACTGGCAGGGGTCAGGAAGGCCTGACCTCCTTTTTATTACACGCTCATGTGTGGATATAAAAATCCCAGAAGGGCAAAAAAACATCGGCTTTGAGCTCAGGAGACTCCATTTCAGGTTCCACAGCAGGTGGAGGGTCATAGATTTAAAATGAATGGGGTGTTTGCGCTGTAAACATCATTTGTTCTGTATTTCAGATGGCAAATAAAAAACACAAGAATGTAAGACAAGGTGGCATCTACAGTGAATAGTACTGACAGCACAGAGAAGCAGATAGAAAACATAGAAAAAAGCGCAGATATTGAAAAAGTGCACATCTGGTTGGAACTGAGGAGAAGACAGTGGACTTGCATAAAAACTATAATTTTTTACATACAAATATATCAAAAATTCAGTAGGCTACTCTACCATTATAGTACTTTTTTTTTTTTTTTCTTTTTTTTCCCAATTCTCGCCATTAACAAACCATTAACTACAACTTTTGCCTCAATAAACTCCTAATTTTCTGCTCGTTAATAGTAAGGTAGTTGTTAAGTTTAGGTATTGGGTAGGATTAGGGATGTAGAATATGGTCATGCAGAATATGTGCTTTATAAGTAATAATAAACAGCCAATATGTTAATAATAGTCATACTAATAAGCAACTAGTTAATAGTGAGAATTGGTCCCAATACTAAAGTTTTACCGACAGCTCTAAATAAAACTTGAAGACAGTGAACTTGCATTAAAAACTATACTTTTTTTTTTTTTTTTTTTTTGTAATAGTATGGTTTCCTTACATGTGTTTTAAAGTTATTTACACTCGTTTAACAGTAAAATACATTTAAAAAAATAATTATAAAAATATTTTATAAATAAATAAATAAAATAAATAAATAACAAATAAAAAAATAATTTAAAAAAATCCAATGATTTTTTTTTCCCTAAAAAAAAGCAAAATTCCCAGTGCTGCTGGATCAAATGCTGCTCAGCCAATTAAATTTGAGTATCAGAACTGACAGTTGTATTATTAGAAATTAATAAAACAACAAAAAAATAAATAGATAATTAAATCAAACATGGTTTAAGGAATGCCATGTATTTTTCTCATTCATTCTACTTTTCTGCCTTTTTCCCTCATGTATGGTAACCTAGTTGACCATCTGCAAATATTAAAAAACAGTGGATTACACTGGATTACATTTAAGGGAAATTAAAATCTTGTTTTTAGAAGTATAATTTTTTTGTAGATGAATATGGTTAAAAAGAAAAAAATAACCAAACAAAAAAAACCAGGATGTTGTAAGGGTATGAAGTTCTCACATGCATCTTAAAATAGTTATTCACACTTGTTTGAGAGCAATTAGCATTTTTGTCTGTGTGAAAAAAGGAGAAAACATGGTTACATCTAAAATATATGTCTTTTTATCAAAGAGTAGGAGTGTTATTCTCATTTCAATTTTTTCTTCATCCCTGTGCATGTCAACTCAATACACTGACACCTTCCAGAAGGCCAATCTTTTGGCATTTCCTGGGAGAGAGCAATATTTGAGAGACAGAAAGACAACATGAGAGAAATGCTTATAGCTCAGCAGTCTGTACTTATTTCCTCAAGCTGTGAGACTGAGTTGGTTGCCTTCATCATCCTCCTCTCTGCTATGAAATCTACTACTGGCTGATGAATATCCTGCATCAGAATTCCGTTTTAACCCTCTATTGCATGCATTGACACATTTCTATTTCTGCTTATTGACACAAATTCTGTGACACTACAAAAAGAATGTTACATTCAGGAACAATGTTAGTGTAATAGACTTTAACTGCTAAATGACAGAATTGAATGCAGTCTAGCAAATCTTTTTGTTTAAATGTTAATACTAAAAAGTTTTTTTAAGAAAAGTTTTAGAATAGTTTATTTAAAAAAAAAACATTAAAAACAGTGAATATAATTTATGTAATATAATAATGATAATATTGATCTATAGATGTTAATTTAATATATACTAGTAATTATTTAAAAAGAAATTCAGCTAGAATGCATTAAATTGATCAAAAGTGAGTGTAAACACACACAAACTTATATTGTTACAATGAAATTCTATATCAAATAAATGTTCATTTGAACTTTCTATTCATCAAAGTGTACCAAAAATGTATCATGGTTTCCACAAAAAAATTACGCAGCACAACTGCTTTCAACATTAATAATAATAAAAAAAATGTTTCTTGAGCAGCAAATCAGCATATTAGAATGATTTCTGAAGGATCATGTGACACTGAAGACTGGAGTAATGATGCTGAAAATTCAGCTTTGCCATCACAGGAATAAATTACATTTTTGAATACATTACATATTAAAACATGTAAATTACCTTACCAACCAAGTCTTTGATCTTCATTATTAACAATTTTATTGCTTTTGTATGTGCATCATGTGCTTTCAAAGTAAAGAAAATGAGAGAGTTTCACTTTTTTCATATATATATACTTTTTTTTTTTTTTTATGATAAGGACACTTCATGGTCATTTTAACAAACAGTGAGGCCACCGTTAAGTGCGGTTAAATCCAGCTGCAACTCTCTAGGACAACAAAACCACAAGTGGAGGATTTTGCTGAATTATGTGTTATGAAAGGACAGAGATGAACGAGTGTCCAGAAGTGTTTCTACTCTATATCACTGCCTCACGGATTCTGTGGACTCTTTTGTACACAGATGCTTTCTGCCCCGTCCAGCATCCAGCACCTGCATTGCTTCAGAGAGCACATTTGCCTGATTCTCTCTCTCATGATCATTACAAAGCTCCTTTATCATTTGCGCCAGAGAGCTATTTTGACTTTTCTTGGAAAAAAAAGCTCTCCTTTCAACCGAAGCCACGGAAATGACCCTTCATAAAGAGGCCTGGAGCTGGATTTATTAAACCTCAATGCTTTCACAATAGTTCCTGTCACTGTCATGGCAGCATCAGGTTAGCTCTCATCAGAGGTGCTAAACATTAGCCGCTGCGTGTTTGATGGCATTTTAATATGGCCATCGATACACTAATACTATCAATGCATGCTAACTTCTAGCCAGAAGGATGAATGGGCCCCCACTAACCCGCTGTCACATTGTATAATTCCCTCATTCCCCCTGATGGTGCCTATGGACGTCTAGAGTAAAAGGCTGCCTGATTAGTGATTAACATGTTTACAGGGGAAAATGGGTCCAGGCAGCCAGTCAACAAATGACGCTGACTTCACCAAGACAAATGGCTCGACGGCTGATGTCTTTTTAACAATACGTTCCGTTTGCCACCAGACCGCTCTCTCCAAGGCGTCGAGGACGAGTAATGCGTAAAATCATAAAAACTGACAAGTGTGCACTTTAATTTTAATGCTGTTGGTCACAGATGAATGCGTTCACAATCAGACAGTATCAGACGATACTGTTGGAAACTCATCGCGGGAGGCTAATGGCTCCCTTGTCAGTGTAGCAGATGCTGAAACATGGAGGGCTTTACTCTGGTGATCAGCATCGGAGGTTATTGATCTGTCATCCTTCTCCTGAAGAATGGTATGGAAATCTCAGCAGGCTTTTCATATAAACGTTAATGGTGAAGACGCATTTAAAATGGTTATTAATCACGTTACATATAATCAAGTTTAGTCACTTTTATTCTTAGGGTGGCATATTTTTGTAGGCCTATTCAAAAACAGCTTGGTGAAGTGTGAAGCAGATACATGATATCTCTTGCATCATGTTTTTGTTGATCCTGCTATTTTAGTAGCATTGAGATACTACTATAATTTTCATAATATAGTTTAAAAAAAAAAGAAAAAGTTTTTATATATTTTCCAATTTAATTTTAACGTTGTAATTTTCGAAGTTATAGGTTTTATAATAGTTTTTTTATTCTTATATTTTCCATTTTTATTGCAATTTAAATGAGTAATTTTCCAACTTATCGTTTTTGTTTTTTATTTTTAGATTTTAAGTTTTCACTGTAGTTTTAAAGTCGTAATTTTGTTGTCTGTTTTTGACATTTTTTTTAAAAACGTCTGCAGTTTTTATTAATTTTATTTCCGTTTTAGTTACTTTAGTACATCAAGTTAACCTAATGAAAATGAGATATGTTGCCTATGCAACTAGCAGTAATAATAATAATTTGACATTCAGTAATGACATTTTTTAATAGATTTAGTTTTAGTGAACTATGATACCCCTGAGTATTAAAAAAACAAGTAATAAATTACTTTTTTTAAAATTTAAAATGTGCATGAAAATTAATGAATGTTTGCTTTAATTTTATATACAAACATTAAATCATCAATAATGGTTAGAAAAAACCCAAACGCCCCATGCTTCTCTTTTAGAAATATTAAATGAACAAAATGCAATGCAAAGAAAAAAAAAACATCAAGATTTAAAAATAGCAATAAAAGCAGTTCGACTCACACAGAGTTTACATAGAAACCAATAAAAAACAGGTTGTCACCTAGAAACATAATCAGCACATAAATATCCATGTCTACATAAAGCCTATGGTATTTTTTATCATTTCACATGTTCTCATTGTGCAGTAAGTGGAAGTCAACTTCTTAGCCTGTTAACAAAAGGCAGCCTGAAAGCACATCACCTCAACGGCACAAGTCCACAGCAACACCAACACATTGAGGATTCAGTGGGAAAGAATATTTCTTTAGTCTAATGTTAACTTGACACAGCCCTGATATTACAGAAAATAGTATTTATGAATTAGTAATGAATTAACATAGCAGAGTTACCATTCAGACATTGTTTAACAATGTGTTACTATATTAAATGTAGCTGTCATTGTAGGCTCTAGGATTCAAAGTGACGATCTGGCATGAGACTGGAAACGTTGAATACGGAAAGGTGAGAGGTCGTGTGAGGGAACCTGCCCCATGGCCAACTGAGAGAGCAATTTCCCTATGATAGGGCCGAACTTGAAGCCGTGACCTGCGGAGAAAGAATGAGGAAAAAAAAAACAAATTTGTTGAGAGGTGAATCATCATAGGATGGAGTTTAAATTCATTCAGTCCACTGGGGTAAAAGCAGCACACCTCATGGGAATCTACAACGGCCCTCTATAAATAGCCATTATCTGTCGTCCACTGTCTGACTCAGAAAGCCTTTGCATGAGAGAGCATGGAGAGAAAGAAAAAAACCCTCAAATCATGCTGGCACTATCACACCCGCTGTCACAGGACATTTGTCTTTTGGGTGGGTTTTGGCAAAATGCTAAATTAAGAATATTTGTCTCCCTTATTGAAGAGAGTGGACTGTCAGAGGATTCATTATAGCATGGTTGTGTACACGTTCTCTCTGGTGTGTTAAAGAGAGAGTTTTAGCTTAAAATAAAAAATTCTGTCATTATTGCTCACCTACATTTAATTCCATACCTATATTTCATTGGAGCACAAAAGGAGAAATTTGGAATAATGTACACTACCATTTAAAGGATTAGTTCACTCCAGAATTAAAATTTCCTGATTATTTACTCAACACCAAGATGTTCATGTCTGTCTTTCTTCAGTCGAAAAGAAATTCATGTTTTTGAGGGAAACATTCCAGGATTTTTCTCCATATAGTGGACTTCAATGGGGACTAACAGGTTGAAGGTCCAAATTGCAGTTTCACTGCAGCTTCAAAGGTCTCTAAGCGATCCCAGCCGAGGAATAAGGGTCTTATCAAGCAAAACGATCTGTCATTTTCTAAAAAAAAAAAATTAAAAATTAATCTCTATACTTTAACCAAAAATGCTTATATTGCACTAGCTCTGCGATGCGCATCCATGATTTTACACATTACGTAGTCACGTTGGAAAGGTCACTTTTTTTGCTAGAGGAAGAAATCTTTTAGGTTTCAAAAGGAAAAAGTATATACATTTTTGGCTGGGATCGTGTAGAGCCCTTTGAAGCTGCATTCAAACTGCAATTTGGACCTTCAACCCATTGGCCCCCATTGAAGTCCACTATATGGAGAAAAATCCTGGAATATTTCCCTCAAAAACCTTTAAAAAAAATTTATTTTCGATTGAAGAAAGAAAGACATGAACATCTTGGATGACATGGGGGTGAGTAAATTATCAGGAAATTTTTATTCTTGAGTGAACTAATCCTTTAAAAGTTTGGGGTTTGTAAGATTTTTTTTTGTCTCTTATGCTCACCAAGGCTCCATTTATTTGATCAAAAATACAGTAAAAGTGGTAATATTGTGAAAAGTTATTACATAGCTATTTTCTGTTTGAATATTTTTAAAATGTAATTTATTTCTGCGATGGCAAACTGAATTTTCAGCATCATTACTTCATTCTTCAATGTCACATGATCCTTCAGAAATCATTCTAATATGCTGATTTGCTGCTCAAGAAATATTTCTTATTATTATTATTATTAACACTAAAAACAGTTGTTCCGCTTAATATTTATTTTTGTGGAAACCGTGATGCTTTTTTTTTTCCAGGATTCTTCAATGAATAGAGTTTAAAAAGAACAGCATTTCACTGTTTATTATAATTTGTACAATTGTCTTTACTGTCACTTTTGATCAATTTAATGCATCACTGCTGAATGAAAGTATTAAATCTTACTGACCCCAAAATTTTGAAAGGTAGTGTAAATGTCCATATTTTACATGCAAATACAATGAACAGAGACTTCTGCTTCTAAAGGAATGTACAAACATGTATCATATAGTATCATGAAACTGCACTATATTTCAAGTCTTTTGATGCCATATAAGTTTTGTGAGTAACAGTTATTATATTCACTGAAAATCATAATATCCGTCTGAACTCTCCTCTTCATGAGATATAGTAATATCTGATTAACGAACAATGTGATTTTCTCTTTAATGAATCAGCTGATTGGGTTCACAAAACTGATCTGGTTTTCAAATTCAAATGATCTAGTCAAAATGATTAATAGTCCACTGGAAGGGAAGATTATGAGTGAATAATGATTTAATTTTGCTCTGTTCCCCACACAAAGCTATTGTATGACTTCAGCAGACTCGGATTAGAAAATTATGATACTTTTCAGTCTTTTCATGAAGCACTGACAGCCATTTATTACACAGTAACTACACTGAAAAGAACAACCTGCACAGCCTTCTATGCTACACAGAAGAAAGCAAGTCATACATTTGAGTAAATGATGACAGAATGTTCATTTTCGAGTGAACTATCCCTTTAAGACAGAGATGGAGCTGGGTGAGATGTTTAAAATGCACTGCATTCTTCTCCAACGCTCTCGGCTCTTGCTTTTGCGGATTGGGTGGCCGTTTGAAGTCTGCAAGGCTGGGCTGTGAGTGGATACGGCTTTGACCGACAGACACACGTGTGGAGGGTCTTCTATCCTTCCTTAAACCCCACTGATGTGACTGGGTATCCATGGCAACCAGAGAGCCTTGAGCTCAGAGTTTGGCTTGAGACAAATTCCAGGTGGAAAGAGGAGCAACTTCCCCAAACGCTACAGTCTGTGTGTTTGCCCCTGAAACGGATCCAATTCGCACCCTTTAGTTTTTCCCAAGCCGCAAATACAACAGCTGCGCTGAGGGCAGGAGAGCAGCGGGGAGGCGAAACGCTGTCATTATGGCAGACAATAAAACGAGAAGAGGCAGGGAGAGGTTAATAGTGAGCATTCCTCCGCTCCTATCAGAGTTGTAATGTATTATTAAGGCAGAAGAATATATGTCATAAATCATTAGTGCGCGACGTGCCAGAGCGTTGGGACGGTACCGGTACACTGAGGCAGCCACACAATGCTTCCTGTGACACCTCCTTTAACCGGGACAATGCATTACAAGATGAATAGCTACACCGTGCCGCCATAATAGCGCTCAGCTCTACTGTATTTTTTCTAACCCCTTCTCACCAAACGCCACTCTCTGCGCCCCATGATGCTAACCAGCGCTTCTCTGAAGTGATTACCAGTGGAATTTAATTAGCCCCATAATTAGTCTAAGGAGGAGGTGATGGGAACAGATGGAACAAATGCCAGGTGAGCCCTTTGGCCCCCTGAGAGGCGGGTTTGGGAACACGCAGGACCCAGGGAGCCGGCAACCGCCTTTAATTAAACGATAAAAGGCGCCCGCACTGGGGCGCTTCCTGTCCTTCACTAGCGCCCTGTTCTGTTCCCTTATTAAAAAAGTTCAGATACCTCTTCGAGACGTGAGCGTGTGTGGCTGTGTCTTACGTGCCGAGTTCATTAGTGCTCGTACTGACCTGAGAATCCAGCACCGATGATGATATTGCCGTAGGTTGGGTGGGAATCAAGGACGAAGTTATGGTCTGGTGTGACCTACAAACAAGCAAGCAGGAGAATGTTAAACATCAAGAGTGGATTGTAATTAATTCTGCAAATATTTGACCTTTTTGTACTCTGAACAAGCACATGGCATGAATTATGAGCGCTGTTTGAATTGAACTTAAAATTAAAAAGCTGCTTAAGAGATAAGTCACTACATGCTTGAAATTGCTAATGAACAAATTGACTGAGACAAACATTAAATTGAATGTCTCATTGAGGTGTACGATACCATTCAAAAGTTTGGGCTCAGTAAGATTTATTTTCTTTTTAAGAAATTAATCATTTTAATCAGGAAGAATGCATTAAATTGATCAAATATAACAGTAAAAACATTTCTTTCTATTGAACTTTCTATTGACCAAAGAATCCTGAAAAAAATGTCATGGTTTCCTCAAAAATGTTAAGCAGTACAACTGTTTTCAACATTGATCTTAATAGGAAATGTTTCTTGAGTACCAAATCATCATATTAGGACTGATTTCTTAAAGATCATGTGAGACTGAAGACTTGAGAAATGGCTGCTGAAAATTCAGCTTTGCATCACAGGAATAAATTAAATGTTAAAATAAATTCCAATTGAAAAAGCTATTTGAAATTGTAATATTTTTTCACAATTTTAGTGTTTTCACTGTATTTTTGATCAAATAAATGTAGCCTTTGTGAGCATAAGAGACTTCTTTCTAAAACTTAAAAAAAAATCCTATAGATCCCAAACTTAGTCATTTCACTTCTAAAGATTTTCGCTTCACACTAAACAAATGTAATTTCTGACTACTACTAACATAAACCTATTCAACTGAAAATTATTCTTTTGATTCATTTTGAGCCACCTGATATTTTTCCTTTGAAGTATGAAAATAATCAATACTGTGGTTGGCTGACCGAGATCTTATGGAAGAAGACAGCTGTGTGCATCATGCTACTAGGTAACCGTTTGATACGCTTCCACTCAGTTTCTTGCTTTAATACTGAACTTTATCTCTGCGTGCTCAGCGGCGTTCTGTGGATCTCCTGACAGGGCAGTTTATAAAGGATTTAGGTTGTGTTGCATCATCGATCTCCTTTTTCATGACTGATGTGATTGTACCTTGCATTTGTAAGCTGTTTGTATTATCTTTTCATTTCAGCCATCTGGATGGAAATTTTGTTTGGTCATGCAGAAGTTTACTGAGCAAATGAAAACCTGCTCTGAAAGATCCAAAGTTTTTTTGATGTACTGATGCATTAAATGAGAGAATAACACCGCGGCCCAACCAGATGTGATGCGACAAGTTTCCCATGACAAGCAATTTGTCTGTCCACACTGAATGCGAAACTGCAGCATGATGCGACACAATCACAGCCAATCAGAACAACAGGGTTCCCACTTTTTATGACCAGTGAATTTCCATGACCTTTCCAGAGACTTGTGATGAATAAATGTTTTTTTTTTTTTTTTTTTTTTTTTTTAGAAATCATTGTAGAGATTTTTTTTTTGATTACCATGCATCTGTCAAGAAATGATTTTTAAAGATGATTCTCATTACATATACAGTGACCCTGGATCACAAAACCAGTCATAAGGGTCAATTTTGTGAAATTGAGATTAATACATCATCTGAAAGCTGAATAAATAAGCTTTCCATTGATGTATGGTTTGTTAGGATAGGACAATATTTGGCTATTGCTACAAATATACCTGTGCTAGTTGAGACTGGTTATGTGGTCCAGGGTCTTATTTTGATCATTATTATTTTGTTACAGTAAATGATTTAATGCTTTTTGAATTGAAATTAATTTTAATTTTAATAACAGTACTATATTTTATATTTATATATATATATATATATATATATATATATATATATATATTTTTTTTTTTTTTTATATATTTATATATATATATATATATATATATATATATATATATATATATATATATATATATATATATATTTTTTTTTTTTTTTTTTTTTTTTTTTTAATTATATCATTATTATTATTATTAATAACATATTTACATATATTCTAATGACATTTCAAGGCCTGGAAATCATATTTTAAAATACCCTGATTTTTTTTTTTTTTTTTTTTTTAAAGACTGGCTTTTTTGGTGTTCACTGTAATATCAGAGAGATTAGATTTCACCGTGAACGGGAAATATATATCAAAATCAAGCAAATCAAGCGACCCACAAAATACCCTGTCGTGGTCAAATCTGGTTAGGACAAAAAGTCAGATTTAAATGGAAGAAACAGCTTTAATGGCTTGACACCGTATCAGGTGTGTCTGGTTAAGATACGCTGTAATTCTGAGTGTCTAGAACAAAAAAAATCAATTCAGGCTCTGTTCAATTCCAGCAACTGTTCAATCAAATGACATGTCAGAATAAAACATGAGCCATGCATTCAAATATCTTTCTTCTCTCCATATGAGAATGAAAGTTTGGTCCAGACACACAGTGGCGGCACCTGAGGATGACTAATGAAGCAACTCACCGTGTACATGCAGCTCTCCACCACAGCAGGCACTGGCACCAGCCCAGGGAGACAGCGGGTGACGTAACGCGCGAGAATATCGATGTCCCCTCTATCCGTCTGTTTATCTCGCTCATCCGGTTCGGTCTCACTGCCCATGTGGTAACACACCTGCTCAGACACATGCACGCACACTATGATCCATAAAAACAATCTGACCTATGATACGTTACGGATCTGTGATCCACCGCTCGGTATGCTTGGAGGAGCAGCAGATATACGTGCAGAAGCCAGGCTCCAGGGACTGGAGCAGACATAATGCATCTAACATGACACAGCCATCTGTGCTCTCCCATTCAGCCTTGCTAAGTGTGATGAGACTGAAGACTCCTGCTGGGCTCTCCCGCATACTGAAACCGGGCCATTAGTACTGGGAGAACACAGACCAGAGAGTGCTGCTTCTCTGCTTTTGTAAAAGCATCAAGGTCCATGGATTCATTCAGAGAGCTATAGAATCACTCCTGTTTGCACTTGCATCTGATGCACTCGAACTCTGAGTGGAGATGTGTGCTGTATTGCTACATGAGAGAATTGTGGATTAATTAACAAAGAATGAAAACTATGGTTTATCAGAGACTATCAGTCTCTGGTGGCTTTTTTATGAGATGTGGGCAGGCAATTGCATTAAAGAAATGGTATGTGGTACATATTGATATAGTGGTTTAGGACAGGCTAGATCTATTGTTTCATGGAGAAGTGGTTTTTGAATAAAAAAAATATTGGACACATAGAAAAGCAGGCTAAAGTTGTGTTTGAAACTGTATTTTTTAACCTTTTTGTCACTATTTTTAAGTAAAACATGGGGTGTACAGGATCCAGGGTCATTTGATTCTATTCTATTATAGTATTTTAAATTATAATTCATATTTAGATTTTTTTTGTTTATATTTTTCTAATTTTGTTAAGCACTTTTGGTATTTTTTTTATAAGTTATTTCTATTTCTGTTTAGCTTTAATTTGTTTCATTTTAGTTTTAGTAATTTTAGCATCTCAGATAGATGGCAAATATAATTTCGCTGAAGTTGTGTGTGTAATATTTACATTTTATTGTTTTTTAGCTTCGTATCAATGAACAACAATAGTTTTAATATTTCTTATTTAGTTTTAGTAAATAATAACAATCCATTATGACGCAAGTAAGACTTGAACCTCAGCAACACAAAGTTCACCAGTAGGCCATGGCTTTATTCAAACCTTTTCTTTTAAAAATAGCATCCCTCCTGTCACTCACCTTCATTAGTCCTGGATACTCATTGGATGGGAGGCCATAAATATCGTATTCCCCCTCTTTTGGCTCCATCTCTATAAAACATGGGAAACCCTGGCCGACACTGTAGGTGCCTGGGATCTTCTCTTTCCAGTAGCATACATTTATCTTTACAACCTGCCCAGAAAGAAACCGAGAGATTCAAAGTCTTTTCACTCCAAAGAACAGGTTCTTACACAGGTTCTTTTCTTTGCGCACAAAAAGTATTGTCGTGGCTTCATCAATTTAAGGTTGAACCACTGATGCCACATGGACTATTTTAACGATGTCCTTTCTGGGCCTTGAACATGTCAGTTGCGTTGCTGTCTATGTAGGGTCAGAAAGCTCTTGGATTTCATCAAAAATATCTTAATTTGTGTTCCGAAGATGTACGAAGGTCTTCTGGGTTTGGAACGACATGAGAGTGAGTAATTACTGACAGAATTTTCATTTTTGGGTGAACTATCCCTTAACTCACTTCAGAGTAAATGTAATAAGCAGTAAGGAATCGCTAGCTCAGAATAGTCCAGCCTGTCTTCTCATTCAGAGAAGAAATTCACCAGTGCACAAATTCATTGCTCATATATTGTTGTGCTCACCCAAGCGCAGACTTTCAAGCCCATGCTATCCTGAAAAATGCAATTCCAATTCTAGGTCTAATTCGGAGTTTAACTAACAGAGAATTCTTTTTCCATCACTTCTCTCGTGGCGTGTGACACATAAGAGATCTCGGTGGACTGGAGAATCTGGGAGCTGTTTATAGGATCAGGAGGTGAGTATAGGGTGATTTCTGTGCATTCACAAATAACTCATTTTTCATTCTGCCCAGGGGTGTAATCCAGATCAATCTATATCTGCCTGTGTGTGTGTTTCACAAGCTATGGCTGATAGTCAATATGCCTTATATATTCCCATGCTTCCATTTTTCAGAAACTGTTTTCCAAACCCAGACATTTCACACTGATATATTGTTCCATGATGCCTCTAAAGAAAAAAAAAAGAAGGTCAGTAAATGGATGGTTGGGTGGGTGAAAAAGAAAGAAAGAAAGAAAAAGAAATAAAGAAAGAAAGAATGAATGAAAGAGAGGGGAGTAAATGCATGGATGGATGGAAAAATTGAGTAAATGAGAATGAAAGAGTGAACGGATGAAATAAAGAGGGTAAATATAACAAATGGATGGATGAAAGAAATAGTTACAGAAAGTTACAGAAAGAAAGAAAGAAAACAGAAGGTAAGTAAATGGATGGATTAAAAAGAGAAATTAGGTTAGTGAATGAATGAAAGAAAATGGATAGATGAATGAATGAATGAATGAATGAGTAAGTGAGTGAGTAAGAACTGGATGGCTGGATGTCTGCTCAACCTTGAGCGGGAGCTGCAGTCCTGTGTGTGTCAGTAGAGTGTTGGCCCAGGGTCCCGCTGTGATCACCAGACTCCTCCCTCTGTACACTCCAGAGCCCGTCGTTACAGTGACCTCTGCACCAGGCCTGATGTCAATCACTTTCTCCCCGTCCTTTATCACACCCCCACTGGACTGAAACACCCTCTGAAAAACACACAGAGACAATCACAGATTTAAATCACTTCAGTCAGACTACAGCATGCTCAACTTTACTGCATAGACAAAACTTCTTCAAAACACCTTATCTATGACAGAAAATCCTAATAAGAGCAGTGAGGAGAGACTGGTTAAAATTTAACAGGGGCTGAGTTTGATGTCAGCGGGGATCAGTTAAAACTGGAAAAAGCTGGTCAGATTCGGGCAACAGATAATGAAAGAGTTTCCTTAGTGAGAGCCAACAGGGAGCTTATCACTGCACTCTATAGCTGCTGTAGGCAGAGCTTATTGAATCCAGAGAGGCATTGTGTATAAAAGTGCATGGCCATATTCCCTAGATAGGGTGTAAGGAGCCTTTAACAAGCTAGTTTGCAGCTGTATCTTATCTTTCAGAGCTTTAAAAAGCATGGTGAAGGCGACACTGAAGTACAGTTATGTACACAAAGAACATTGCTCAACGCCTTTCTGACATTGAAAATGTAGGAGTTCTCATACAGTAAGAGATTTATTTCCACTGTATTTCGCTGAATTTCGCAATACTTGCTTAAGCTGAATTAAACTCTCATCTGAGAATAAAAAAATAATACTTTGATTAATTACAACAGCGTTTATTATCAAAAAGGGAATCTGACATGTCAAAAAAAGTCTACCCTTTATTGTACCTAAAACTCATGTCATGTGATTCTTCCATTTGTATGACTCTAATCTACTGACTCCAGTGAGGGCAAAATACATTTCAGTGTTACTTCTATGAGGATAGACACAATCGGTCCAAAGCGGGTTTTGGAACGGTTGCAAATGTATTCATTTTGCATACATAATTAGATGAGCATCTGACAGCTTTGAATTGCCAAGCTAAATATAAGATTGACTTGTGTGACATTCCAACAGCCTCCCAGAGATGATTTTTAATACATATTTTAATAAAATGGTTCACTAAAACAAGAAAATGCCTCATTTTGCACTGCTGTTCAAAAGTCTGGGATCAGAGAGGATTTTTATTTGCACCCAAACTGCATTTATTTGATCAGAAATACAATATAAACAGTAATATTGTGAAATATTATTAAAATGTAAATACCTTTTCTATTTTTTATTTATTCAATTCTATTTTTAAATAGAAATAAGTTGTATATTTGAATATATTTGACATTTTATTTTAATCTGTGATAGAAAAGCTGACTTTTCAGCAGCCATTAATCCAGTCTTCATGCAGTGTCACATGATCCTTCAGAAATCATTCCAAAATGCTATTTTGGTGCTCAAGAAACATTTCTTCTTATTATTAAATGTTAAAAACAGTTGTTTTTGGGAAAACTGGGCAATGTTGGGTAGTAGGGTTGGGTCGATGGCTGATAGACATCGCGATGTTGAGCCGACATCGTGATCCCCCCCGTCCCCCCCGTCCCCGCCCATACCCCAAGCAATCCGTTTCACTTTTGAGATTCACGATCGCGCGTGAGTTACTCTGTTTATACTATGGAGTACTTGCCACACATTTTACAAGATTAGATGTTTGTTAGTGGTGCTGAGGATCTGCAAACCATTCGCCATCGTCCTCAGCCATCTCTCCTTACTCTGTTTATGTGGTAAGTGAAATTTTATGTACTGTAATGTAACAGGCAACCGTTAGGAATCGTTATGTGTTTCCCGTGTCTTTCTGAATACGGATTCACGCTTCGGGCACACCCCCTAACTCCCACGCCCCCCAATTTTGTAGACATCGCTCAACCCTATTGAGCAGTAACTAGTTACTGTAATAATCTTACTTTTTGCAGTAACTAGTAGTGTAACTAATTACTAATAAGATTTTACTAATAATATTACAGTTACCATCCATAAAACAGCACATTACTTAGTTACTTTTGATCTAGTGTGGATTTTGGTGACATGAGGAGGCAGAAATAAATTGTTACTAAACTTTTAGAAGAATTTTGTGGGGAAGATATGCAAATACAACTTCTGTGGTGCTTCAAAGAAAAGTAATGTAACTAGTAGTGTAACTAATTACTGTTGCCAGAAAGTTATAAGTAACGTAATATTACTTTTGAAAGGAGCAAATAATAATGAGTAATAAATTACATTTACTAGCCCAAAACTGAAACCGGGACACTTTTTTCAGAATTCTTTGAAGAATTAAAAATTAAAAAGAAAAACATTTTTTACATTACATTATAAAGTTACATTACAAAGTAACATTTATTAAGTAACATTTTTTAAAGTAAGTTATATTACAAGTGTTTTTACTGTCACTTTTGATCAATTTGACCTGCACAGTTCGAAGGGCTCTGTCTGCATACAGCACGCCAGCAAAGGTGTCTATCAGTGCTCCTTTCCCATCAGTGAGATTCACATTTGGAAAGTGCTGGCTGAATTTCTGCTTCTCCAGAAACACTGTGGGAATCTTGTGCCTTTGCATCGTGGCCTTTAGGTGTGAGAAACCCTCTCCGTTCTCTGGACCCATAACCAGTAGGCCTGTGCGCCTGCGAGGAGAAGTTCATAAGATGACCATGTTAAACAGCTGCACCTTGATTTAGGTGGAAGTGCTTAGAGGCATGAATAAATTGTGCAATGCGCTGTCTGTGTCTGCTTGTGGTGCAGGTGTCTTAATGTGAGGAGTTATGGCAGTATGGGTGAGAGGTTGGGAACACAGGCTTTAAATCGACAATGTGTGATAGATGGTCGTGCTGTTTTCTGTTGATACTGTTTTTCAAGACCTACTTCATCTGCCAGCCATCATGATGCATGGGCAGCATGAGTTCACAGGTCCAAGTCATTCATCAGAGATTTTTATGACTGAATCCCCACTGTGTGTGTGTGTGTTTGATTGGGGACGCTGAAAGAAGGACTCCATGTCACATTTGTCAGTGCCCTTGTGCCTAATAGCAAAGGATCATGTTGGGGCAAGATCCTTGCTGAGGTAATTTTAATTCCATCTGAATCAAAAGTGGAACAGAATTTTCTTACACAACCTTAAAATTACCTACTTTTTCTCAACTACCTCAGGGGTCCTATGAGAAATATAATCCCATCCTGGTTAGGAATGGACATAATTGCAGAATCCTCATTTATTTTGACCTTCGCTGAACACTGTAACTAAAGCTAAATTTGTCACTGCACTGCCTGTCAAATATTTATTATGGATTTTGATCTTTTTGGCAGCTCTCTGGGTGAAATAACAGTTGGTGGTTCAAGCTGCCGACATCCCATCTGATGTAAAAATAAAATTAAGCCACTGTAAGAGTGTCAGGTGTGATCTTCACTGTAATTTTTTCAATCTCTTAATTATATTCATAATATTGTAATATTTAGAAGCGCCCTGGGCAAAGTGGTGTTTTGGACAATATCTGCATAAATCTGTATCATTCTGCGAGGACACTACATTGCTAATGGACGAGATAAACTACGCAACTATTTAATTTGTTAAATAATAAATGAATTCAAAACACAAAAATACTAGGTCTATGTATAATAAAGCATCTCTAAACTGTGCTCTGATTGGTCTGTTATGTAATAATCTTAACTGGCAAGCAATCAATAAAGCTATAAAGGTGTGCTGACTTGATAATCTTCAGGATAAAAAAAGACTTTGTGTATACCACACACACACAAAAACCAAATTAACAGAAATTAATACTTCAATTCCGTAAGGATGCATTAAATTTACATTATGCATTTAGCAGACACTTTTTATCCAAAGCGACTTACAGTGCATTCAGGCTATACATTATTTTTTTTATCAGTTTTATCAGTATGTGTTGCTTGGGAATTGAACCCATGACCTTTTGCGCTGCTAACGCAATGCTCTACCACTGAGCCACTTTTTAAAATACAAAACCTCTATTTTATATCATAATAAAATTTCTTTTTTACTGTAATTATGATCAAATAAATGGGTCCATAGCGTAGATTGCCTTGATTGACATTACAATCAAAAAGAAAATCATTAATGCTGGTCTTAAATGATAATTGCAAGTCACTTTATTGCATTTACTCCAAAAAATTAAGATTTATTGTCCAAAACCTCACTTTGCAAATGACTTTCCATAACTACCACTTCCACACAAATGACCCTCTCATCTAAATAAATACTAATCCTGTCCAAATCAGTAATATTTTTAATAAATGTAACTTGTTTGGAAAGCAAGTGTCATTTGAATAGTACAAATTTCTATGTAAGAAGAGAACAAATGCAGCATTCTTTAAAATCTTCCACACATTTTTCACTCTCTGCCCGGCAGTCTCTGAGATGCTCAAGGGCACAGGTGGCCTCTCATCAGGACCCATCCATCAGAGAACTGAGATGGATAGAGGCGAGAGAAAGAGGCAGGCAACTGATTCTGCATCAAGGCTGAGTGGGCTTGATCCACTCGTGATCCATTACACCTCTCAGACACTGTAAAATCAAGTGTGCCCCATGGTCTGTAGCTCAGGGACTAGAATGAAAATGCTCCTTTAAAGTTATGGGTGAGGGCTATGACAGTCTTTCATTGTACAGCGTCTGCATGTTGCATTTTGGAGAAAAAATTTCATCATTCTTTCTTAGATGCTTACAAACGCTCACCTGTACAGTTCAACACCTGCTTCTCTCTCAAGCTGAGCCCAGAGCTCATAGCTTTCCTGCATCATCTGGGTGTAGAAATCTTCCTCATAGGCTTTGCGTATAATCCTGGTCTGGCCATGAGAGCTCCCTCTGGAGTGGGGCAAAACAAACTGGGCAGAAAGAAGGAATTCAAAGAACACTGTAATAATGCCGCTGGACTTGCATTGTCTTTGTTTTAACAAAAAAAAAAAAAAAAAAAATTATACCACAACAGTCAAGTCCATATGTTATATGCAAGAAATGTTGTCTCTTACATTTACTTTATTTCTTTAAATGAGTATTCAGCCTTTATACAGTGCCTTGCGAAAGTATTCATACCCCTTGAAAGTGTAGTAACATCTACAAGCAATATGAATGCTCCTGAGCTAAATTCCAACTGTCCCAGATAAGGGTATGAATACTTACGCAATGGAATCATTTAAGTTTTTTATTTTTAATAAATTTGCGAAGATGTTAAAAACCTGTTTTTTGCTTTACCATTATGGTGTATGGAGTATAGATTGATGTGGAAAAATAGTCATTTAAAAGCATTTTAACATAAGGCAGCAACATAACAAAATGTGAAAAAAATGAAGGGGTATGAATACTTACGCAATGCACTGTATATTTACTAACATATGTTTTACGCTGTCATTTAGAATTGAGTGAATTAATCATATCAAGACTGAGCAAATGATTTAGAAACTATGCTGCACCGACCTGCTCCAGCAGTAGAGTCTTCTGCTTGTTTTTGGCCAGCTGATATGCAGTACAGGACCCCTGGATCCCTGCGCCAAGGACGATGCAGTCGTACACTTCAGACGACATTTCCAGCTTTAATTCTCTCTCGTAAGATTCTTCTGACACACAAACACGACGAACTTGCAGAAACCTACTTTTAGTATAAGTTCAAAGTTCTCCGGTTTCAGTTATGTAACCATGATCAGCTGCATGCAAGACCCGCCTGCAGGGACTACAGCACATGAAAGTTTTACAAACACTTAACTCCTTGTGCATATCTTGCACTGGACTGGAAAATAAGTTAATGAGCGAACTATTTAAGACACAGCCACCTTTTCAAAGAACGAGATTGAATAGTTTCAGGTTGTTGCAGCCATGATTTAGTTCATAAAAACTAAATAATTTTGAACATAAATATAATTTTATATAGTGCTAAAATTCATTTACTTTTATATATCTTGGCCAAAATGTTTTGGAGGTGTTACTAGTGCTGTGTATTACTTAAACCAAAAAAAAAAAATAAAATAAAAAAAAAAATCAGTTTGTGTGTGTAGTGCAAGGCGCGGCCTTTGGAAAGTCTTCTTCTTCTGGTGTTAATGGCGGTTGGCAGACCAACTTGAATGGTGTATTCCCGCCACCTTTGGAAAGTCACCATCTGTGTTTGCTGTCGCTCAGAGGGTTTCTCCAAAGACTATAGAAATACAAGGGACTTTGGTTTCTCTAACTAATGAAGAATCAGAAAAGGTGGAGTGGAGTTGAAGTGGAGTGATTGCAGATTTCAGCAAGTATCTTTTTGCTCCGTTCCACTCATATGCCCAGTTCCAGACTTTCAGTGTGGTGACAACATCCAATGTTTTGTATTATTTGTTTGTCTAAAAGGTAAGTTACTCTATATTAATTTATTTTATAATATATATTGAACGGTTGTATAATGCAATATAGCAGTCAAACACTTGTAAGCTAATTTATGTCTAATAAATTTAACGATGCAAAATATGTTTCAAACATGGCGGACATAATGGCTTGTTATGGTTTACCTGCTCAAGGTAAAGTTTGTTTTGCTTGTGAGTTGTGTGTTGTGACAAACAAGAAACAGTTTCAATTTGATAGTTTTGAGCAATATATTGGTTAGTATACTGATTGTTAGTAGTATCGAATGTATAATGAATATTTGCTTTAAAACAATCAGGTCAACAAAAGAGAGTTGCGTAGCAAGACAGAGGGCACAGGTGGCACGAGGTGAGTAAGAAAAGAGTAAAAATGGGTCATTCCTGTTATACAGGACATTTAGTTTGTTTTGCGAGTGTAGTTGAGCAGATAAATATGAGAACAGGCTGAAACAAAGAGAGAGTGCTGTGTCTGGCAAGGTTGTGACTGGGTTCCTATGTGTGTAACATGGTACCGTGGAGTCAGTTGCAGGCCGAGCAGATGGATCCTGTGGATGCTCAGGTCTGGAGAGGGTCAGATGGTCCTGCCCCCCTGCCACCGAGGCCTGTCACGGACAGATGTAGTCTGATCTTCCCCACAGAAATGCTGGTAGAGTGCTTTTTGTGTTTAGTATGCAAGCAGGTTTACTGAAGGTATAGCTTATTTTAAAGGAATAGTTCACCCAAAAATGAGTGCAGTAAATGGGACCAAACATCACAGTAATCCACAAATAATCAACATGACTCAATCAGTTCCTAATAAACTGTTTAACTATACCCGCAAGTGAATCTCAAGTTATTTTGTGTGATAGCTAAATATATTCTAAATAAACTACAAACAAAAAATATATAAATTTATTTTGTCCTCACATTCTTTCTTGTAACTCTTTCCTCTCAGTCACATACCTGACTGAATGGCTCATTATGCAGCTCATTATGTGGGCCTTTGTCTTCTCAGGTGTGAATTACTGCATTATGTAGGGTAGTTGACGCCCTCTCGCATATGCCCTTTCTACCTGAAAAAGTGTCTTAGAAAATTTAAATCAATATATTGTTTTCTGTGAGCAAGTAAACAAGATGGTTTTCACATAATTTTGAAACAAAAATACTAGGCTACAAGATAGGGCTGCACAATTAATCGAATTTCTAATCGCGATTACGATTAAGGATGCCACGATTACATAATCGTTCAAAGCCATTAAAAACAATTAAAAATGCCCACTTGCGTTATTCTGTGTGCTTAAGAGTTGTTTGCAGCGCGGGGTTTAACAAACTCAAACACACTGGATAAAAGACATTTTGTCTAACTGATAGGCGTTGCCACTCTGTTGTGCATGACAGATATGTTAAACGCCAAAAGTGTCAAAAGTGGAACAAAACAGCGGTACTCGTTTGAACTGCATGCCACACTGACCTTTTATCCGCTCGCCTCAAAAGAAAACAGCGCAGCGCGAGCTTAGAGCGTATGCGTTTTACAGTGACCAGTCGCGATCACCCACTAAACAACGCTGTGAAATCCAGTAAGAAGCACTCGAGTTCAGCGCAGAGTTCTCCGGTACAAATCACGTCTCTTTAATTTAAACTAGTTTAAAGCCAAATAAGTCAGAGCTGTTATTCTCATCAACATTGATCCAGAAATTAAGCAGCAGAAACAGTGCAACTACGATCCAGTTAGAAGACGTTTCAATCAAATCACCCACATTTACCATAGTTTTACTGTAGTAACACTAACGGTAACAATGGTACCTAGCAGAAAAGTAGGATATTCATATTGAGTATTATTAATATACTAAATATGTTAAAGGAGTAATGGAATATATTATTTTGTTAATTATTCTATCATTTGATATGGATTTGTAATTGAATGAATGTCTTTAGGCTACTGTTTTTCAATGCAAACACCATAGAAATCATATAGTTAGGCTACTTTTTTACCATGGTAATGAGGTGCTGTACTTTTGGTTATGTATAAAAGATGAGGCTTTTACAGTTTTCACAATGGTACTGTCAAATGTACATCTGCATCCCAACTCAAGCTCCTGCTACTCTGAACTCAAGCTCCTGTTCTAATGTGCATTTCTAAGAGACAAAACTTCTAATATTACATGTCCAGTGCTACCAAATCAGGTGCTGGTGCCACTGCTCTCGAATGTTAGTCTGGAGCCCTGATAATATAAATTGTAATGTAAAATGTTACTGTAATTTGAAATTTCATCTGTTTAATTGTAACTGAAATATATAGCTTTAGTAAAAAAAAATTTTTTTCTTTCTTTTAGTAGAACATTATTATACCATGCATAATTTTACCTTTTTTTGTTTAACCAAACCAATGTATAGTTGACATTTGAGGCTCAATGCTATAGAAAAGCAATAAAAGTTCAGGAAGAGTGTTTTCAGCTTTTTTTAAATATATATTTTATATAAAAATATGGTATGCAGCTTCAAACAGTGGCATAAATCGGTTCAAAATAATCGTTATTAATAATCGCAATTACAATCTCAAGGGAATAATCGACAATTATGATTTTTGTCATAATCGTGCAGCCCTACTACAAGATCCAATTCTCAAAAGTCTTGTGAACAAATGTTCTGTATGTGTTTTATGGCCTTATTTCAGTGACTTTTAGTTTTTCACTAACCACCCATAAACGTTGCTTTCTCAAAAACACAATCATGTACATAAATGCTGCTAACATATTATTGTAGCCCAGTTTGTGCTGATTACAGTGTTATTAGACGTTAGCCATTTATATGTTTATAAGCAACTGAAAAAAGCACAAATGTCAGGGCATGTCAAAAGTTCTCCAGGCCCCAAAAACACCCTGTGAAACATCTTGTGAAGTGTGTTTGTAAGAAACAAAAACCTCATTGAGACATTTTAACTTAAAATGAACTTCTGGCCAAAATACGAGTCCATTATCCATAAAGACATGAATTATATGGCAGGTATGGCAAATGCTTTTCCCTGCTAATACGACAATGCTTGACTAATGCATATATAATCAGATCTGATTTGATTTCCAAATATTAGAGATATTTATTTAGCCTGCATAATTAGGATTGGCTGCCTGTAACTGGAAACTCGTGGCAGAAGGACGTGCATCTGACAGAGAGCTATTGTGTTGTCATGCCATCTTGGCTTGATCAAGACACCCCCTCGGTCTCATTCATCTTCGGTTGATTCTGCTCGCTCTCCAGCTTTTGAAGGACGGCTCCAACATCCCAATTAACCCCTCTCTTCCCCCTCAGCTTGTTAGGCTGGATTTGCGCTCCATCAGATCTGTGCTCTCGCCGAGATGTATCAGCCTTCCGAGACATATCTGGAAGCTTATTGATTTTGGCATATTATTTTATGAGTGGGAGTTGGGAGGCTGTAAATGGTGAACAGGCTGTTTCATTGTTTGAGCTGCTAAGCTGCTGTATAATTACATCGGTGACCGTAAAGCCCGCTGACTGAGCCCACAGCTGGGCGAAAACACAGCTAGTGAAATAAGATGGTGCCTCATGCTCTTTATGAGCCAAGGCCTTGCTGGGACCCCAGAATCACCATCTGTAGGCAGTGAAAGTTTATTTCCTAAAAGGCCTTTTGTGGCATAGGCACGTACAGTCTCCCCATGACATGATGTATGACAGGCCTCTTAAGCATTTTAAGGGTTTACTGCCTGGCTGTACAGCAGTGTTTAAACTGCAGTGTCAGGACAATTTCATGAACATCACCATGTCTCAACATCAATAACTATTTGAGTGGAGAAAACAATGCTGCAAAGACTTTACTGCCTGTGGGATAAAAGTGCTGTCACACCACTTCTAGCGACGAGAACTCATCTGGGAATTGCTGTATTTTCTTAGCTCCGTGGAAAGGTAAAAGCAAATTCCATGCAGGGACAGGAAAACATTTGTTGACCAAAACTAAATAGTGCTATAGGCTTATTCGGCACGTATCTGTATTTTTACATCTGTGCTATTTTTTTTTCAGTGGCCTTGGTTCTGAAAGTATTTTTCCCATAGGGATTTTTTTTAAAAAAGTCTTCATTAAAGAGTTAAAACCTTGAACCAAACCGGTCAGCCATGAGGTAAATCACAACAGTACAAGCTTTCATTTGAAGCAAAAATATTTTAAAATCAGACAAAAAGACAAAGGTACTTACACTTTAATGAAGAAAAGGACTACAATCTCATGAAGCGCTACAAATGCCAATTACAAATTTTTATTAAAAATAATGGAGAAATAAAAACTATTGATTTAAAGATGTTAATTATATATAAAGAAACAATAAATACAATTTGTTTTATGTTAATGTGCATCTATATTTTGTAATAGGAGTGGATGGATGCTACAGAGCTCTTTTGGCACAATTTGCTTCTTGTAGGTCTCTGATTGGATCAGAATCATGGATAATGTAGTTTTTAACCTGGAATTATGCTATGAAATTATTACTTCTTAAATAATTTGAAATAACGAGGCCTTGTGGCTTCATCAAAAGCAAAAGCCATCAATTAACAACCTTGTAGCTCACAGGTTTCTTGTTAAAGATTTGTGTGTTACTTTAAAAAATGAATTCCCAGATGGAGAAAATAAGAGATTTTTTACTTCCAGAATCCGACTGTTGCACTCTATAAAGATAAGACCATCCTTCCATCATTTTTAGAGCATTGACTTTAGCAAGTGGACCTACAGCTCTACAGCCTGAGCCTATTGTTACTGTTTGAGTGTGGAGAAATAACTCAGCCTGGGTCTGCTCGTTTTTTTATTCATAATTTTATTTATTAATGTCCTTTTTTTAACTCCCAAAGTGTTTCAAAAACCAAGAGAAAGAAGTAGCACTCTTGCAATGGAAAGGTCATGCTTTAGAATAACAACAGGCATTGGCAAGCTGCAGCACACTGTAACTAACGTGCTGTGCTATTTACTTGGCATTTACTTGCAGCGATTTATTCCACGCCATGTTTAAATATCAAGTCTCCCTTGTTAATATTCATGGTCTTCCACACCTACAGTATGGGATGGTGCCCAGTCTTGTCTAATGAATAACTTAAGGCCTATAAATAATGCATTAGAGTGGCTGCATTACTGTGGGTGCTTCAGGTTTTTCAGGTTTTCTTTGGAAAATAAACCGAATTGAATTTGAAGTTCTTATGTGGTAGATCATAGTCACGAGAGGTAATGTTTCTCTGAGCTCTTGCTGCCGGTTGTAATTGGCTTCCCTGCTGTTAACGCAGAGCTAATGACTTCATTTGACTGTGTGCTGTGTATGAATTGGTGTAGGATTAAACAATTTAATCTCTTCGTGGCCTCATTGGTGCCAATTTAAATGGCTGTGCTATTGCGAGAAAATGTTGTGCCGGTCATCGCCCAGGGAGAACAGTATTACCTTGAATCTTAACCGAAGGATTCTTTCTCTCTTTTTGTGTGTATCTATTGAGACTGATACAAACAAATAGATAAATAGAGAGGTGTGTGAATATAATAAACATTAGATAAAAAAAGTTTATAAAATGTAATAAATTATATTTTATGCTATTATAGTACTTGGTATTTATGTAGTATTTATTAATATTTTGAATTAACTTTCTTTTGTTTTTTCATTTTAATGTTTGTTTAATTTTTAATGATTTTGTTGTGTGCTTTTGTCATTTTTTATTAGTTTTGAATTTTTAATACATTAAACTTTTTAACCATTTTCTTGTAATTTCAGTACTTCAACGTGAACTTATTTCCATTACTTGCCAAGGCAACATTTCTGTTTCATTTTTGATCTAATAATTATATTTTATTTTAAATAAATAAATATGTGTGTATATATATTTAGTATATATTAATGCCTCTCCTTTTTATTATATTTTATTTATTTTTTACTTTATTTATCGATAAATGTACCCAACATATTCTGTATAATTCCAGCATTAAAAAGCAGGTTGCAAATCCACTGTAAACAGATATGAAGCCTTCCAATGCAAAAGCCATCTTGGTCAAAAATGAGATAACGATGAATGAATTCTCTCCACACATAGTATATGTTCATCAAGTAATTTCACTTCAAATGCGCTAAATCCCAGCCTCAACCCATTCAGAAGTACCAGTACTTACATAGAAACCTATACAGAGTTGCCAGAAAGAAATGCTCATTTTAAAGAAAAACATCAGACGTGCTTAGAAGCTTTTGCATCTGAACTCTTCATATATAGATATATGTGACTCTGGACCACAAAAGCAGTCTTAAGTAGCACGGGTATATTTGTAGCAATAGCCAAAAATACATTGTAGAGGTCAAAATTATCGATTTTTCTTTTATGCCAAAAATCTTTAGGATATTAAGATCATGTTCCATGGAGATATTTTGGAAATTTCCTACCGTAAATATATCAAAACTTAATTTTTGATTAGTAATATGCATTGCTAAGAACTTCATTTAGACAACAAAGGCGATTTTCTCAGTATTTAGATTTTTTTGCACCCTCAGATTCCAGATTTTCAAATAGTTGTATCTCGGCCAAATATTGTCCTATCCTAACAAACCATAAATCAATGGTAAGCTTATTGGTTTCAGATGATGTAAAAATCTCAATTTCAAAAAATTGACCTTTATGACTGGTTTTGTGGTCCAGGGTCACATATTGTCTTTCTCATATCATGTGTACAGACAGCTCCCTACTTTTCCATACATCTTCATGTATTTTTTATGTTTGGGCCTTGCGTGTAAATATGTATCCAGTTGACTCACAGTGTACTGACTGACTGTACATTGTAAGGAATGCAGTGGAGGTAACATGATCCCACATACTGCGCTGCCAAATCCTTAAATGAAATGCGTGAGTGTCTTCAATTATTCAGTTACACACAGTCTCCCCATGCACCGTTTAGAAGCATCTCAGGGGTGAAATCACCTACTGCTTACACAACTACAGCGTCAGAGGATAGCAAGACTCCCAGACACTGAGGAAAGCCCTTCTTCCTTCCACTCTTATTTTATTATTACTTATATACTATTATAGTATTTAGTATTTATTCAGCATACACTGTAAAAAATAAGTGTAATTTTAACTGTAAAATTTTGTAAAAACGCTACTGAAAAAACTGTTAATATGTTAACAGCGAGTTCCTGTACTATATACAGGGAAAAACTGTAAAAGATCTAACCAGACATTTCATGTAATTTTACAGTAAAATGCTGTTAATTATACAGTTTTTAGAAGTAAAAATAACAAATCAATGTATAATTTACAGTCAAAAACTGTAAACTGATATTCCCAGAATTCCCTGGGTGACACTCCACATTTGAAAGTATTTTGTTTAAATAATCATGTTTTTTAATAGTTTTTGTTATCAGTTATGTACATTTGGGCTTTATGTTACATCTTCTGTTGTTTAATGAAAGTTTATTGCATTATTTAAGTATCGTGTGTTACCATGATGGTGTTTTGTGTTTGCATGAATGACTCTGTGCACCTTCTATATATTAGTATATACTTCTACATGTGGTGAAGCTACCTGTGATGAGCTTTGATTCTTCATGTGGCTTTTTCTTTTACCACCTGCATTATTATGGTGGTTGTCAGTATGTTAAAGGTACAAAACAGATTTTAATAGCAGTGTGTGTTGTTGAATTTAGTGGTTTAAATTCAAATTTCCCTGTTTGTAAATTACAGCTTTATACTGTAAATTTTACAGTTTTGTTCTGTAAATGTGTTTACAGTTTTTCTGTATTTTTTACAAAATTATTCTGGCAACCACAGCTGGCAGAATTATTTTGTAAAAACTACGGAATTTTTTTTTACAGTGTAGTATTATATAGTACTATTTAGTTTAATTTACTTTTACTTCAGTTTTAGTCATTTTAATAATTCAACAAACCTATTTCAGTTAGTTAGTAGTAACTGTATTTTATTTCAGCTTTATTTCAATGACCAAACATGATTTTTAATAGTTTTAGTTTTCATCAACAATAACATTGCTTCCCTAGCAGGTGCTTGAACATTTGTGATATAGATTAGCATATGTTTGTTTGTTTGGCATGCTGGTTTTGGCATTTCAGATTCAAAATAGTTTGTCATACATCAATATCTCCTATACCGCTGTTGATCAGTGGTTGAACGCTAAACCAGTCTTACTCTTTGAACAATCAGATTTCTGTTGGCAGCTTTGTCCTAGTCTCTTCAGATAATAGAGGTCCGACTGACCCCAGGGGGCAGAGAGCACTTTTCAGGTACAGTCCAAAGCTCTGTCTTCTGTAGAATATGACCACAACATCTGCCGAGCAGAGAAAGAGCGTGTCTGGTCCCTTCACCCCACGGCACTCCTATCTGCTCTGCTGAGCGTTGCCCTTTAACTTTTGATGTGAGGTTTATGTGTCTTGGTGCATTGCTGACTACAGTATAAGGAGCTTAGGGTCACTATCTACTCACAGGTGTATTGCTTGAATAAATAGGGACTCAGAGGAAAAGCAAAATATAGTCTTCTGACAGTGCAATAGTGTATGCTGGAATCTGATGGCTTGAGAAATACAATCATGTAGTGCAGTTTATGTACTCTCTTCCACACTCCTATTGCAGCCTCAGGGATTTTTGCCTGAATTCATTACTCTCAAATATTCATACATTAAAATTTCTACAAAAAAAAAAAAAATAAAAAATAAAATTCTGATGTTGTTTTAAGCAGGTTCAAAGTGGCAGAGATCTTTTTGTGGAGCTTTTGAGTTCTAAGACAGATAAAGGGATTTTCTGAAGCATGATCTGAAGTCTGTTTCTGCTTGGCGAAGCAAGTTTAGGAATTAATATATTGAAGTATAGGACCTCTGTAAAACACATGCGTTAGTACTCTAAAGTTGCAGGTTCAGTGATTTTTCTTTCTTTCTTTCTTTCTTTTTGTGCTCTCCATTTAATTTCCTACTTGCAGTGTTTTATTGGACTTTTTTTAAGGCGGTCGGAAAACACAGAAATGCCACTTGCGACACATTTTTCTTTAGGACAGATGTCACCATGGTGCAAGGCTTTCATTTCCCCTCCAGCTAGATGCTTTATACTTGCCCCTGCATTTATGTGTGAGACGGAGCATGCAGGTGGACTGCTTGATAGATCCCTGCCCAGTGGGGCTGAGTGGCCGCTGGGTCTGTGGGTACTTTTTTACCCGAACCAAGGCTCCACTCCACAGAGTGCCTAAGCTGTGGTGACTGGTCAAGCCTCAGTCTGTACTGACATGGCCACTCTGCGAAAGAGCATTATTGGATGTACCACAGAGCACAGAATGTTAGTTAATGGCAATGAGGTTTAGATATGTTGCTGAAACCTTAGTGGATAGTTCACCCAAAAATGAAAATGATATCATTAATTACTCACCCTCTTGTCATTCCAAACCCAAAAGACCTTCATTCATCTTCGGAACACAAATTAAGATATTTTTGATGAAATCCGAGAGCTTTCTGAGCCTCCATAGACAGCAATGGTATACCACAATCAAGGCACAGAAATGTACTAAGGACATCGTTAAAATAGTCCATGTGACATCAGTGGTTCAACTTTAATTTTATGTGGTAGGACCCTTGCTGTCTATGCAGGGTCAGAAAGCTCTCGAATTTCATCATAAATATCTTAATTTGCATTCTGAAGATGAACGAAGGTCTTACAGGTTTGGAACGACATGAGGGCGAGTAATCATTGATATCATTTTCATTTTTGGGTGAACTATCCCTTATCATGAGAACGTCCTATAGTGTACATTACAAAAGGGGTTAGTATGAATTTTTAATGTTTTTGAAACATTTGAAACATATTTTGCGCTCACCAATGCTGCATTTATTTGATCAAAAATACAATAAAATCTGTAATAATGTGATAATATTAGAATTTTAAATAATCATTCTCTATTTGAATATATTGTAAAATGTAATTTATTCCTGTGGTGGCAAAGCTGAATTTTCAGCAGCCATTACTCCAGTCCTTCAGAAATCATTCCAACATGCTGATTTACTGCTCAGGAAACATTTATAATTATTATTAATGTTGAAAACAGTTGTGCTGCTTTAATATTTTTGTAGATGTGTGTGTGTGTGTGTGTAAATAGAAAGTTTAGAAGAACAGAATTTATTAGAATTTTTTTGTAACATTATAAATGCTTTTTACTATTACTTTACTAATATTTGAACAATACTGTATGTGCAATTTCATAGGAATAATTCAGTGCATATGTCAGATGTTGTGATATATATGGTACAGTGCCTTTTATAATAGTTTCAATTAAAAAAACAAAACAAAAGTACTTAATATTTTCAAGTCTTTTGTAAAATTATAACAAAATTAACAAGTATACATATTTAGATAGTAGCCACTGAAATTATTATTTCCATATGTTTTGGATGTGAGTCATTCCATCAGCCTCAGGATCCACAAGACAATAAATGCAGTTTACAGAATGCAGATGCACTCAGGCTTGTCATAAACAATGAGAGAGGCCATTTTCTCATGGCGTAAAGCAAAAACAAATATTCAAAGAATCACACTGTGTATTATAATGCACAAAACAAGGTCTTGAATTGCTAGGTTGTTGTTTGTATTTGGTTTTGTGGCTTTGCCAGATGGCTTGTGCGGGAAGAATTACCTCATCATGAACAAGCTTGCAATCGGCTCAGTTTGTGGTACAGACACCATGAAGAGAAATCTCTGCTTTTTGCATGAAATAAACCAAAAGAGTTTGAAGATGCACATTTTAAATAATTTAAATAGCTCTCAGTCGACTTTCGACAGAAAGATCTGGTGGTCAGGCTTGATGAGGGTTGATTCCTCGGTGAACGCGGGCGTCTAAGATTGTATAGAACCGTGGTGCATTGACAGTTCGAGATCCTGTTCTCAATTATTTCTGCAAGATCAGAAACACAGATTTCATTACGGTTGAAGTAGAAAGTACATTATTGCCTTTCTCAGCCCGGCTGATAAAAGGATGATGAAGGTTTTGTTTTTGCAGCATGTCGAGACAAGCTTTGTTGAACAGGAACGAAACTAGATACACTATCTGTGTTAGAATAGCTCTCGAGTTGTTCTCTAAATAATTTGATTTGCATCTATTGTACTTTTTTTTTTAGCTGTGATTTTTAGACATTTACAGTTTGGAAAAAAGGGAACTGTCAAGCGTCTCTCATTCCTTTAGTGTTGGCTTGTCTCCTTTGCAAACAGTAGGAGGTGTTTAAGCTGTTTTCAGACCTTGCCCCTGAATGACAGGGTGATTGGCAGGCGATGAGCAAGCAGGAAATGAGGCCCACATCCTATCTGGGTTGGCTCAGCAGCGTAGAAAAGACTCTTATTAAACTCGTTTAAACCCTGAGCTCTCCAATTTGTTTAGCTATAATCTCGAAAAGCAAGCGAATTCTTTTTGAAAAGAAAATATATTGTTTTGTACCATGAAACAAGTGACCCAGCTATTAAAACTAAATTACACACACAAGTTACTGTACCGTCTTTGAAGCAGACATGCTTTTTAGAAAAACAAGTCTCAGCGTAATTCCTCGAAGTAGCGTGACTGAGGTCCTGAAATACGGACAAAGTCTGAACTGTTTCTTGCAATTAGCCTCTTGCAAGCAGCAGGCGAAGACAATTACTTCTGAGCAGAGAGAACTCATATCTCACACTTGTGCTAAATAAGTCACAGGCTGCCCACATTAGTTTGCACATTTGATGAGTAACTTTCCGTTCCGATAAAGCTCACAGTCTCTAGCATGAACATAAAACCCCATTCAACAGTTATGACTAAATATAAACCTCTGAGCTGCTTTGATGCTCCCCTGAAGCCATCCAGAGCCCATAAAGCCTGACCTTTTTCTTGTCTTCCAGCTGTGTGCAACGGCCCAGAATTGCTTCCCTTTGATGACCTTAATATTTAATTTGCATGCACTATCGTCCAAAGTGGAGATTAGTGTGGGTGTGTTTGTCTCTGGAGTTAATTTAGATAAATGCAAAATGTTGTTGTTCTTGATTTATAGCAGGAGGCAAAATATTAATTAATATGTCTAGCTTTTAAATAGTTTTCAGTATATTGACATGACTTTGATTCTTATATGCTTATACAGCAGGTGGGTTTAATTTTTCAGCAAGTCTCAAGAACTTACCATAGCAAATCATATAAATGAAATACTACAATGATTCTTTTATATGAGTAGAACATGCAAAAGATTCTTTCTGCTCCATTTTATCTTGCAGTTCTGACAGAATTATTTAGATAATTTTATGGGTACATGGTAAAATCTTGTTGTAGTGTGATATGTATGTTATTATGTCTTTTTAATATCTTATTTTCCCTCACTTAAAATATGCCTACTGCCTACTATTATATAGTAGGCAAAAAAATAGTACATGAAAAGAGTAGTATGTCCACATTTGCAGTTTTTTTTTAAGCAGAACATGAAAACAGCAGTGTGTCTGAATTCCCAGTTTTTTTTTTTTTTATAAAATAGGATGTGAAGAGTAGTATATCCGAATTTCCAGATTTAATAAAACGGTACGCGAAGACAGGAGTTAGTACGAATTCACAGTATTCATAAATTAATGTGTGAATGTAGTGCTTGTAGTAAATGCTTCCAGATGAGAACTGGTGTGGTTCAACTGATATATAAATACAACAAAGACCAAAGATATCTAATCAACCCACAACCAGGACGTGATGTCACAAGTTGTGACCTGAAAGAGGACAGAATACTCAAGCATGGTTCTTCTTGTCATAGGAGCTTTGTTGCCCATTACATTTTGGTACAGGCATCAAAACTGCCTTTCCTGGATCTGTTTATAAGTTCTTTGTGAGTTATAAGCTGGTAAAAATAACGCTTTTACATATGTACAATGAGTACATTTAGCCCAACACAGCATTGTTTTAGATGTTTGGTAAATTTGCGAGATATAAGTCATAAAAGCTGTCCAATCAGGTTATGACCATATATTTATGCCTTATGCGTTGTATCTTTAGGTTCAGTGTTAAAAATGACAGTGTGAACGCAAAGCCAACTAAAGGACAAAAAGTACCAAGAGAATCAAACTACAAGTGTAAACCACTGATCTATAATAGAGTATATGCATGGCTTTTTCTTCAGTGTAACGCAAGAGAATATATTTTGAAGTGTTTTGTGCGTGAAATTAAAGTCAGTGGGGTCTGTTGATGTTTTGGACCCTGTTGAGTTTTATTTTATGGACAAAAACAGTTGAAACTTTTTTTAAAAATACCTTCCTTTGTGTTGCACAGAAGAAAAAAATCATACAGGTTTGGAATGAAATAAGGGTGGTTAAATGATGCCAGAATTGTAATTTTTGGCTGAAATATCCCTTTAAGCACCGACACAGAGATGATTTAACCTCAGGATACTGGCTGGTAGGCACAGACAACCTTAATGCTTCAATGAACCCCAACCCAGTCTAGCTTCAGGGGAATAACCCCTTTCTTGTGAAACATCTGCATTCAAACAGAATATAGTGTAGCTTGTTAAGACGGCACCGCTTCAATCAAGAAATCAATCATTCTCTGCTTGTTAATTTTGTCTAAATAGGTTGTAAATTCAGCATTCTTACTTTTGTAGTGTGCAATTATAATTACCAGTTTCAGTCTCGCCACTGAGCCTGGAATAGTAATTATTACATAAAGAGGCAGAGAACATTTCCACATAAACATGAGCAAGCTCCGAGGGAAATATGGTGGAATGAAAAGGTGATGATGGCTTCCTATAATTCCAATAATGGCCGGCAGATGAAGAATGCATTAACATTTGGTGGTTAACGTTCATAACTCTTCGATTCTGCGGCATCACTTAACATTTCTATATTATTGCCACAAAGTCCTCTGTCTCACCTCATGTATATTTCATGAGTGTTGCTCTTTTCCTTACCATTTAGTTCTTTGTGGAGTGCAAATACTAGGAACTGATGAGCAGGTCATTGTATGGGTAATTTTTAGGAGAAGCAAGTTTTGAGGTTTTCATTTTTCCCTTTTTCTCTCTAGATTCTTTTAAATTATCGCTATAAACGGAGGTGGTTTGCTCATAATTAGATGTTTTATTCACCAGAATGACCCAATCCAGAGGGAAAGAATGCAGCAAAAAAATAAAAATAAATAAATAAAAAATACCGTGGCTCTGTTGCAAATAGCTGTGATATTGCTGTAATTTGAAATATTTCTACTTTAAATAATGAACATTCAAGTTGTTTCTTGGAATTACTCCTTCTGACCTGAACAAAACCTGACTTTTCATAGAAAGGTCAAAATATATGGATTTTTGAGTCTTGAATATAACATGAACATCATGGTGTTTTTTTTTTTTTTTTTTTTTTTTTTTTTTTTTTGTAGAATTGCACAGTTTGACCTAAACTAAACTTACTGTTCAATAAGAAGGTTTAAGTATGTGATATATATCGTTCAAATGTTTGGGGTCAGTTTTTTTTTTTTTTTATGTTTTTGAAAGATTCTTACAAAGGCTACATTTATTTGACCAAAAACACAGTAAAGACAGTCATATTGTGAAACATGTTTGAAAATAAAATCACTGTTTTCTGTTTGAATATGTAATAAAATGTAATTCTTTCCTGTGATGTAAAGTCTTCAGTTTCATGATCCTTAAGAAATCATTATAATTTGCTGATTTGGTGTGACAATTATTAGTTTGTACTGCTTAATATTTTTGTGGAAACTTTTTTCTGGATTCTTTGAGAGTTCAAAAGAACAGCATTTGTTTGAAATAAGTTTTGTAACATAATGAATGTTTTTTACTGTCACTTGATCAATTTAGTGCAACCTTGCTGAATAAAAGTGTTAATTTCTTTAAAAATATAGTAGTAGTATAAAATAAGTAAATATCACAACTTAAAAAAAAAAAAAAAAAATATATATATATATATATATATATATATATATATATATATATATATATATATATATATATATATATATATATATATATATACAATAACATTCAAAAGTATAGGGTCAGTAAGTTTTTTTTTTTTTTTTTTTTTTTTACTGACTCCAAACTTTTGAATGGTATGTGTGTGTATATTTTAAAAGTACTCTTACATACTCTTTAAAGGTTTTCTTGTCCCATGAAAATGAAGTGACTTTTACGTTTAAGTATTGATAATGTATTATTTTATTTATATTTATAATTACATTTTTATTTTGTTTTTATAAAATAAAAATAAACATTTTGACAACTTCTTTCTCCATATTTCAGCCTCTTAATGCTTTTCTTCTTTATAATCCCAGTTATTGCATGTTCCATATATTTTTAACTAGCCCAATAGGTGTGCACACTAGAGTAACCTGTTTAATTCGAGCACTTTGATCTTGTAGAGCACGGTTGACCACTCCCTCCTTTCGCCTCGGTCAGCAGTTGAAATGAAATACAAATGGTAATACTCGAGCCATTTAATTGAGGGCACTATTAGATTATGTACGGTACAAACTTTGCGCGAAGCCTGAAGTTGTTCCAGTTGCTGACGCTAGGAGCTGTCCGTGGTACTGAAACGGCTCGACTCAGTCTGAGAGGTGCTGACAGAAATTGAACATTCTCTGGCTCTCCTTCGTTCACAATTACAAATCTGATCAGAGCTCCCCGTCTCGCGCAGCGACCTCGTTCCTCACGGCGCGGAACGTTTGTGCCCTGCTCCTCTGAAAGTGTTTTAATACAAGGACATATTCTGTGAGAGGAACCCACTGCCGCGAGCATGAACTCGACAAGAAATTACAAACCAAACATGGTCATTCTGATTCTGGCCGTATTTGCTGGCGTGTGGATGGCACGAGGGCAAGGTAAGAATTTATATTTATAATTCTAAACATATGATACTTGTTCTGCTGTCCACGCGATTAGCGGAAGAGGGTACGCGCAGACGGGTAGATGATGTGAGCGCAAGACCCATTTCTCACTGTATTGTACATTTGTTAGCGGAGAAAAAACTCCAGTGGATTTGTGTCGAGGAGGTTTATTTAAGACGTTCCACTAGTGCTTTGGTTCCACGCAAGCAGAGATGTGTTCTCTCATCACGCATTTCACAACAGATGGACTCGTAAGTCACAAAGTCATCTGCGTAATTGTGATAAAGCACGCACAGGATGGACAGCACCGCGCCTGACAGTGTATTTCCTATTTGCTCCACGCTCTTTCATATTTATTTATAGCACTGTATTATTTTTATTCGAGCCAGAGATCTATAGGTTTCAGTCTCTCGTTTTCATTTTCTTGTGGCTGTAAGTTCTCATTCTGTTTTATGTGATGTAAAGTTAGTACACAAGCCAGATCTTTGGTTATAGGTTTATCTGATCAGTATATTAAAAGTGATCATGTATAACAAGCCGAAAAGTTTGAGGTTCAACAGGTTTTTAATTTGGGGATCACAGTGTGGTGAGACTAGGAACATTATTTATCTACAGATTTAGAAGTTAAATATACTTTCAGTAATCCGTGCTTTCACAAGTCATTGTAAAATTCATTTTATTTTAAGGAAAAATTCATACAAGTAAACTTTAAATCTCTTAGATGACTATTTTAATTTATTGTCATAAAAAGAAAGCAGTATAATCACAAAAAAAAAGTGTTTAACTTAAGCACAATGTTTTGAACATGAGAATTGTGTAGATGACAGTTTAAAATTAAATTGGTCTTTTCTAATATAAACTGTAGGCCTATTTCTTCCAGATTTCCTTTACACCACACTGTTGACAGAATAAGTGAGTGACATCTTTTGTACAGTTTTCATGTTTCATATCTAATATTTGTCACTTAACATGGGGACTATAACATTCTTGTCAGTAATATTTGATGTTGATATTTGACATTAGATTCTCATGATTTGCATTTGTTTTTAGGATTATATCAGTACAGAGCTTCAGTACAAAGTTCATGTTCATCTTTAAAACATTTATTAAAAATCAAGTAAAATATAACACTAAACGCTAGCCATGTATTTTGCTCTCTGAAACCTGCTACAGTCATATTCCAGGCACAGTGTAGTCCATGTTGCACTTCATTTTCACTCCAGAAAGCTGTTGTACACCACTACCTCAGAGCTCTGTGTTGTTTTTAGCTTTTGTCTGACAATTCCCTTCACTCTTTTTTTTTGTCTTACTGTAAAAGCTCTGCGAGCAATACAAGGGATAATCCTGTGTTATTTGTCAAGAGCTGCTCCATGCAGTATACTTTTGAGAGATGCGCAGCACTCAATTTTCTGCGTAAATGTTCTATTCGGTGTCATTTTCCTTTAAAAAGTAAAAAGTAGTGAACTGGAATTTGATTGCATGTCAGCCAAATTATATTTTTTTAATCTATACATAATTTCCGTCTTGACGTTCTTCCAATTCAGGAATACCTTTGCACTTTTACTCACTTGTCACTCGCTGCTGCGGAGATACTTGCGAAGCAATCATCTCACAAGCCCCTCATCATTTGGGAAGAATCTTTCATTTGCAAATGTGATATGTTTCATAGTTTTAGTGGCAGGATTTAAATTGCGCTTCATAGTTGAGACTGATTGAATGAGCGGAGCTTTTCCATCCTGAGTCTGTTGTCTCAGACTCATCTTATCTGTCTGTACTAATTACTTTTTGCACTGTATTGATTACATATTGGTGACTGGAACATTGACCTTTTAGCTTTGAGAGGTGTATGAGTCAGTGTTTTCTGATCAGTCACCTTCAGGACGGGTGTAAATGAGGCTTTAGGGCTGCGCGCTGAATGGCTCTTACCTTGAAAAGCACTCTGACTAATGCACAGCTCCATCATTCCACATTGAGCGCAGACAGCAGGCTAAAAGCAGGGCCCACCACTCACAAATAGATGATGGGCTATACAAGAAACGCAGGAAGGTCAGTGGGTCAATTTGCTCGGGTCTGCACTGTCCTGCTGTGATAGACACAGATGTAAATATACATTTAGTACATGCACACCAGGAAACGCACACAGGAAAAGACGAATGTTAATGTGTAAAAAAAAATATGTGACTCATGTTACGGATTTTTTGAACAAGGCAACGGTACATTAGCAAGTATGAAAGTTTTTATATGAGGTTCACTGGCGTACAGGACAGCCCCACGGCTCCCTCATGGCATTGTGAGCAAATGATATATGGTTAAATTTGTAATCTGCAACAGTTTCTACTATGTACAGTAGCTGCATCTAAGCACATATGTATATATGCTGCATAAGTGTACATGAAATCAGTGAATATTGATTTGCATGAACAAACCGACAGAAATCAAGTGTGCTGATTGTCATGACAGAGCAGCTGGTGTAAAGATGTTGTAGGAACCTTTACCAGCTGCTTCCCTGTAATGCAACGTTAAGATTTTAATGGAGCTCCATTCTAGAATCTTTGCTGCGGAATCACTCATTTACAGCAGATTTACACTTTGACAGAAATCTATTAATCAAAATATTTGAAAACAGCAATGAAAATGCGTAATAAAGATAAAAGAAATAGGGATGTGTGATGTATCTGTACCATAGTTTTGAGTAAAATATGCTGGTTAAAACAAATTAAAAGACTTTGCAATGTTTGATTACAGTGGTTGCCTCATTGACAAACTTTCATCCTTGTGATCATTTATATAATACTAATAATTTAATAACGTTAAATGTAATTTTAGCAAATGTCAAAAATGAAAATCAATTTTTAATACTGTGCATTATAATGTTGTGATGCTTAAATTCACTTTATAGATCATTCACTTTAAATTTTTATTTAGACAAAATATTATAGAATTGTATTATCAGTCATTTAATGGTTATTGATCATAACATAAAAATCAGCCATAATTGTATCAGGGAATTGGTGCATCCCTAATAAAATTTATTGTTAAGGCTAAATTGCTCAAAATAACATTTATATCTAAAATTATTCTAATTATTGCTTAAAAAAAATATTGCTAAAAACTATTCATGACATCAGTTTGGAAACCAAAAAGCTTATTCACTATTGTTTCCCTCTGACATTTCTTTTGAGTATTGCGATATTGTTGTACAAAATAAACTTATACTTCCTACATGAATTTTAAAGTTGCTAGCGTGTTTCTATACACTGGAGAAAATACATACTGAACATACCATAACATAACATACTGAATTAAACATGAAATTTTGAAATATTACTTCAGTTTTAAAGATTGAAGTAGTATTTTTTGTAAAACGTATACCAGTATATCTGTTTTATTTACAACTTTGAAAAATCATTTTTACAGTGTACAAGTCCACTGTGTAAGTTCAGACATCCCAGGTCTCCACTGAGAGAATAAGAGTGTCAGTGATGGGTCGACTTAAACACCGTGCTAGTCAACCCAGCCGAGATCAGCCCTCGAGGAAGAGTGCCACAGCCTGACTCCATTACCTGAAGCACCAGGGGGAGGGTTCGGCCACACTTCCTCCCAACGTAGCTCATCCTGCTCCGATAAGCTATTAGGCTCACACCCTGTCTTTTAGGATCAAGCAATATCACTCAATCAGCAATTTATCAGTGCCCTGTGTCGGCCCAGGCAGTGCTGGAGAAGAAGGATGGAAGGGGGAGTGATTGTCAGCTTGACCTCTTGACCCCCACACACACACTCACTCAGCTGTGGTTCAGCAGGAGCTATGAGGTTGAGCGTCTGCTCTCCTAGTCTTTATTACGACCCTGATAAATGAGTCGGTCGTCGGGCTGGATGGCCTCCCACGGTCACACTGGCAGACCTGCCACTTCTGTAATGCTGACGAATGGTCAGCTGGGACGGGGCTCAGCAGACAGTACTGCTGGGAGAAATCTGGACGCTGCCAGGGTGCCCCGCCTCCCGCCGTTAACACAACTGGCACATATGCACCATGGGCGTTTCCTTTGAGGAGGAAAAGGAGGCAGTGCCTTCTTGAAAATTGGATGATTACACGTAGTACAGAAATAACTAATTAAGAAAATATAGCATAAAAACATATAAATCACTCATTTTTATAGCATACGTAACGCAAAAACAAAAACACTGGATTTGGTGGAGGGTAATTGAGAATGAATGGGGAAGCATCTCTTAAGAGGAGGCAGTGCCTCCATTGCGCTATGACTGGCTTATTATGCAGTTAATGTGATAAATCCTGTCTCTTTTTTTTTTTGTGTGTGTTGCGGATCTGCACATCAGTCTAAATGAATGAATGTAATGTGAAGACTGATTAAAAAGTAAGTAAATAACTCACCCATATAGATATCATGTAAAAATCAAACTTGAAGTTAAAAAAAAAAAAACAATCTTTAAGGGTTTCTTAGTGAGCAGTCAGCTTGGTGAAATTAAAGGTTCATCTCCGAGTTTGTGACCATCATGACACTTCTTACCTGTCAGTGTTTAGTGAGCTTTGATGAATGACGATCCCAAAATAAGTTGACTATTTAAAAGAACATCAGTACACAAATAACATAAACATGAAATTTGAAATTTGTTGCTGAATTAATACATATATATATATATATATATATATATATATATATTTTGTAATACATGTAAAATGCTTAATACTAACTTGAAAAATAAATATACTTGTAGAAAATTATACTGAAAATGTAAAAATTTGAAAGTGTAAGTAATGTTTATTTAACCTGGAAATCTGTCAACATTAAAGGGATAATTCACCCAAAAATGAACATTTTGTCATCATTTACTTGCCCTCATGTTGTTCCAAACCTGTATGAATTTCTTTCTTGAATTTCTTTCATCTGTTGAAACCTACCAATGATGATATTTTGAAAAATGTTGGTACCCAAACAGTTGCTGGTAGCCATTGACTTCCATAGTATGGAAAAAAATGCTATGTAAGTCAAAGGCTGTTTGGTTACCAACATTCTTCAAAATATCTTCTTTCGTGTTCAACAACTTGAGGGTGAGTAAATGATGACAGAATTCTCATTTTTGGGTCAATTATTACATTTACATTACATTTACATTTAGTCATTTAGCAGATGCTTTTATCCAAAGCGACTTACAAATGAGGACAATAGAACCAATTATCCCTTAAAGTGTAACTAGAACATTACATTGGATTAAAATAAAGCATATGAAAAACAGTGAGGACTTTACCTCAGAACACCACTGATACACACACAGTTCTTTCTGTTTTATGTGATCTGCTCTTACAGTCATACAGTAACTAACCCACTTAAACAGCATTTGAAGTTCTTTTGTAGCGGCTACGTCTGAACATCTGTGCAGCCGGGATGATCAATGACTTTGTCAGGCTTCCAAAGGCCAGATGGTAAAGATGGAGACATAAGGAGTTCAGCTGTAGAGATGGGATTGAAATAACGCGATTGCCTTACTGAACTCGTACTGGATGAGAACTCATATGGATGAGAAGAAGGCATAATGTAGCCCAGGAGTCTGACAGGCTTGAGCCTAATTATAAAAGTCGTATTTTTGCAGTCTAGTCTTTATGTTTGCTCTTGACCTGAATATGCCAAAGTCTATATGCTTTCCTAATGATTCCCGTGCTGTTTTGTAGCGCAACATTGCACTCGCACACACATCGCACTCATGAGACTTGAAAATGCTGTTGCCCATTTTTGCTGCTTTCTCCATTAGCCCTGATAAAAATGGAAGACCTTGCCGCTGTGCTCTCATCCTTTAACCCACACTGTATGTATGTTTGTCTTTATGGCCTGTTTTAATCACTGGCCGTGGCAAGAGCATGGGGTGTAATGGTGCTTTATGTGCTTGTCCTGCCCCTTCCATAATTTAGCCCACCCTGCTTTTTACATCACGGCATTCTAGGAAGCGCATTGTGGTTTACAATTAAATTCAGTCTTTTCCTTCTCCAGAAAATGAATGGGCGGAAATTGCCGACGAGAGCATGTTTTGTAGATTAAACCTTATTTGTATCTGATTGAATTCACGGATCCCCTCCCCTAGCTTTCATCATACATGCACATGGTGAAGTGTCAAGGGTGGCAAGATTATGTTTGTATAGATTAACCGCATATAGTATGTATTATGAAACAGATGAGTACAGATGTAAAAAGATATAATCAGATATATTACATTTAAATAGAATAGCTAGTGTTATATTAGATATCATGTTAGGCATCAAATACAGTGTCAGATGTGTTTATGCAAAAAGGTCCAGACTGCGACTAAAATGCCTTTTCATCGAGATATCATGTTGTGCGTGAACTGTGATGGCCAATTCGTGAACAAATGACTCTTATGAACCAGTTCTTTTCAGTGAGTCAGTCAAAACATTTATGAAACAGCCTTTAGTTCTGAATAATTTGGTGAATCATTCAGAGCTGAGTCATTTTCACAGCTGAGTCATTTTTAGATTATGTCCGATTCATGAACCAATGACTCAAATGAACCAGTTATTTTTTAATGAGTCAGACAAAAATTTTAATGACACAGCCTTTTGTTAACAATTTGAATCAGACTCATTTAGTGAATCATTAACAGTTGTTCACAACTGACTCCAGTTTGAAATGAACCATTTCTGTGATGTATAATTTAAGATTTTGAGACTTACATTAGTCTATTTTCTGATTGTTCTGACCAGAGTTTTGTTGTATAAATTAATAATAGTGATGATCATATTTTTATATATCCTAGTAAAATATATCTGGTTATTAAGGTCCAATTGTAAGGTTTTTGAGTCTCTCTCTCTCATTTTTAAATTTTTAAATAAACCATCTTTATTGTGTGATTCGGTAATATGGCTCTAAATGTTTACTTAACGGAGCCAATGGCTCCAAAGTCATTTTGCTTTCAGTCTAGACCCCTATAAAATATACATTGCAAACACGTACAAAGACTTCAGTTTGTGTAACATTTGGTATTTCCTTTATATTTGAAAAGTGACCTTTGAGTGTGTTTGGGCTTTAGACGTAAAATATGTCTTTACTGCCGTTCCAAAACCCTGCTGAAGGGCCCCTAAATGTTTTGAGCCGCTGATAAACGACAAACTCCCTCTATCCCCCCCATCACCCCCACCTCTGCCTGTCTCTTCTGCCGAGGAAAAGCAATTTGCTCTTGGTGATCCGATGCAATCAGTTGTGCTTCATGGCTTTTGAAAAAAGTCTGAAAAAAAAAAAAAGAGAAAATAAACAGAAGGGAGGAAAAAAAAAAACTTGCGAGAGAGGGACATCACTATTAATTAAACCGCACGCTCCCGAGTTCTGATGATCATGTGCAAGAACTGCAAATATTCAACACCTGTTTTTTGATTACCAGTGATTAACCTATTGCAGTGTACCTCAGACTCTCATCAAGAGCCACTCAGTGCATGAAGACCCTCCTTAAACCCTCCTTTTCGCAACGCTTGCGTGAAAATGAGTGTTATTGTGCCTGTGCGTCTGCCCCTCCTTTAGGACAGAAGTTGTGAATCAGGCTTTGACAGTTTCCAGGTGCCGAGGCGATGGTAAAGCTTTATCACGCTCTCTCTTTTGTTTTCCCTCTGCCATAACAGTCTCTGAGGCACGCCTGACGCTTCCACAGCCTTGTGAAGTGTGTATCCCAATCGCTTTTTTCCCCAGCGGCACTTCTCTTGGGTTGTGTTCGTTCCCTTTAGAAGCCCTTTTGCATTTTGCCATGTGTATATATGCCTTTTCCCCTTTCGCGCCTGCTCCTCATCTCTCTCAAGAGCTTGTCTGATGCGCTAAACATCTGTGGTGCTCAAAAGCACCTGCATGCCTGCTCAGCCTCTGTATTCTGACAAGCTTCCACTTCATTTGAACTCCACTTCCACTGTTTTTTTATTTTTATTTAACTGTATATTATTAAACCGACAGCTCACGTTGTCACATGATTACACCTCTCCAGCGGGGCAGGTTATGAATGGCCACCTCCCCATCTGCGGCAGTCTTGATAGCAGGCAGAACGCCATCTTCGTGTCAATACCGCTTTTCAGAGCCGGTCCCTGCTGTCCTTTCATTTAGATTTCTTCGCTTGTCCACCAAGACGCACAGCTGGGGTTCTACCAATGTCGCTGGTGACGCCTGTAAGTGGGCTGTGGGACATTAACGGGATGCTATTAATGTGTAACTCCACAATAAAGGCTTTCAACCCACTTGAGGGGAGGAAAGATAGCTTGTGGATATTCATTACAAATCAATAGGCCAATCTCCCACGCCATCAGCTGGTGTCCACCGCTCTATTTTTCTGCCCATCTCCACTTGGCTTATGCAGGTGATGTATTGCGCTCATAAATTTTGTGGTTCTTTACTGCTAGGCTTTATATTAGCAGTATTGACAGAAGGACTGATTTGGATTTGTGATACACAAATTGACCCAAACCTTTGCTTCACCTCTCCTTGCCTCCTTGCCTCCCCTTGTGAAAAATACATACACTTTATTTATGAAAGAGTACTTGTTATGGAAATACTATACTTTGAAAGAATATACTTAAAGGGATAGTTCACCAAAAAATTAAAATTCTGTAATTATTTTCTCAAGTTGTTCCAAATCTGTATGTTTCTTTCTTCCGTTGAACACAAAAGAAGATATTTTGAAGAATGTTCGTAACAAAACAATTGCTGGTAGCCATTGACTTGAAAAATGTGATGGAAGTCAATGGTTTTGTTTGGTTACCAACATTCTTCAAAATATCTTTTGTGTTCAACAGAAGAAAGAAATGTAATGTGTTTGGATATATATATATATATATATATATATGCACACACACGATTTAATAATTTTATTGCCTTCGAAATATGGCTAAAGAGTACTGTCGAATATCCTGACAAGAATTCAAGGTAAACTAAAATATACTTTAATGTCATTTCTATTGAAAATTTTTTTGTCTTGTTTAAATATACAGTATATATTTGTAATTGTACATTTGTAATGATGAAGTTGCAATTTAGTAAATCTAATATATTTAATAATACACTACAGTTTGAATTATAATCAAGTATTTAACATGTGCTTTAGTATATTAGTCAAGAAATTAAATTAAGTGTACTTAAAACATGACAAAACTATTTAAAATGTACTATAAGTAAAACTTATAATTTTACATTATTATAAAGTGTACTTCTTTAAACGTGTACTGAAGTGTGTTATGACAATAAGTCACTCTAAGTACACTTACATGACCTTATATTTCACTTAGTTAGATTTGAAGTTCACTAAAAGTAGACATTCAATACAATTAAGCACACTTCTATTTCACAAGGATCATCACATTAGTGAATGAATGAGTCCGTCCATCCAGTCGGAGTTTGAAGTGGAAAAATAAAGCAGAATCCAGGTGTAACCAGTGGTGTATAAAGTACCTGAAAGCCATACTTAAGTAAAAGTACAGATATCTTACCAGAAAATGACTTTGGTAGAAGTTGAAGTCACCTTTTAGAATATTACTTGAGTAAAAGTCTTAAAGTATGTGATATTTATTGTACTTAAGTACGAAAAGTATTTTTTAAAATCTTAAACGTACTTAAGTATTGAAAGTAAAAGTACAAGTAAAAATGCAAAAGAAGCAAATAAATATATATATATAAAATGTTCATACACAGCTGTTCAGTTTTGACTCTTTTTTCCATTTTGTATTTTTGGCTAAGAATAAGAAGCACTTAATCCGGTACTTAGTGTCTTTCATTCCATCATAAGAAAACATTTCTGGAATCTGCATCTGAAATAGCATTTAGATGTGTTTACACAGTTTAATGTATTTCAAAGGGGACATGGATGCATTTAAACTGCAGTTACAGATGCATAAATAGGCCTAATGTTTTGTTTTTAACATAAAACGTTGAATACTGATATTTGGAGTAATTTAAGACATGAAAAAAATAGTTGAAATGTAAAATTAAAACCGCCAATAGGTGGCAGACTGTTAATGAGTGAGTCATTGAGATTCAACCGATTCATTCAAACGGCTGATTCATTCAGAAACAAAGTATTTGACTGTGTTAATGAGTGAATCACTGAATCATTTTTATCAACCGATTGGTTCAAATAGCTGATTCGTTCAATGAGTAAACACCGTCCATTACTCAGAGACGCAAAACTATTTTCGTTGGCAAAATTGAGCAAAAACAAGCAATATTATGTCTAAAATGTAAGTCACTTATTGTTTTACTGAACTTGTATAAAATGATTATTAAATGTTTTATCATGCTGATATCTGCAGAAAAACGGTACTCTTTGTGTGATATAGATTAAGTTAACTATATTAAATTATATAAATATAAAAAGCATACAGAAGCATTTTTGCCGTCTACAATTTAGAATGCCTGGAATTTTGATAAATCAGAGTGCGTGCACTCTGTGTGTGATTTGGTGATATAGAGTACTTGATAATGTCAGATTACACATCATTACAACAACACTTACCATATTATCGCAGAAGATATTGTATATCGCACACCCCAGACTTGACTTGAGTGGAAAATGAAATTATCTGCGGTTGTGCGCGCACTTGTTTGCACATGAGCAAAGGTGTTTTTAGGAGTCTAACTTGCAAGCGTCAGACCACTGATTCGTCAAACCTGCTTTCCTGCGGTCCGTGTTCTTCTGACTTCTGACTATTTTGTAGTAAGTAACGAATATGCTTCGGGGAAATGTATCGTAAAAGTATGCATTTTAATTAGGAAATGTAGTGGAGTAAAAGTAAAAGTTGTCTAAAATATAAAAACTCAAGTAAAGTACAGATACTCCCAAAAAATACTTAAGTACCGTAACAAAGTATTATTACTTAGTTACATTACACCACTGGATGTAACATGCGTGCAGATGGCGTCAGTTGGCACGTCAGCATCTCTGCTGCACGTATATATCTCCCAGGCCCTGTCTCTGTATAGATCCATTAGTCAGAGGAGAGCAAACGGCAGATCAACTGCTTTACGTCCCTCATGGATTGGCAGACTGTGTACGCCTGGTTAATTGGGCCTGGCGTCTGTGGCACATGCAGAACCGCAGGCTCTCCACCACAATTAAGTCTCCGACAACCTTCCCGTCCCTTCCCTGCGTTTGAAGTGCCAGCTCCCATCTAGGAGCTACTTCATCTAGAGCGTTCCCCAGCAGGGTGCAGCAGTTAGGGAGACGGCAGGTAATCACCGGAGGAACATTTGGAGCGGAGCAGGAGTGCATCCTTGGTTTCTCCGCATTAAAGCATTGAGAAGAACGTGTCTTACCTTACAGCATATTTATGTGGACACTGTTGTAGGCAGCTGATTGTGATTGTGTGTAGACTTGCTAAATTATCATAATTTACGATAGGGATTATCAAACTTTTTGATGCCAAGGATCTCCTTCCTTAAATACATAGGCATCTTTTGTATGTGAGAGTAGAGTATACAATTCTAAAACTAAAAAATCTCTAATTAATTGCCTAAAATTAATTAATTAAGATGCCTCTCATACTCGCCAAGGATGCATTTATTCTATCCAAAATACAGTATTTAAAAATGTAAATAAAAACAGTAATGTTTTGAAATGTTATTCCAATTTTTTTATATATATGTTTTAAAATGTAATTTATTTATGTGATGGCAAAGCTGAATTTTCAGCAGCAATTACTCCAGTCTTCAGTGTCACATGATCTTTCAGAAATCATTCTGATATGCTGATTTGTTGCTCAAGAAACATTTCTCATTATTTTCAGGGTCGAAAACAGTTGTGTTGCTTAATATTTTTATGGAAATTGATACTTTTTTTTCAAGAATCTTTGATTAATAGAAAAATCAAATGCATTTATTTGAAATCTACAGAAATATTTTGCAATATTATAAATTACTGTCACATTTGACCAATTTAGTGCATTCTTACTAATAAAAATATTTCTGTAAATAAAAAGAGTAATAAAAATTATAAGTAAAAATGAAGTAAAAATTAAAAAAATACAAATTTTTGGATGAACTATAGATGTAAACTATTGTGTCTCTAAAAATAATTTTCTATTTATTTATTTTGAATTACTGCCATGGCTACGAGAAAGCCGCGCAAACAGCTTTCTGTGAGTGGTAATTGCGCTGTGAAAATAGCAGTTTTCTGAGGGCATCCATTGTCAGCCAAACTTGCACAGAAAGATGTGTTAGTGCTGAAAAGAATGCATAAAAGCATTATTTCAGTGCATTTTGTCCCTGGTACGCTGGATTGCGGGTGGTTCGTAAATAAAACCAAGGTTTTTTTGTTCTGAAATGTCTTACATAAAAACTGTTTAGTAAATCCTCCCCAATGAATCTGTAAATACATAAGTTGCCACTCAGTGGGATTTCAAACTGTTGGATCATCTATGCGGCACAAATGATATGTCATTAGTTGCGTCTTTCTTCGGAGAGGAAGAGGGAAAGGGAGGGATTTGAACTAAGCTAGCATGGGCGGCGGCAGACCTCAAAGTAATTTCCCTCCCATCACATTTAGCATTTACCATAAAGTCCCTCATTCCCCATAAAGGACTGATTGATGGCTTGCCAGGGATTGTGCCTAGCATGCACCCCCAGTGCTTAAGGATATCCAAATCGCTTTGTGCCCTTGCATGCCTCGCACTAGCAGGATGATTTAAAGGTGGTAACAAGATATGCTCCGGGGCGCAAAATATTGAACACCATCAACGATGCAGCGACTGAACAAAATGCCTGTCAGTTAAAACAAGTTATTAGATCACAGCCGAAACAGCTCTTCTCTTGCATATAAATCCTGCCCTCTGCTCCCAAATCTATCACACAGATGAAGCAAATCCCCCAATGCACTACTTTTCTCTGCATTAATGTGTGTTTACTTGTGAGATGGAAAACATATTGTGTGCTCGCACAATGCAGAGATGATTCATCCCTTTAAACTCTTTTAAAACCCACCCGACAGGACATAATACCTTGCAGGGTCTATTTTCGTCCTTTTCTGTAGACTAACGTAATGAGCATCCTGCCGTAGATTGTGGAGTGAGCTCGTCCTGCGGAGCTCCAGCTAATGAACTTAGTGTATGTGCCGAGCCGATGTCAGGCCCTTAAGAGTCCCAGACATGCCATAATAAAGATGAATCATGCAAATCCAGGGTGTTTGCACAGGACGCCGTTGCTGCGAATCACTCCGCTCATTATTTACCTTTACTAAGTTGTCGGGAACAATGCCACATCGCACCGAAAGCTAAATAGATGGATTTGGAGTGGTCAGGGATGCTAAAGTAAGACAAATGTTCCAACAAGCTGTTTTAACACTGTTTTTTTGCACGTACACACATATAGTTTGTGAGAACCAAAAAGCAAAACGTCGAAGTACGTACTGGACCAATGCTTCAAATGGCTTTAATCTGACAGTTCTTCAGTGATTTTTCTCCCACTGTGTTAGCAGGAAACACTGTGGCATGGAAGCACTAACAGCCTTGGTTTGCACTGTTCTGGCTGCCAGTTATGATTCTAATGATTACAGCTGAACACGTCTTTTGTTTGCAAGTGACAGAAGTTTTTTGGAGGCAGTATGGCATACTGGGAATAGAGAGGTTTTTATGTTATGGAGGAGATAGCAGGAAATGGGTGATGGGTGAATGGCGTTATTTGCCCCTTACCGGGTCCATATTAACTCGGCAGGCAGTGCAGTCTGTGAAGGAGCAGATGCTCTGAACTGTACAGCCAGCTGCAGCATGGTGAGCCCTGATTGGAGCCCTTTCTGCTTTAGAGCACTTATTCATTGATTGATTGATGCATTCAAACCCAGCCGTTCATTATAGCCACTTTTTTCCTCTTCCCCTGTGACTGATATTCAAGAGGGACGTGCAGTTCCTGAAGTCGATCGTTGAAATTTCTGCCAGTAAGAAGGGGACAGATATCGGATACAGTCACTGTGGGCAATCGTTTGCTGATTAAATGTTTGTTAATTAGCTTATCAGTGGTTTTGATGCATCCATTATGTGCCTGATCTATACGGAAAATAAATATCTTCTCAAATAGACAATGTGCATGCATTTTTAATGGTGATGTTTTAATTGGGCACATTTTATTTGAATTTTAATGCTTTTCCCAATGGCAGCTACTTGCTTAACTGCAAGTAAAACATTTATAGGTTGTTTTCCCTGTAAAAGTGCTATCAAAATTGTAGTTTATTTGTTTAAGCATTCCGACAGTAACATTAGTTCAATTAATGGTGTATATGTTTGTTGAAGCAATGGAAGACTGTTTAAAGACAGCATTTTTGCACGTTTATTGTTTAGCAAATCTCAAAATGAGTATAATTTTTTTTCATACAGTAAGCTACATTATAATGCTGAGATAAATTCAAATTTAAAACTATTTATTTATTTCAGTATTTTTTTTCTATTCATTTGTTCAGACAAAATATTAAATGTATTATTTGGTCACACTTTAAGGTCCAATTCTCATTGGGTTAAATGCAGAGCACAAATTCCGAGTATGGGTCACCATACTTGGCCACATGTCACTTCACTTTTAACAAAACATTAACTACGGCTTTTGCCTCAATTAACTCCTAATTTGCTGCTTATTAATAGTTAGTGAGGTAGTTAAGTTTAGGTATTGGGTATATGAATATGTGCTTTATAAGTACTAATAAACAGCCAATATATTAGGCATGCTAATAAGCAACTAGTTAATAGTGAGAATTGGTCCCTATACTAAAGTTTTACCTACACTGCATGAAAACGCGCATTTCCGGAGCGTTCACGTCAGCGCACGAACCCATAAACGGCACGTTTTCGACAGTTAAATCTTTGTAAACGGGCAATCATATTTCTCAGTAAACGTCTGTAAATTACCGTGCACTTAATATATTTTAAATGCTACTGGCTTTCTACGTAAAAATGCGTCATATGTACTCATAAAAACTGTAAAGAAAGCCACAAACACAGCAAAGTATCAACAAAACTCAATTTTATTTTTCAGCAAATGCAGGACTGCAAACATTTAACAGGACTGAAAATATTATTCAACAAACGCAACAGGACTGCAACATTTAACCAATCATTTAGATTGAGAAAAAGATTTTGCAAACACAGACACTTCAAGTAAATCATTAAACTGATTAAACAATAAAATATTTTAAAAAGAAAAATTTATACTAATAAAAAAAATTTATACTAATAAAAAACAAACACAATAATTGCAATGGACACTGAAAAGTCAAGGCAGTGATGACCGCTCCATCTCAGAAAGTCACACACACATATTCTACAACTCTAATGACACCATCAGGACCATGCCATATATTTTTATTAGTTTTTTTCCATTTAATTCTGCCCTTCAGAAGCTACAGTTTACATACCCCTAAACTGTATAAGTTTACATACCCCTAGCAGAATATGAAAAAAAAAAAGTCGTGACGTATTGTCAAGTATGGTGACCCATACTCGAAATTGGTGCTCTGCATTTAACCCATCCAAGTGCACACACACAGCAGTGAGTAGTGAACAAACGCACACACACACAGTGAACACACACCCGGAGCAGTGGGCAGCCATTGCTCCAGCGCCCGGGGAGCAATTGGGGGTTCGGTGCCTTGCTCAAGGGCACCTCAGTCATGGTATCGAAGGCAGAGAGAGTGCTGTTTGTTCACAATCCCCACCTTCAATTCCTGCCGGTGCGAGAATCGAACCGGCAACCTTTAGGTTACAAGCCCGACTCTCTAACCATCAGGCCACGACTTCCCCATGAATATGCAATCATTTTAACAAAATAAGAGGGATCACAAACATTTCATGCTATTTTTACTTAGTACTGTTCTGAAAAAGCAATTTTACATAACCGATATTTACATATACTTAATTTATAAAAATTAAACTGAATTTATAAAAATGAAAATGTATAATTTATAAAAATGTTCAAAAGTTTACATACACTTGATTACTAATACTGTGTCATCACCTGGATGAGCCACAGCTGTTTTTATGTTTTGTTCCCTTGATTGTCCTGGGCTGCAGGTTTTACAATCTACTTACACTTAAACTGTTTTGGGAAATGCAGCCCAGAGCAGTTCAACTGCCTGCTGTTCTTCAGAAAAATCCTTCAAGTCCCCCAAATTCTTTGGTTTTTCAGCACCTTCTGCATATTTGACCCCTGTCTAACAATGACTTAAGATTTTAAGATCCATCTTTTCACTCTGAGGAAAACTGAAGGACTCATACACAGCTATTATAACAGGTGAAAACATTCACTGATGCTCCAGAAGGAAACAATACATTAAGAGCTGGGGGTGTAAACTTTTGAACAGGATGATGATGATGATGAGTAAATCATATTTGTTCTTTTAGTACTACCCTTCAGAAGCTACATAAAATACTTTTTTTTTTTTTTATACTTTTCAGACAAAAGTAGTTTACCCTGATCATCCATTTCAAATAGCTTACACCCTGCATCTCTTAATGCATTGTGTTGCTTTCTTGAGCATCAGTAAATGTGTTTACCTTTTGTAATAGTTATGTATGAGTCCCTCAGTTGTCCTCGGTACAAAAAGGTGGATCTGAATTCATACAGTCACAGCTGGAAAGGGTTCAAATCTGCAAAAGATGCTGGAAAACCTAAGAATGTGCAGGACCTTGAGGATTTTTCTGAAGAAAAGCGGGCAGTTGAACTGCTCAGGACAAACAAAGGACTTATGAAACACTATCACAAAAAAACATGAATCACTATTCCTTTTTTTTTAATCAGTTATAATTCTGACTTGCAGACTAAATGTAAACATCTGTTAAATTAAATAGCTTCATCAGGCCAGTCCTAAATAATAAATTAAAAGAAACGTATTATTTTATTTAATAACATTATGCATATTCTGCAATGTGATGTAAACTTTTGACCACAACCGTATGTATGTGTGAAACAGTGAGTACAGCAGGCTAATTTCAGTGAAATATCAATACCCCTATCATCCTCTGCCATGTCCTTTCTATTTATTGTGTGGAAACTGTCACATTTTCACAGTCCTTCAGATGAATGGTTGGGTCTGGGAACAGAGGATCCTGTGAAAAAATAAAATATAATAAAAAGCATTTTTTCTAAATACATTGTACAGTTTTCATTGCTGAAGCACAAGCAAGCTAGTGACAAGCTAATGATGAAAAATAACATGATAATACAAATGTAATGATAACAGGCAGCTATATTATTAGCTGAATTACAGCAATTCACGAGTTCTCATATGTACGGTGACCGGGAGGGGACATGTTAAGTTCACTTAGTTTTGTCATGGCCACGAGATTATTTTGTCGAGGTAACGACATCCTTATGTCGTGGCCACGCATAATGAAGTCGTGGCCTCGAGATCCTGTGTTGAGGGAACAACATTGATTTCTCGTATATGTAAACAAACCTGCGTGACCATAGCAACCTGGGATTATCAGAGGTGGATAAAACATTTTTATCCATCCCACAGTCTTGTAAATCCATTAACCGATCGTGTCTTTTTATTTAATTGTATATTATTATTATTATTAAACTGTAATATAATAATAATATTATTATATTAACTGGTTAGGGCTATATTTGTATATTTATTGTTATATATGCTTATTTCCCCTCTCAATTCGTGTATCGCTTTACCTACTTATACTTTCCCTACTTATACTTCTGTATAATTATGGTAGCGCATAGGAAATTGAAAAAACTGTAAACGCCTGACAATTATGCCAATAAAATTTTGACTTTATGATTGTATTTACACCGGTATGTGACAATAAATTATAAATTATTATTACAAAAATTTATTTACAAATGAAACCACGCAAATGATTCATTCATCAACGAAACACTATAGTATTTATAATTATAGTCTATTAATTAGCCGAAATATATTAAATTCAACCTTTAAGCTGCACTTCCAGTAAAAATTCCCGTAAATCATATAGCATAATCAAAGCTTTATTGGCATCTCAAGCATTTACAGTAGGCTATTATTTACAAAACTATTCAGAATGTTAAGTAAAGAGATCGAAATGAAGGTGAAAAAGTCATATACATAACAACGAATATAACACTATAACCAATAATAATAATAATAATAGTATACAAATATTATGAAAAAAAATATATGATCAGTTCATGGACTTTCAAGACTGAGGGATGGATAAAAATGTTTTCTTGTAGGCCTATTTTATTTTATGTGCTCTATGTAACATTTATTCATGATAAACTTCTTTTGAATGCTGTCTACATCGTGCGCAATACAGTCCGGTAGCCTAGGCCTATGGTTAATGTAATTTATATTAAAAGAAAAGTGGCAATACATAGACTTACTCTGATGCTAATTGTTTGGATTATTTGAAAATGTCTCTCGCAAATTTTGTTAAAATAAACTTCATTAAGAATAGGAAAAAAATCAAAGCTAGTCAAAGTGCTTTCATGAAGATTTAGTACCTGAATAAAATATAAGATAACCTGGGTAACTGAATGGTATTCAAAAAATATTTCTGTGTGCAAATGACCTGATTGATGAGTGTTCTTTGAAGAGCAGCAGTTTTCCAGAAGAATGACAGCTTTGGCTGTCTGACCTAACACACACACACACACACACACACATACATACTGTATATATATATATATATATATATATATATACACACACATTAAATCACATCATAATAAAGCAAAATACACTGTAGATTTCTACACTCAAACTAGAACATTGGCATGAACAAAAGGAGTGAAATTTACGCTGCACTTTGAAAATTATGATATATTAACAAATGAAGTTGCTAAGACGCACCATTTCTCCTCAGAGGCTGTCTCAGGTGAATCCAGTGAAGTCAGCTGCAGTGTTTGGAGCCTCTGAAAACAGTTCAGGAGAATGTAGGTTTGTCAATAGGGAATATGTTAACACCTAAAGCATGCTAGCTAAACTAACATTAATTAATACACATGTACATTTTACTAATAGCTAACTTTTTTTTTTGGACTTTTTATGTAGCAGTTGCTAAGTACCAGTTAACATTAGCAGCTTACCAAGATAGCTAGACTAATTTTACAACATAAACCCACTCAAATATATACATTAAAACACTTAATATTATGTTTTGGTAAATAGACTATTTAAAACATTTCTCTAAATTCTCCCTTATTTTCTTCTGACATAAATCTCTCTGAAAACACTCGACGGCTGTTACTTCGTGCTGAATGAAGGCCGCTGAAGCGGGAACAAACGGCTTGAAACAGCACCGGGCTAGAAATACAGTTCGAAAGAAATGATATAACATGTAATTTCTGATAAACATGCTATTTAAATGGTTTTATGTATGTATAGTAACCTTCGTCTGAGGTAAATCTCTCAGAAAATCAGCGCGCGCAGCAAGCGGGAATAAACGGCTCGGAACAAGGTCATGCTAGAAATACAGTTTAAAAATATTACAACATCAAACAACTTTTAATGTTATGTTTTTGTAAACATGTTATTTAAAATGTTTTATATATTCACACTTACCTTCGTCTGAGGTAAATCTCTCATAAAATACCGGACGCTGTCAGCGCGCGCACAAACTGAAGCGAGGCAGTGGGGGAGGGGTAAGAACAGTGATGCTCGGAGTCGATTCCAAAATGATTCAATTCACGGGCGTCAAGAATCGCGAGTCTCGGGTGATTCAGCTCCAAATGCCAGGCCTGAAATGTCCGTGCGGGATATTACTGTGTTCATTACCTCGATTAATAAACTATAACAAACCCTGAGATACAAAACTACCCGAGAATGTGTGGATGTTTATTAATCTCACTCAAATTTTGCGTTTCTGTTAATCAAAATATTCATTTAGATTCATTCAATTCGGATTAATTTAAACTTGCCTACAGGTTTAAAAATGACTGGTCGAATAGTTTTTAACCGATAAACACCCCAAAAAACAGGACAGTACTGCTCCTTATGGCAATTAACCAGTGTACATAAATAATAATAATAAAAAACATGGTTATTGTAGTTAAAAACGTGTATCTTTAGTAAAACTGTGGTTATCCAAATATGGCAATCAATCTGCCAATAAAGGTAACTACACTTTTACTATAATAAAACCATGGGTTATTTTCATAAGGGCTCGTATACTGGAAATCTCTGAACACGTCTAGTGTGTGCAATCAGAAATATCCTGCATCCGAAAATCTCAGTGCATCTCAAGTGTATGGACGTGTACGGCGACTCAGCACATATGCATGGGAAATTTTCGTACACGGGTCGTACACCTTAAGTTTAACTGAAATTTCCATTGTCTGATTTATCCCGGAAATTAGTTTTTTCATTTTACTTACCATAATATAATATCTGTTAGAATTTTAATAACAATGTGCCCCTTCTGAAGATACCAAAATAGAGAAAGTTTGGTCGAGTGGTCATTTTAATGCTTTATAAAACACACTTTAAAAAACAAAAAAAACATTCAGGAAAGGCAAGGCGACCCTTGGCTTTGGGGGAAAAAAACAAAATGTCCGACTCTTTTGTTCCGTGCTGACAGATCCGGAGCGCAGAGAACACATCACAGCTCCTATAGGCGTTTAATGAATCGAGGGAGACCAGTGATGGCCACATTGATTACCTTTGTCGTCCCGTGCTGTTCATTTCTTATTGTGTTAGTGACCAGCAGCTCTGGGTTTTGATCTCACATGTAATGACTTACAGTTTGAAGGCTTGCCAGCCACTATTCATGAGCAGTGAGCCGCTCCAATCAATGTTTTCACACTGCTGTTCGAAACCCAGCATTATGAAGACATTTTTGTTGTTCAGAAACTGCAAAATGCCATTTGGTACAGTGGCATGATGAAGTGGCATTGACAGTAATGACTACATTAATATTAATCCTGGTGTTTGCCATTTATTTGTCATTTTTTGGCTTGGCGAAAGTGTAATGACCCGCTGAGGAACAGCAGGCTGCGGTTGGTATTTCCTGTGGGTGTAGTTGCCCTTCTGTGGGAGCCAGTCATGTTCCACAGAAATCTCAGCTGTTTAGCCTTTGGGAAGTTCAGTGTATACACGGCCCTATAGATACAGCATACGGCTTTGGGTTGTGAAAGTATAGTGCGGCTGATCAGATTATACTGTACCAGGAAGATTTTGAAAAAAGAATCAATATCCAGAATCCAGATAATCCAGTCAAAGTTGTATGAATGGTTTGGTTTCTAAATAAGCAAGGCCTTGATGGAATTAAGGGAGCAAAAAAGTTGAATGAAGGGGTTAGCACCCAGTTGCACTTTGTTTTGTGTTTGCTGATGCAATAATATTGAACAGTGTGCAATGTATCAGGATGACAGCAATCAGAGTGAACCGCTTAGTTCTGGTGACACTGCACTTAATAAAATCTGTGAGGGTGATGAATCTTTTCACATAATATGCCACATTGGCACAAACAAATACGGAGAGGCACTATTAAAAATGACACTATTAAAAAATAACGAGAGAACGACTGTGTGCAACCAGGAGAGAGGAAGAGATTGTTTTTGTGTTGTTTTTAAAATGTCCTTGAGCCCTCGTGCTTTGGGGATTTTTTTGTCTCTGCTTCGGAGATATAAAGCAGAGATTTTTTGTCTCTGCTTTATAATTAGTCTCTGTTGTGAAAAATGTCTTCGGACTCAAAAATGGTTGTCGTAGATTTCTTTGAAATGGAAATGTGACCAGTGAAATATCGATCTGATTAACATATTTATTCTGTTTGTTTCAACCTCACTGTCTTGTTTCTCTCATGTGCTGTATTGAGCATATTTTATTTTCATAGACATACATACAGTATACAGGTGCATCTCAATAAATTAGAATGTCGTGGAAAAGGTAATTTATTTCAGTAATTCAACTCAAATTGTGAAACTCGTGTATTAAATAAATTCAATGCACACAGACTGAAGTAGTTTAAGTCTTTGGTTCTTTTAATTGTGATGATTTTGACTCACATTTAACAAAAACCCACCAATCTCAACAAATTAGAATACTTCATAAAACCAATAAAAAAAAAACATTTTTAGTGAATTGTTGGCCTTCCGGAAAGTATGTTCATTTACTGTATATGTACTCAATACTTGGTAGGGGCTCCTTTTGCTTTAATTACTGCCTCAATTCGGTGTGGCATGGAGGTGATCAGTTTGTGGCACTGCTGAGGTGGTATGGAAGCCCAGGTTTCTTTGACAGTGGCCTTCAGCTCATCTGCATTTTTTGGTCTCTTGTTTCTCATTTTCCTCTTGACAATACCCCATAGATTCTCTATGGGGTTCAGGTCTGGTGATTTTGCTGGCCAGTCAAGCACACCAACACCATGGTCATTTAACCAACTTTTGGTGCTTTTGGCAGTGTGGGCAGGTGCCAAATCCTGCTGGAAAATGAAATCAGCATCTTTAAAAAGCTGGTCAGCAGAAGGAAACATGAAGTGCTTCAAAATTTCTTGGTAAACGGGTGCAGTGACTTTGGTTTTCAAAAAACACAATGGACCAACACCAGCAGATGACATTGCACCCCAAATCATCACAGACTGTGGAAACTTAACACTGGACTTCAAGCAACTTGGGCTATGAGCTTCTCCACCCTTCCTCTAGGACCTTGGTTTCCAAATGAAATACAAAACTTGCTCTCATCTGAAAAGAGGACTTTGGACCACTGGGCAACAGTCCAGTTCTTCTTCTCCTTAGCTCAGGTAAGATACAGCCTCGGTCCATTCCTTGTGAAGTTCACCCAAATTCTTGAATCGATTTTCCTTGACAATCCTCAAAAGGCTGCGGTTCTCTCGGTTGGTTGTGCATCTTTTTCTTCCACACTTTTTCCTTCCACTCAACTTTCTGTTAACATGCTTGGATACAGCACTCTGTGAATAGCCAGCTTCTTTGGCAATGAATGTTTGTGGCTTACCCTCCTTGTGAAGGATGTCAATGATTGTCATCTGGACAACTGTCAGATCAGCAGTCTTCCCCATGATTGTGTAGCCTAGTGAACCAAACTGAGAGACCATTTTGAAGGCTCAGGAAACCTTTGCAGGTGTTTTGAGTTGATTAGCTGATTGGCATGTCACCATATTCTAATTTGTTGAGATAGTGAATTGGTGGGTTTTTGTTAAATGTGAGCCAAAATCATCACAATTAAAAGAACCAAAGACTTAAACTACTTCAGTCTGTGTGCATTGAATTTATTTAATACACTAGTTTCACAATTTGAGTTGAATTACTGAAATAAATGAACTTTTCCACGACATTCTAATTTATTGAGATGCACCCGTATATGGTAACTATCACAAAACCTGTCAAGAACATGTCCAGGGTATATATAATCTAAAAAATCCAAAGAATGAAATAAGAAATATTGGTAACACTGTAGTTTAGGGTCCAATTCTCACTACTAACTAGTTGCTTATTAGCATGCCTATTAATAACATATTGGCTGTTTATTAGTACTTATAAAGCACATATTCTGCATGACCATTATCCTACCCAATACCTAAACTTAACTACCTTACTAACTATTAATAAGCTGCAAATTATGAGTTTATTGAGGCAAACGTCATAGTTAATGGTTTGTTAATAGCAAGAATTGGACCTTAAAATAAAGTGTGACCGAAATACTTTACTTGAGGAAAATTAAGCTTAATTTTAGAATACAAACTGTCATTTTTCATTCCCAATTCTCATTACTCTAATACAAAAAAGTCTCTTTACTATAATGTGAATGTGTAGTACTTTTTTGAGAATTTACATAGAGAATAATGGGAATGATTATTATTATTATTATTAATATTATTATTATTATTAAAAAGCTTATAAAATAAAACATCCTTAGCCATTACAGTAATAAGAATTTGGGGTGGATGATGTTAATTGTCATGACAATAATGACTCAATGCAAAAAACTCTTAGTGCTCCTAAAATAAGCTCATATTTTATTGTATTTTATTTTATTGTGAAAAATTTTGTAAGATTCACCCATATATCGCACTATACCAGCTAAATGCTGTTATGCTAAATATTGTGTGCGATTCTCCCGCATTCCTTTGCTTATTTGCTTGGTGCACAGAATGTTGCCTCATATTTTTTGAAGGAAGATCTCTGACAAGTTTCATTGCTGATTGACAACTCCCTGTGTCTGAATAAATCAGCCATATTCAAGATGTCTTATGTATTTTGACTGACATGCCATCACTCATGGTTAAAAAAGGAAGACTTTCAGGCTATGATGGCAGTATGTGTGCGTTACGTGCCCCCCCCCCCCCCCCCCACTCCCCCACCCTCTGCCTTCTTCCTTCCACATCATGACGCTGCATCAAATGGGGATGTTTTCATATTAACATTAACGAGATGCCCAAGATATTCAATGCATGAACAAGTATGGTTCATGTCTGGAGCGCCTCACTGCTGTGTTGTTTTTTTTATTTTTTTTTTAATCCTATTACTGTTGGGTACGGCTTTTCCATACGTCAGCTTAAATATGACTCACTTTGACAGCATGCTGTATCAAAAATGGAGAAATCATTACAGTACAAAGCGGCTGATGAAAACGGGGTATAATGCGTGTGTGATTTGAGTTTGTATATGTGTTGCACTGGGCTTGTAACGCTGTTGTACATTGGGAGTAAAGGAGGCTTGGAGCTGACCTTGGGCAGCCTTTGGAAATTCAGGGGCTGAACAGTTCAACTCACAGGGAAATTGGCCAGCTCGCTTCAGACCCCCCAGGCCTGCCCCAGTTGAACCTCCATTAAACAATGTGTCCGTTGTCAACCCTTAGCCATCTCCGTCAAACCCAATCTAAATCGGTGCAGCCTGCACCCCTCGTATTGGCTTAACTGGTAAGGACAGTGGGGGTGGCTGATGCTGTAGGGTTGTTGTTCTCTCTGGCGTTCAGTACGTTGGATGATTTTTTAAGTCTTGTCAGTTTTGTGGTTGAGATTATTGCCGCAGTTAGCTTTATTGCTGGCTGGAGGGTTTGTTCTGGCAGATGTGGTTCGCTAAATGTCACGCTGACCGATCTGGACTGTCTAAATTGATGTCTAGACTGCTCGCAAAGTATTAAATTGGCCATTACAACTGGCCATTGCACAATTTGTGCCCACAGAATTCTACGGAAAGCTCAGCGGATTTCCGCAGAAATTGAACGGCCATCCGTCACAAACTTCTGCAATTTTCCACCCCTTGTATTTTTGTTTTGGATAATCTGACGCTACTTTTAAAGGGAGAGTTCACCCAAAAATTCAAATTCTGCCATTAATTACTCACCCTCATGTCTTTCCAAAGCCACAAGACCTTCATTCATCTTTGGAACACAAATTAAGATATTTTTGATGAAATGTGAGAGCTCTCTGACCCTCCATAGAGAGCAACGGAACTGTAATATTCCCAGGTCCAGAAACATAGTAAGGACATCGGTAAAACAGTCCATGTGACATCAGTGACTCAACTTCAATTTTGCGAAACTAAGAGAATACTTTTTTTCGCTCAAAGAAAACAAAAATAACAATTCACTCAACAATTCTTCTCCCCCGAGTTACGTCTTCCCCCATTTTGGAGAGTACCCAAGAACGTATTTGATGTAATTAGCGTTATTTAAGTTCGGGTGGAAAGCGCGCATGGACGTAATCTGCGTAGTAAGCGTTGTTTACGCTTAGGGGAGATGCATTGTGATACTCTCTAAAATGGCAGAAGATCTAACTCAGGGGAGAAGAATGGTTGAGTAAATTATGTTATTTTTGTTTTCTTACCGCAAAAAAAAAGTGTTCTCGTAGCGTCGCAAAACTGAAGTTGAGCCACTGATGTCACATGGACTATTTACTACATTTCTGGACCTGGGAACATTTCAGTTGCGTTGCTGTCTATGGAGGGTCAGATAGCTCTCCGATTTCATCAAAAATAACTTAATTTGTGTTCTGAAGATGAACGAAGGTCTTACGGGTTTGGAACGACATTAGAGTGAGTAATTAATGAGATCATTTTCATTTTGGGGTGAACTAACCCTTTAAGGTATAATAAGAAGGTATCATCTGATTTTCGTTTAGGAAGAAATGTACAGATTCTGTGTGAGCTTAGCCATGACAGTTTTTGCTTTCTCTCTCGGTCTCTTCTGCTCTGTCTGTTTCTCAGTTGCTGTAATGAGAAGAGAGAATGGAGTTCTTGAGAATGTGCAGAGGGTCTGTAAAGCTCTGAGACTCTGGAGAGTAGGCCAGTACTGTATGATGGCAGTATGGCTGGATCTGAGGATTAATTTGAGATTAGACCGGAGCTGAGATCAGGAAGACCTGGAATAAAGCTGTACCACATGCACGAGACAAGCCAGCCTATGAGAGAGATGGGATTTATTTCAACAGTTCATAGGAAACATAGAGTCTCTAAACTAGTGCTATACATCAAACAGTAGCAGCGTTTCCATTACCCTTCAAATTGCGCAAATTGAAATTGAGAATTGAAAATACGCATAGTAGAAACACATCAATTTTGCAAAAACTCCCATATAACACAATTTTTTTTTATGCTCGCATTACACCGTGTCCTAACTACACGCGACGCGACAAGATTCCAGCGACAAGCAATTTGGGTGTCCACACCAGACGCGACGCGACACCGCGACACGACAGAATCAATCAAATATCACAGCCAATCAGAAGCGTGTGTGGGCGGGCTCTCTCTGGAAGCGCATTGCTCTCGCAACGAAATGGATAAGTTTATAATTAATTCATAAATATTAAACCTTTTTAACATGATTAAATGTACATACTGAGTGACTGATAACATCTTTGTCATGGAATACACTTGTTGGTTTGCAGTGAGTCGCGGTTTTAACGTACATATTTGCTTTAATTTATTTTCAAGATCTGAGGTAAACTATCTATTGTTGCTTTCAGTATGGCTATAAGGTCACGCAATATAATATTTAAACTAATATTGGACACGTTTAACTTTGAATAAAGCACATAATCATTTGAGATTATCTACTGTCATATCCTCCTGAGACCCAGCTATGGAGTTTTTGCCTCTGTAGTGGACATTCTATTTTAGTGAATTTCTCTGAGACCTCACATGTCACAGTTGTAAGTCTGGATGTCCTGTACAGAGCACATTCAGGGCTTTTTAGAGATACTAAATGTTTGGAAGTTTCACCATGACCACTCCCTCTCCTTGGTCTTTAAAGATGGCTAAATTTAATTTAGTGAAAAATTTTACATCCTTATGGAAATATGATTATATTTTTTAATTGTCATTTAAATCTGAATAATTTTCAAATTGTTTGTCATAAAGCAACATCTCAGGAAAATGTTATGGGTTTTCAAATTCAAATATGACTTCCTGTTATGAAACAGGACATCATTTCAAACATGTCCACTGTAGAGCACACCAGGACTAAAAGCATGTTTATTATGCATTTTGGGAGACATAACAATTGAATAGGAAAATTAATTATTTATCAATTGTCTTATGAAATATTAGATATTATTATGAAAATCTGGCCATTTATTACTCCCATTATGACAACATTATTTCAACATGCTGTCCCAACAGCAACACCTTAATATGCAAATTAGATACAGTGTATAGATACACTGTGTTTAATGGAAAAACCAGTTTATGGAAATTTTTACACACATATTGCATAAAACAAATTGTATATCAAATCATTTTGTTATATATTGTATAGCATAGTTGAGAATCATCCTTAAACAAAGTTTAGTATAAAAAATCCTGAAACCTAAAAATTGATAAGAATTGATTGAGAAATTAGTCCTAGTGTCCTCTACAGAGATGAATAAAATAAAATTTTTCAAAAATGTTATTTTTCAATTTTTTTCTTATGGTCTAAACAATGCAATGACATGAAAAAATACAAAATTCACAAAGCTTTTTTTCGGGGGGTCTCAGGAGGATATAGTTTGTTGTTCCAGCCGCGACATCGCCGAACTAGAAACTGGGAAGTTGTGGCCTAATGGTTAGGGAGTTGGGCTTGTAACCTGAAGGTTGCCAGTTCGATTCTCGCACCGGCAGGAATTGAAGGTGGGGATGGATTGTGAATGAACAGCACTCTCTCTGCCTTCGATACCATGACTGAGGTGCCTTGAGCAAGGCATCGAACCCCTAATTGCTCCCCGGGCGCTGGAGCAATGGCTGCCCACTGCTCCGGGTGTGTGTTCACGGTGTGTGTGCGTTTGTTCACTATTCACTGCTGTGTGTGTGCACTTGGATGGGTTAAATGCACAGCACCAATTTCGAGTATGGGTGACAATACGTCACGACTTTCACTTTTTTTTTTTCTAAATTAGAAATTTCGCGTGTCTCCGTCACAGCTAGTTAAGACAAAAACTCCAATTAACATGGAAAAGATACCTTTTATCGCATGTCGCGGCATCATGTCACGTGTAGTTAGGACACGGTGTAAGGTGTTTTTTCCAAGCAATTTAAAAAAGGAATTATTTTTTAATTTGCAAAAATTAATAACTAGTGCGGTGCCTGTGATATATGTAAAAACATCCGTCGCCATGACTTAACGCTAAAGGAAAAAATTACGTTTTAGACACATAAAATCAGTTAATGGAAACGCAGTTATTTCGGAATAGTTTTTAAGCTACATTCATAAAATATAAGTTTTGCGCAAATCTGTAATGGAAACGCAGCTACTGTTACTGTGCTAAGGTAATCACATTTTACACATTTGCAAAAATGACTGGTGTGCTGGTGATGCTAATGCAATTAGGAATAATGATGTTTTGGATTAATAATAATAATAATAATAATAATAATAATAATAATAATATGTGACCTGTGCTGGCAAAATGAGTCGGAATGCGCATGGTCTAATTTTGAGCTACAGGCTCAAAAAAGAAAAGAAGTGAAAAATGTCAGTTTTGGTCGAATTTGAGGTTTTCACAAAAATTAGTTCATTAAACCCTCTTCTAGCGATCCCAATTCTCCAAATAGTAATTAAACATCTAAAATGGTCGTTATTTGTACGTTTTCTGAGAGGAGTACCTTTTTCTCTGTTCACTTCTGGAGGACTGCTGCTGCTTCTCACCACAAGTTGTAAGTCTGTTGTTGCAAAGCGCAGCATTCCAGTTTTGTGAATATTCATAGCGAATTCTCGATGACACGAGTCCAAACCAGTGAAATATGATTTTCAAACCCATGCTGATGAAAACAAAACGATCGCGCTGACTGACATTTGCAAAGCGCGTGCACAAGACGCGCCTTTCTGAGAGCGTGCGATCTCCCTATAGGCCTATAGCTACATTATTGCGAAATATGTCTTGGCGAGATTCACACAAACATAACCTGTTATGTCTGACATGACGCTTAGTTAATGGTTGGGGAAAAATCTGATGTGTAACATCATATTAGATCCATGCATTACAGTAGGTCCTAATATAGATCTGTCTCAATGTTAATCAAACATTAAAAGAAAAGACGGAATCACTCGCTGCTCTTGATTAAACTACTGTTTATCTGCATCTTTGTTCTTATTTTTAATAACAAAGATAAAATAAAAAATAGCTATATTGTGATAAATAATATAGTAATTATTATTAAGAAAAGAAAAGGAGGAAAATATGCAATGTTGCTTGGTGAATTTGCTTTGGAATCTTAAGAAAACTATAACTCATATATATACTATATATTTTTCTCAGAATCTACTCTGCTGACTTTATCGTTTCAAATGGCTGTAGCTCAACAAGTCATATATCATTTTGAAGATATTTTAGTGGAGAATGTGAAAATAAAAAGGCCTCATTTTTGAAAATTGGCTCATTCCGACTCATTTTGCCAGCACGGGTCACATATACCAATAGATTTAGTCCCTTTCATATTATTATTATTATTATTATTAGGTTTATAGTATATAAATATTATTAAGCATTTTAATGTTAATAAATATTTCAATGTAAAATTATATTTTTTAGCTTGTATAATAATTTTTAGTATAAAACAACAACAGCGACACCACCAACCGCAATAAAAATAATAATGATAATAATTATTATATTATTATTACTACTACTTTAAAATTAAAAAAAATAGTATAAAAGTTATGAATTTACTATATCATTGTATAATATTTAACACTTTAGTTTATTTCTAAATAATAATTGTAGTAGTACTACTACTACTACTACTACTACTACCACTAATTCTTATTGTCTAGAGAAATTCTATTATTATAGAAAATTATAGACTGTTATGAAACTATATCATTAAATGTATCAATAAAATATATCAGTATATTATTATTATTAGTAGTAGTAGTATACATACTACAGTATTACCATAGTGCAGCCCCCCCTATTTAAAGAATATTGTGGCACTGGCAGTATTTGGAGGCTTGGTTACTAGTGTGCTTATACAACACAGCAATGTTACTATTAAATTTGGTGTTGGTTAACCGACAGTTATGATATGCTGCATTGTAATAGTGTAAAAATATAATATGCTGTTTACCCAAGGTAAAAATCGAACACAACAACCCCATAACAGACTTAGACCTTCAGTATAACAGCACTCCGTAGGTTCACAACCCTTCTGCCTGCACTCAAAGGAATGAGTCAGAGAAAGCAAGTGAAAAACACAGCTTTTTTCTAAATATTTTATATCTTTTGCTTTCTGTACTGTCCTCACAGGCACACCGTCTCTGCACGCTTACCTGCCGCTCTGCATTGGTGAGGCTGAGTGGGCCAGGCTGTGTTTAAAAGCACTCAGAAGCTGTCACTAAGTGTTTTGCCTTTGTACTTGCACATATTTGCTTGTGTGCAGTGTCCCCCGGTGTGCTGTGTCCTTGTACCTGCGAGAGGATGAGACAAAGCTTGTCTTTCACATAGAATGATGCTCAGAGGATCTGGAGCACATGGCTTTGAATGGGCTAGAATGAGAGGGAGAGGAAATGAGGCGACCCGTTGCCCTCATGAGTTTGTTCACTAGCCCACAACTCCTGAATCGTGATGAGTATATAACGTCTGTTCACTGACTGTCTTGTTCTGCCTAGTGCTTTACAGCTTTTCACTGTAATGCAACCAGACATGATGCAGCAATCAAGCGAAGAGAAATTTATCTGTCCATATAATGTGGAACCACATGATGTGACACAAAAAGGGATGCATAGCAGTGTTAATTTTGACAGACATTTTTGATTTAGTCTTAGTCTTGAGATGAAAATGCTTAATAGTCTTAGTCACATTTTAGTCATTTGAATCTTTCATAGTTTTAGTCTAGTTTTAGTCGACGAAAAGTCATTACATTTTTGTCAACTTTTAGTCATTACTTTTAGTCAAACTGCAGTTACCAACATTTATTTAGGTAGCTATTTTATATGTAGTCTTCTAACAGAAATAGTCATTAATTCTTCTCTCTTTAGATCAAATCAATTAAGCTCATGAGAAATTTGAATCAAGGATTGAATTTGGAAAAACTGGAATAAATGATGACAATTTCCATTTTTGGGTTGAGATACATTATTTTTAAGGTACAGTAGGTTTACTTAACATGTTTACATTTATTTAACATCTTTTGTTGGTTAACATTAATGACACAGATAGATATTTAATTAGGAATGCTGTCCCTTTAAGACGGAAGGCATGCATGTAATACTGACACACATTCAGTTTTCACCCACATGTTTACGTTCACTTAAACCATAACTGACTGTATTTATGTGAGATACTCTACACACGATGGACATTTGGACTGCTGTGTGTGTATTTGAGCACTGAGCACTAATTGCGCGCTGTGTGAGAACTGAAGAAGTGGAGCGTGCGCGAGAGAGAGCACTTCTATCAGCGCGATTCTGCCTCTCCCGCCTTCACTAAATTTAAGTTAATCGACAAAGAATTGTGACTCCCGGAAAAAAACGGGACGTCAGGTCACCCTATCTCTAACCTGAGGCCATTGTTTCAGATCGCTAGTTCGCGTTTTGGTAGCCTGTCCATCCACTGCGGCTGCCATACTGAACAGGGTTGCCAGGTTTTCACAGCAAAACCCGCCCAATTGCTACTCAAAACTAGCGCAAACGTAGCCCAATTGCTTTTCAGGGGGATCCCCTGGTAAAAATCGTATTGAAAAACATCCCGCGGAAAGAGAGTTAAAGTAGCCCAATTCCGCTTGAAAACCGCGGAATTGGAAAGACAAGACCGGGGTTGCCAGGTTTTCACAGCAAACCCCGCCCAATGCTACTCGAAATTAGCCCAAAACTAACCCAATCGCTTTTCAGGGGGGATTCCTGGTAAAAATCACTATTCCGGTGGGGTAAAATACACGTTTTTTGGCGGGGTTCCCCTGATAAAAGTCACATTCCAGGGGCTAAATATCACGTTATTGGGGTCGCTTCAACCCGCGGACATGAAAAACAACCCGCGGAAAGAATGTTAATGTAGCCCAATTTCGCGGGAAAACCGCGGACTTGGCAACACTGGACAAGACAGTTAGCCTATAGGATGTATTTTGTATGGTGCCCGGGAGAGGCCGTCTTAGGTTCACTTAGTTTTGTCGTAGCCACGAGATATTAATTTGTGGGAACGTCATATTAACTCATGGGAACGTGATATAATGGATGTTGTTCCCTCAACATAGCATCTCGAGGCCACAACATAAGGATGTCGTTACCTCAACAAAACGATCTCGTGGTCACGACATAATATGACGTTCCCACAAGTTAATATGACGTTCCCACGAGTTAATATGATGTTCCCACGAGTTAATATGACATTCCCACGAGTTAATATGTCGTTCCCACGAGTTAAAATGTCGTGGCCACGACAAAACTAAGCGAATCGAAGACGTCCCCTCCCGGGCACCGTAACTTTGAATGTCCGGTAGTCCTCAAATAACATTCTAGTCCTGTCTCGTCTTGTTAACGAAGACGCGGCATACATCATAGTTTTTATCATCAGATATTAGTTTTAGCTCGTCAACGTCACATCTTAGTCACAGAAAAAAATGTTCGTTAACGAATATTTTTCGTCATCGTCTTTGTTGACTAAATTAACACTGATGCACAGTAACGGTTATCAGAATATAATCTGTTTTTTACACTGTTTTTACATTTAGATTGACTTTGCTTTTATCTAACACTCACTTAATTTAATGTAACTAATAACTAATCTTGCTAACACTTTAATATAGGGACCAATTCTCACTATTAACTAGTTGCTTATTAACATGTAGATTATTAACATATTGTCTGTTTATAAGTAGTTATAAAGTACAAATTCTGCATGACCATATGCTATATACCTAATCCTACCCAAACTTAACACCTACCTTACTAACCATTAATAAGCAGCAAATTAGGAATTTATTGAGGGAAAAGTTATAGTTAATGGTTTGTTAATAGCGAGAATTGGACCTTAAAATAAACTATGACCCTAATCTTTAGCAAATCTCAAAATTAATATCCATTTTCATACTGTACATGAATGAATAGAATTTTGTGATGCCTAAAGGTAATTAATAATTGTTGAAGCAGTTGTTTTAGAATAATTTATTTTAGTTTTTAGTGTGTAATTTTTTAATTTATCATTTTGACTAAATAGCATAGAATTTTAATTTAAGTCATTTGTGGGTTATTGGCCATAACATGAAAATAATGATTAGTTTATCGCATTGATCAGAATTTGAATATCAGTGTATTGAATATCACTGATATTCAAATTCTGATCAATGCGATAAACTAATCATTATTTTCATGTTATGGCCAATAACCCACAAATGACTTAAATTAAAATTCTATGCTATTTAGTCAAAATGATAAATTAAAAAATTACACACTAAAAACTAAAATAAATTATTCTAAAACAACTGCTTCAACAATTATTAATTACCTTTAGGCATCACAAAATTCTATTCATTCATGTACAGTATGAAAATGGATATTAATTTTGAGATTTGCTAAAGATTAGGGTCATAGTTTATTTTAAGGTCCAATTCTCGCTATTCCTAAACACAGTCACAGCCAATCAGGAGATGATGTTTAATGTACAATTATGTGGGGCAAAATTTTGGACCAATCAGATTTTAGGTAGGGTGGGGCTACGCAGTGCAACTCCACAATAATGGAAAACGATCAATAAAATTACAAAATTTAGTTAGTACACTTATAATAATAAAAAACAAAGAATTATTGCGTGATCTTTAAGGAAAATGATGGGGTCTATTTCATTCTACCCTTTAAAAAATTATTGTAAAAGACTGTAAAAATGCCACCGTAAAAACAGTCAAAAACTATAGTGGCTCTAAGGGGACATTTAATGGAATTTTACAGTAAAATACTGTTAAATATACAGTTTTTGGAAGTGCAAAAGAATAAGTGATCTTATAATTTACTATGAAAAACCATAAATTGACAATTCCCTGTGTGTTACCATGATTCCCTGTGTCATATATATTAGTATTGACCTCAGCTTGTAGAAAAACTTCTTGTGATGAACTTTAATTCATCATATAGCTTTCCCTTTACCATGTTTTTTATGGTGGTTTTCAATATATCATAAAGTTAACAAAAAAAATAAACAGATTTAAGTGCATTGGTATCATTATATCGATATACATATATTATGTAAATATATAATGTTAATTTAAGTTAATTTATGTTCATTCTCATGTTCATTTAAGTTAAAGTCAGAAGACACTGATTTTGAATGGATGCTTCACTTAAAATGTCTCGTGCATGTTTAAAAACATGATTTTAAAATATTATTTAACAGTTGTTACAACCAAAACAATGCCAAACCCTAATTAAATTATAGAACTGCCCCCATCACACAGCTCTGTATTGTAAGGCTGGGGAAACTTCCAGGTGGCTCTTTTTGAGTGGGCAGGTTTTAATCAATTTGTGAAAGGCCAAGAGCAATCTTACTGAGGAGAATGAGGCAGTGCCTCCTACATAGAAGGTCAGCAGAAGAGAAAAAAAAGAAATAAAGAGCTGAATGTATTTCTCAGGCAACTTCGCATCAGCAATTGCTTCCATAAAATCACCCTCGCTCTATTGTTTGTGGGGCAGATTAAAGAGACAGCCACATCGAGCGCGAGATGACCCAGAAACTGACCAGCTATAGCGCTCAGCTCACCCTCAGCCTTCACAGACTTGTTTTGATTTACTGTACGCTTCATTATAAAATACTTCAATGTTTTACCCGCTGGAGGGATTTGTTGGTAAATGGCTCAGGCCATGGAGCAGCCTAGATGGACGTCAGCTTTTTACATTTAATTAACAACCTCATACGTTTGTCATAACTGCCATTTTTACAAAACTCATTACAAGAAGACTGACACTTGCTCTTTTAATGCTCTCTCTCTTTTGCTTGCTGTCACTTTATTGTCATCTCACCTCATCCAGTATATGCGTGCTTATCTCTTTATTTATAGAAGTAGCATATGCTGTTGGGAATTATATGTTGGAGCCGCATTGTCAAGTTGCCATACAACACATAGCAAAACATTATCCAAAATTCATTAAAATCTGTAGCTGGGCTCTTTGTCAGAGCTGTGGCGAATGGGTGTGCTCATGAGAGATAAGTGAGCTTGATGAAGTGTACGCTACCTGCTGAGCTGCTCTTGGACCTGGACCAGCAGCCTCTTGTTTTTCTGCAGGGAGCTCTAGGTGAAGGCAGAAGAGACAGCTGTGTGTTGGGCTCCTGAACTCTCTTTCTCGTGCACTCTCTGTCTCTTTGTATCTTTTTTTCCTGCCCTCCATGAGCCCCTCTCAGACAGGGTGAGTACAAATCTTCTCAGCTTGGCTTAATCCAGCACTGTTGACAGTCAGAGTAAATTAAAAAAAAAGTTCATGCCAAGCGTCTGTCTGTCTGTCTGTCTGTCTATCTAGTGTTCTATCGTTCTATTGTTATATCTATCTAGCGTTCTATCTCTCTGCCGCTCTAGCTATCACTCTAGCTATTGTTCTAGCTCGGTGTCGTTCTCTATCTATCTATCTATCTATCTATCTATCTATCTATCTATCTATCTATCTATCTATCTATCGATCGTTCTGTCTATCATTCTATCTTTCTTTCGTTCTTTCTATCCATTGTTCTAGCTGTCTGTCGCGCTCTCTCTTTCTATCTATCTATCCATCTATTGTTTTATCTATCATTTTATCATTTTATTGTTCTATAGCTATTGTTCTTTCTATCTATTGTTCTTTCTGTCTATGGTTCTGTTACTCTATCCCTCTAGCTATCAGTCTAGCTATCGTTCTAGCTCCCTGTTGTTCTCTATCTATGGAGCATAATGTGTAAATACATATGCTCTTTTAATGCTCTCTCTCTTTTGCTTGCTGTCACTTTATTGTCATCTCACCTCATCTATCTATCTATCTATCTATCTATCTATCTGTTGTTTGCTCTATCATTCATTAGTTTGTTTGCTCTGTCTTTCGTTCATTTGTTCTGTCCTTTACTCCGTTGTTCATTTGTTTGATTTCTCTCTGTCGTTCATTCGCTCGTTTTCTCTCTATTGTTCATTCATTTGATTTTTCTCTTATTGTTCAATAGTTTGATTTCGACTTCTCTCTCTGTCATTCGTTTCTTCTATTTCTCTTATTATTCTGTCATTTCTCTCTCTATAATTCTGTCATACTATTTCTTACATTATTTATGGTTAAACATACTTTTTTATTACAGTATTATGCACAAAGAACCTTTGTCCCATGAACATCAGTGGGGTTCTATGACTTGTGCATCCACAGGAGTTTTTCCGTATGTTCATTGTGTTTATTTTACAAACACATATCCAAGAATCATATAAGGTATTGATTATTTGCACATTAAATGTCCTTGCCACATTTTTAATTAAATTTTAGTGGAAGGCTTTTCTGCTGTGAGCATGTTTCTCTTCTGATCTTAACTTCTCCATCTTCTCCTCTCTTGACTTCTTCACCTCTCTTCTCTAGCCTTGAAATGCAAGCATCTGGAGCAGCAGACAATTTGGGGCGGTATTAGCAGTTCCCTGGCCCTTGGCCTAGCCTTGCTGGCCTTAAGCTTGTGTAGTCCAGGCAGTATTGGTTCCTCCTCTAGCCCTGCCTCTGCACCCTACACAACCATTTCACTCTCTGACCCCACTCGGAGTGGAGGATTATCACAGTGCGTGGGGGGAATACGAGAGCAAGTTGCTGACCTTGTGTGCAAAACATTTTACGCTTCCTATTGTGGCTTGCACTCGAATGCGGACTTGCATTTCACACTTGTGCGGGTACGCCTGCTTTTTTTTTTTTTTAAGCCTGAAAAGCAGTTAATATTCTGAAGGCCAACAGCTGCCAGAGATGCGGATTAGAGGTTCTTTGTTGAGCTGTAGTTTATCCCATCCTGACAGTGGTCCAGTCCCATGGAGCTCTATCCCTGCTGTGGTGCATACTGTGTTTTCTAACAATGGACAGTAGATATGTCTAACACAGGGGGTTTAGGCTGTAGATAAACCACAAGATTTCCGAGTAGCTTGATGGTTTAAGCTAGGATGAGACTTTAATACAGCAGCACACCCTTTTCTCTCTTATTCGGCTCTAAAAGCACTTCATAATGAAAGAGAAAAACATGCAATGCTTACTCAGCGTGCCAATGCTGTCCTCATAATGTCATTTAAATTAATGGCTTCCTGCTGAATTAAGGTAGCAATGTCAAGAGGCTCCAAACATTGCAGGTTAGTATGTATACCGGTTAGCCAGACAGTGTCCAGGGTATTTTATGTTTAAATAAATCTCAGACTCTCTCACCTCAGGCTGTTGCTCAGTCGTAAATGAAAAGATTGGAGGAATACTGCTCACAGTGGGCAAAAAGCAAGGAGGAGAATGCTAGAAACTTTTTCTACTATAAGTCAATACATGACAATTTCAAGTTCCTTTTTTTTTTTTTTTTTTTTTCTTTTAAATCAGCCATAATATCTACTGGCAAAAAAAAAATACTATAATATAAAAAAATTATAATAATATATAATAATATTAATATATCAAACATTTTTGTAAATATTTAAAATATATTTAAATATTATTTGTGATTAAATATATTAATTTATTTATATTTTGATTTATATTTTGCTTACAGAACATATAACTATGTTCACAAAAAAAAGATGGTTATTTGGAAAGAGGCACACTGATATTACAAAAGATCCTCTTGCTTGGAGAGGGGATCGCCATTATGCAGTTCATGAGTCAAATGTGGCAATGCCCATGTTCCCGAGCGAGAGCATCATCATAATAGAACAATGGAAAAGGCTCGATGAAACTAATGAACTGAGGGTCTGCGTTATTGTCTGGCACATCTTATCCTCATGTGAACTGTAGCTAAGAATGCTTCTGTAATATCAGCAGTTTCTCACAACTAGCACACATGCCTGACCTTTAAGCTGGAGCTGAGCGGCTGTTAATTCCATCGGTGTGTCAGAGAGCCAAAGGAGCCGGCCACAAAGAGGAAGTTAACCTGAGGCCCAGAGAGCACTGACTCCATTATTTTAGCAATTACCAGGAGCTGTTAATTTAAAAAAGGATGGGATTCAGCTGTGATTAGATTCTGTCCACAGCGTCTGAGGGCTGCTGCCTCTGGCAGAGGAAATGTATTTACACATTATGCTCCATACGCAGTAGGGCTGTCGCGATTATTTGATCTAATCACGATTATTTGCGATAGCCACAATTATTGTGCACTTTAAATTCCAGCCACATACTGGCATCCAAATAAGGGAAGTTTAAGAGCTCCAAATGAAACTGGATGCTTGAAGAAAGTTAAAACAGCTCTAAAGCCTCTGATGTGAATGCAAAAGTATAAACCAAGTCTTTAATATGAATAGCAATCGCATTGTGCTTAAATTTGTTAAGCAGTAGCAAATATTTTGGACCATTAAAGGCTGCCTTAAAAAGTTTCATGTTAGCAAATATACTGTATCATTACATGTATCATATATGTGACTGGAAATTGAAAAATAAAATGTATATATACAAATATGAAATATTTGTATATATAATATAATATGAAATATTTGTAAATAAATAAATGTTTTAAATATTATAAATGCCATTCAACTCCTGCACAGTATTTGTTTACAAAGAAAATCATACAAAATCATAATTTCACTGAATAATTCAAGTGTAATTGCAATGAATTTTATTTTAAGCAAAAACTTTCATTTTACAATTACATACAAAAAAGGATGAAAAAGAAACAAAATCCTTTTCGTAATAAATATTTAGTATTAGGGGTCGACCGATTATTGGCCTGGCCTATTATCGGCACAGATATTATACATTTTTATGGTAATCAGTATCGGTCATTTTCAAAACCAGTTTGCCAGTAAAAAGCATTTAAAGAAAGTTTTTGTCAGAGCCCTTGTTATTTTTAATTTTGGCATTAATTCTCATTTTTACACCAGACATATATATCGGTTCAAAACATCTATAGTACTATAGTCTACTAGTGTCTGTAAAAATTGGTATCGGCATCAGCCCTGAAAAACACATATCGGTCAACCCCTATTTAGTATCCAAATTTTATGTGAATTTAAATAACTAATTCCTAAGGTGTATGTGTATTAAGCTTACACTTTAAGTGACATGAAGAAAGAGATCATTAAATCATAATCATTTAAATGACATTAGCCTTCAGCCAAAATTTCATGATGGCACGAAAACGTTCTCATTTAAACGTTATTACTTCATGAACACAAACTCACAGGCATTCTTCTCAACTGTCAAACAGGTCCAGCTTTTCTCTGGTCTTTCCAGTGGCTGATTGTGGAGTCCATCTTGTGGTGTTTACCATGTGACTCTTCTCTTGTTTACAGTGGCTGTAATAATAGCATAATGAAAACAGCTTGAGTCTCCATAAGTACGAAATGCACAGGCAGGATTTTTTATATTAAAACAACTGTGAATTTCCCGCCTGCCATCAACCTATAAATATATAGTCCCCAGAGAATTCCTTATGCAAATTACAGAACAGGTATTTTGTCAAGGCTGGCATAGAAACATCTGCAAATTGGACATGGGAAAGTATGCGAGGAGTGCTGATGCGGCGTGGAATTCTTCATGCTTTCCAGTGTTTGCTGGATAAGAATAAATATTAATCTACAGAAATATCTATGAAAAGAATGTATTTGTACAGATTGCGGTTTTCACATCTATTATCTACACAGTCTTCAAGATTTTCAAAGTCGAAGCTCGTCAGAACGCAAGCTTTCAATCCCTTTATAATACAAACTCACTTCATGTGGGCACCTCTGACGCTGTGTTCTTCTGAATGCCCATGCGAATTTGATGGAAGCTGCTTGCATAAAATAATCATAGTGTGTAAAAACGTTTTTTTGTAGGTGAAATGCATGTAAACCTGTCTGGAAATTAAATGTTTGCAGAGTAAGTTTGACATAACTGCTATGTCTGTCGATTTGTAGAGTAGGCCTATATTCTGTTCAGTGAAATATGGGATCCTTGTTAAGAATAATTAAGAGAATTAGCCTGTTTAACATAAAAACATTATGACACTTATGTTTGTCTTAAGGGAGATGTTTTCTGATGGTGCTGGTTTGTCTGAGGGATGAAGGCCAAGTTGTCTTTGTATTTCATGCTACATTTCTTGTCATCTGGCACACGGCACATTTAACCCTCAGCTCAGTGCGGACAGTGCGGAATAATGGCTGTTTTACACACTTGCATCCAAACAGCAATTAGCCTGCATTTCACGCCACATTAGCATCGTGCTTATATGAGGGTGGAGGGCTTTGCGAACATGTACTCCACCCAGATCGGGGGGGGGGGGGCAAACAGCTCCATCAATTCCCCATTACAAAGTCATTTGTCCGAAAATGCTACTCGTATCGCTTTCTTTTCATCTGTTACACCTAACAAGGAAATGGAGGGGAAGCCCTTGCTGTAACCTGCTGTAATGTTTTCTTTCATATGGTCTGATACTCTCGCAGAAATCATTTGCTGTTGTTTTGTTGTCCTATTCTGTACAATTTTTTTCCAGTTGTAGACTCACCTCTTGAATTATAGGGTAGAGTGGGGGAAAACGCCCCCCCCTACTGTTTTTCCCAAAATAACCACATAAATAAATAAATTTTTATTGTAACTATGGACTACGTCGACGAGAGTGATGTAGAAGTTTTCACCATGAAGCTAACACTGGTGATGTACCGAAGAGAAAACGGATTTCACAGTAAATGATCCAATTTTCAGCAGTAAGAAAAAAAGTCTTTTAAAGTTTGTTGTTTTGTAGAACATCACAGTTATAAGATATGAGAAAAGTAGGGCTTGTAGATAGGTAGTATGTGTTATTTAATAAAAATATAATTATATTTTCAGAATGACATAATTTTTTTCTCAAACATAGTCAGTGGGGTAAAACGCCCCCAGGGGGCAATGGGCAATTACTGTAGTTATTCTGTTCTGAACATCAAATCCTTAGATTTTCCATCAAATGTATTGCAACTAATTGGTTGAATGAAAATATTTGGACTTTATATTTAAAAATTACCTCAAGATAGCATCAGGTAGCTATATATATTGATTATATTCTTTTTTATTTTAAGCTAAAACTTCATGTACTCTGATTTTGCTGTAAATGTTTAAAGCAAATTGCTTTTTTTTATTCCTTAAGGGGGGCGTTTTCCCCCACTCTACCCTACTCAATTGAGTTATTTTTATTTAGGTTTTTTTTTAGTGTCATGGAAGATCATATTCCCCTTCAGAAACATATCCTCAATTCTTTATCAAAAACATCTTACCTTGTTCTAGCAATCAAAAACATTCTTAACCAGTTAATGCTATGTTAAGCTAATGGCAAACTAAAAACCCAAAAAAAGCTAAATGTTTAATTTGACTATTTTTGGCTTTCATGTCATAGTGATATGTGGTATGTAAAGGTGCGTTCAAGCCATATCGTAATTACTGTAATTACAAGATACCAACTTGTAAAAAGCGTTCACATCCTCGTAGAACTCATAATTTTAACTTGTGAACTGGGGGCTTTCTGAGAGCTACGGCTTGTACCACGTGACCGCTGCACCTCACGCGGAGCCAGAGAAAAATGGCGGCGCTTTCAAAGAAAGCTAATACTGCTCCAAAAAAAAAGAGGAAAATAGATGCATATACAGAAACTATAACGTACTATAATATAAAAACATATTATGTAAGTGTTCATACTGTTATTATTTTGTTGTTCTCAACATCGCTATAGAAACCGATAATCCCCAGTCCTTGGACATGAACAGCACCGAGTTGAACATCACGTGTTTTCATCTTGGTATTACGGTAATTACGACATTGCATGAACGCAGCATAATTAAAAATACTAAGCTAGGCTAAGATATTAGCTTGCTAACTGAAGGCTAACTGAAAACACAAAAAGGGAATGTTCATTTTGACAATTTTAGCTTCAGTATTACAATGTGATATGTGACATTTAATTTAAAGAGCTAAGCTACTCTAAGCTGTTAGCTGCTTACTGAAAGCGATCTGAAAACACAAAAAAGAGAATTGTTTAATTTGACCATTTTTATCTTTGGTGATATCATCAAAGACTAGGGTAAACCTTATGAAAATTAACCATGGTTTTACTACACTAACCATAGTTTAACCATGGTATTTGTAGTAAAAACTGTAGTTATACAGGTGGTATAGTACTCAGTACTCCAAGAAACATTGTCACTTCACTTTTACTACAGTAAAACCATGGTTAATTTTCGTAAGGGAAGCTGGTAGATGGGTAACTGAAAAACATGAAGAAAAATATGTTTATTTTGAGCATTTTTTAACTGATGATTACAAATAAATGCAGCGTAAAGTGTAAGTACCCTTACTAGCTGTCTCAGCCAAAGGAATGTCTTTCTTGAAGTGGGAAGATAGCAGTCTGGGGGAGGATAGGATCTTGCATGACATGGGTTACATTAATGTGATCAATACAGTGTCAACTCTCCATGGCTTTTAAATCCTGGTTATTATTTATCATCCTTAGAACAAGTATGTCATTCGAATCGACTGTCCTTTCAGATTTAGATGAGATTCACTGGAGGAAAAGGTCCCAAGAAGCAGATCAGGTCTTATCAAAGTGAGCCAAGCTTTGCGTACAGTCTCTGTGGCACCTGTGCTGGCTCAATGACTTTCAAGGTAAAGCTGACTCTTGATCTCCATTTGCAGTGCCGGCCCCACTGTGGAAAGATCAAGTTGGCCATTAGATCAAAGCGGCTGGTTTCTGAGCAGCTGTGCGTTGGGAGACTGGAAAGGGGAGGACAGTCTGAGGGAGGGCAGAGAGACTGACAAAGAAATTACTTCTTTGTATAACCCAGCTCTTTGAACTGGAGCTTTACCCACAGCGTTGATCAAACGGAGGCGGTATGGTGCGCCGTGATCATACGCAATCTATTACAGTGCCATTTGAGCATCAGGAACGCGAGACGGGTTGCCACTTACGCTTGCCGACTGGACCACTCAGGATTTCTGTTCCCCAGAGTCAAAAGCATCTGAATTATTTACTGTAGATCATGCAAGTGCTTATGGCTACAATTTAATGTATGAGGTGTGAGGTGATGGCACTGAATATATGAGACAGCTGACAGATTCATGGCAGCACCTGAGGTGCAGAGCGAGCCTGTCAACCGCAGCAATCAGCCAGTGCTCAACATTCCTGCGAGGATCTTAAGTGATGTTGGTCCTCCGCAGGCTGCCCCCTCATGGCCTTCCTGTGACACTGCCAGTCTACAGGGACCTCATTTAATGCCGGTCACTTATCGTGTGCTTGGCATGGATTTTAGATCCCTGAGCTGAGCTGCGGCCCCTTAGGTGTGCTACTGAAGAGTTGTACGCTCATAGGCTGTAACAACATTACTTTACAGAGAACTTTCAGTTACAGTAATGTTAACCGCTATATAGGTGAAATTATCATTCATAAAAAAATGTTTGCACACAGCACTTTCAGGATTTTCCAGTTCTGTTTTTGATTTCTTGCTTTCAAATTCAGCTAATAAATGACAAAAAAGTGTTCTGTGTGGGTTGAAACAACCTACTTGAAAATGGATGTGGTGGTCTGTAGATTTTCAGCCAGACGGATTTTCAGGACAAACTCAGGATATGACACAAATTATAATAGTTAACAGACCTGTCATGTGCTTTTAGAAGACTATTGATTATATAATGGGCATGATTTGGCCAGCAGAGTGATTTCTTTGTGAAAGGACATGTGGATAAAAAACATGCAGTGCTGGTTTTATAATAATAATAAAAATTATTTATTTAGTTATTTTGTTAAATACATTTTTGCAATACTACCATTTAAAAGTGCACTGAAAAAAATGACTCATTGGATTTACTCAATTTTTTTTAAGGTAAGTGGTTGTAATCAATTCATTTTAGCTACATTTAAATAAACAAATTTAGTTGAAAGTTAGTCAACTAAATTTGTTTATTTAAATGTAGCTAAAATAAATTGATTGCAATCACTTACCTTAAAAAAATTGAGTAAATCCAATGAGTCATTTTTTTCATTGTGTGGAGTCAATAATATTTATTTGCTTATTTATTTATTTTAAGAAATTATTATTATTATTATTATTATTTACTTTCTATTTATCAGAGAATCCTGAAAAAAATATATGATGGTTTCCACGGAAATATTAATCCGCACAACAATGTGTTTTGAGCACCAAATCATCAGAATAATTTCTGAAGGATCATGTGACACTGAAGACTGGAGTAATGATGTTGAAAGTTCACAGGAATAAATTACATTTTAAAATATATTAAAATAGAGTTATATCATATAAATATACAGTAGTATCAAAACCTTTCATCAGAGTTGTCCTAAAACCAAAACAATACCCGTTCTTGTCTTAGGACAACTTTGATGAACTTTTTTGATCCACTTCAAATGCTGACTACTATATTTTAATTTCAAAAATATAAAAAATCATACCGACCCCAAACTATAGAAAAGTCGTGTATATACAGTATACATAGCACAGCCTCTTGTACATTATTGCTTAATTAAATCGTATCATGTTTTGATAATTTGTTTAAAGCTTTGGCAAGGTCAAGGATTATATCTGCAATATCTGAAAATACAGCTTATCTGTGACATAAATATATATATTATTCTGTTATGATATTCTTGTGCTGCCTTCCACTAATCCAGTCATCATATATGGGATGATTTAAGTAATTTATCTGATTCCTTAAGCTTGCAATTAAAATGGAAAAATAACCAGATGCTGGAAAGAAATTAATTCAAATTAATTCACGTAAATGGATGCACTCAAGCTATATATAATGAATGGGACTGTAATTACATGGCATCATTCTGTTTACACTTATATATCTAAAACACTGTCAGTGAAATGTATAATTAAAAAGGTCATTATTCTGCCTGCCCACACACTACAATGTCAACACTTCCATGACTCATAACTCTTTGGCTTCATTGGATGAAATTCAACAACTGACCTCAAGAATTTTGTTTTTGATAAAACATCCCAGCAATCTAACTAGTGATGTAAGTATATTAAAATCCTCAACTCACATTCTTTTGCAAGTATACAGCAGACATAACATCCATCTTAGCAGATTTTGGCGCATATTAAATAATATACTGTATTTGTTTTAACCTACTTTAGCTACTGCAAACTGTGTATCCAGATACTTCATGTCACGGCTATAGTTTTAGACAATAGCATTCTAGAGCTAATTCAATCTGCTGCGGCTGAATGGACTGTGTTGACTGCGCTCTCAGGAGTAAAGCATTCTGCTAAAACACACTCTTGAGGAGAAATAAGGGGCACATATGTAATCTTATTTTGGCAGAATGATTGCCACAGATCACCGAGCATAGCGAAGAGCTGCTAGTGCAGCGCGATTGTGCTAATGTAGCAGGTTAATGTAGCATCACCTCTTAGTATAATATGTTTTTACTGCCCTTTTCTCCTCTCCGCTTTAGTGTTCGATGCAGTGTTCAGTTCAGTGTGTTTGGAGAAGACTCCAACACAAATGGAACGCTAACGTCGTCGAATAGCCCCTTTATCGCTCGGAGAGGGTGGCAGTCTGGCTGATTGAAGTCAAGGTGCCCGTCTTTGCAAACAAGGGAGCTGGGCTTTTACCTCAAGCTTTATCTATAATAGGAAAACCTTTTTAGAGGAAGTGAGAGATGGAGATAAAATGGCCTTTATAATTCAATTAATGGGGAAAAACGTGAGAATTTAATTCAGTCTGGTCAAGCTCGCTGACCACAGAAAATGATTGCTTATAGATTTAGACTTTTTTACTGTATGTAGATGTAAATATGATACAGTGCAAGTGTACAGTGTGTAGAAAACAGGTTTGTGGGAAAATGAGATATTATTAAACATGCTTAGCTTGTCCTTGGTATATGAATTTATATCTAATGGATGACAGTGGTTTTGTCCTTTGTAGTAAGAACAGAGCATTTGTCTTTGCCTGATTCTTAATATAGAAGCAAACAGCATGATTACAGAGGAGAAGAGATGTGGGCAATGACTTCCTCACAGCGAATTGTTTATCGAAAACATGCGATCCAATGAATATGCACTCTTGAATGTGTGCATTTCATGGACGGTAAGGCCGTTGTGGCTAATTAATGAGCTTTATAATAACATCTGCAGATTTAATCTTCGCTTACAGTGTGTATTGGCCGTTTAATGTTGTTGGCTGTTGCTAAAATGAGCCTTGTCCATTAACACAGCGGCACATAATTGAATCCCTATGACAAGGAATGTTAATTCAATGTCAGGAATGTCAAAGGCCTCTGTTTACATCAATCGTGCAATCATGAATGCATACTCATGTTGCTCGCCAACTAATCTATTTCTTGAGATGCCGTATGTCCACGTCTACATGTGAGAAGTCGTGTCTGTCTTGACATTGGCTGTGTTTGGAATGGCACTCTAGCTTAGTGCTTACTAAATGGTGTGAAGTATACACTGTGTACCGCCCACTGTTTTAGAAATTTTTTGTAATATGCAAAGATTAACGTTATAGTAGCAGTAGCGTACTATTTTGTTGTCACTAGTCCGACCCACATTTCATGTTTAACATGATAAATGTGAAATAGAAGAGTTAACATGGAATTATTTATCACAGATAACCAATAACCATTTTGATAATTGAGCCCAATGCATTGTGGGATACATTATAGCAATTAGCCGATATTGCTTTTTTAATGAATACTAATTCTGAAACATATTATTATCTGTTTTTTTTTTTTGAGTGTCTGATAACTGATATGCAAAACTGACTTTTATTTACTCTTTTATTTTTGCTTTTTGATACAATAATAACAAAATCATCATAAGAGTACTACAAAAAAACAAATGCATAAGAATATTTATTATTTATAGAATTCATATTTTCATTCTCATTTTAAGGAAGAATTATTATCAGTAGTTTTTTTTCTATTGTTATTTATGCAAACAAACAAACAAACAAGTAAATAAAACAAACAAACAAGCAAATAAATAAATAAATACATGAATGAATGAATGAATGAATGAATGAATGCAGTATACTGCAGTGTTCAGGCCATAAGTAAGATATTAATGAAATATTTATTATATTATATTATATTATATTATATTATATTATATTATATTATATTATATTATATTATATTATATTATATTATATTATATTATATTATATATTTTTATCTTACTTGTCACAATTTATCATCTTCTTCGTTTTGGGCTATATTTAATTTATGTTAGGTTACACTGTATTTATATTTATATTTATATTTATAATACTGTAAATAACTTTACATTTGAATTGAAATGTGAATTCCATTATTGTGAATTCCAAATTACAGTTCTTTAGTGTGAAAATTGGTTAAAATAATAATAAAATAAAATAAAATAAAATAAAATAAAATAAAATAAAATAAAATAAAATAAAATAAAATTTAATACATTATTTCATGTGGTGTATTCTGTTATTGGAAAATGTTTTAGATTATCTGGGCATTCCATGCATACAGAAAATTTGCATAGATACATACTACATACCACAATAAGAGTATAGTCAGAGTAGTATGCTATTCTGAACATCCGAGATTGACTTTGTGCTTGCGCTGCAAATGAAAGATCATGTACAAGTAGCCACACAAACCCAAAGAGCCATTCACATGAGTAGCAACATATTACACTTGAATTTGCAAATGAGAATATGAGACTGATCCACTCCTCCCTCATACTGCAGAGTAATTTCTGTCTTAAGGCTGTAATCAAGACAAAGGCGTGGTGTGGTGCGCTGGAGGTGTCCCCCTCCCTCCCTCTCCGTCTTCACATAGATGTCTCAACACACCCCTCGAGACAGACATGGTCCCTTGAGTCCCCTGCAGAGATTCGGATGCCCAGAGAACAGGCCGTTTATCAAAATGCCTTCAGTGGGCCACGTCCCAGCGAGATTGCTTCTGGCAGTGAAGACACATCTGTGTTAGAGACGTTCATTCACACACACACACATCTACGCAGGCTTATAATTAGATTTTATTGCAGGGATCTTTGACACACTTACAGTAGAGTGTGGTACGCCACCCACTCCACCATGCCGCCAGTGCGCCTACAACAGGGGAGTAGAGTCTTTTGTCTGGTTTTGTCTACGCAGCCACTACAAAGGAGAAAACCCTTAGAAAAGCATGCATGTGCCTTGATAAATATATCCGCAGAGATTAGGGGATTGTAGATCAAGATGGGCTCAGGAAGGGTTTTATTCACAAATATTTTGCAATATTAATAATAGTGAAAATCAGAGTAGGATTGTATGCCGTCTGACTATATTGTGAATGTAAATGTATGCTTTTCTGTATACTGTAGTGTTCATTGCTAGACCATAAATAATAAATTGAAAAATAAAACTACATAGATAATAAATAATACAGAAAACATTTAATAATAATAATAATAATAATAATGTAATGATTTGTATTATTAATTACATTATTATTGTTATTATTAATTCTATTATTATTATTATTATTATTATTATTATTATTATTATTATTTAATAGTTGTTTATTATTATTATTATTATTATTATTATCAGAATCAGAATGAGATTTTATTGCCAAGTAAATATTTATTGCCAAGTATGCACACATGGAATTTGTCTTGGTGACAGAACCTTTTAGTGAATAGAACTGCAAAAGAACAACTGCAAAAGAAAAAAAAAAACAGTACACAGGTAATAAATAATACAGAAAATATTTCACAACTGCAATAATAAAAAGTATTATTATTATTATTAATAATAATAATAATAATAATAATAATAATTTAAATAATATAATATTTTTATTAATATTTATTCATTTAATTATTATTAAATATTATTGTTGTTTTTATTATTATTATTATTATTATTATTATATAGACATGACTAATTTGTATGTACAAGTGTGCTACAGTATGTACAAATACAATTAACAAGAAACAGAATAAGAAGAGGTGGGGTACTGTTAAATGAATAAATAAATATAAGTGGTATTATTTATTATATAATATTATTATTAATAATGATAATGACAGTAATATGATACAAATTGTAATTCTGACACTATAGAGAACGTGAGAGTTTTTAAACAGCGCAGTGGGTCATTTCAGGGAGCTTTTCACAGATTAAACCTAATTGCAGTTTCACAGGATTCATTATACTGCGAAAAAGCTAAGAGAGTCACAACAAACATAATTGCATTTCAGCACGCAGCACGTATTGTATTCAAGCAATCCTGAGGACCTCATTTCACAAGGAGCAGCGCATTTTTAATCAGTGACATCCTGATTATGATATGTTGAGCATAAGTAATGCTGCATATTTACGAGGCATTTCATTAATAACTGCAGGGGGGTTCCAATTTGCGCTGAAGATGGCGAATACTCCACGACAGCATTCATTTCCATCAGGGTGATACATGAGCGGCTCCAAGCTGGGATGTGTGCAAGAACCGAGTGAGGAATGAAGCCCTATTTTGCTTTCTCCACAGGCAATTAAAATGTTTTGCATGCTGTGGGTACTGTGGAAGAACAATTACTGAGACAGTGATTTGAATTGGATTTAAATTTGAAGATCTTTTGGTATAAGAAAATTGTCCAAATCTAGCAGCATCCCTTTGCTGTGCCTGCACTATTGTTTCTGAATGAAATCAAATGAACCATATTAGATTTATTAGGCCACGTTAGTAGCAATTTCTTCCAGATGGCTTTGGTTCTGAATGTTGATATGGATCTGTTCTCTGTCGAAAAACATGTGATTTTATGATAGCCTGGTGGTTAGCTTGGCTTCCTTTCAGTATGGACTTACAACCGCTTCTCCTTTAAAAAATAAATGAAAAGCATAAGCCGTAATAATATCTTCTGAATGTTAAAATTATCAACAAATAACAATTAGATCAAACTTATGGAGTCCCATAAATTGACTTTCGGCCAAAAAAAAAAAATAAATAAAATAAAATAAATATATATATATATATATATATATATATATGGTATAACGGGGCTAAAGGCCCACTTTAATAAAAAATGTGCTATTCACTGCGCTTAAATGTAAAATTGCAGAAAAATATATACATTGTATTGAACATTAATGGAGCAACAGATTTTGTGTGAAAATAAATCATTCAAGTTGTTTATTTTGTTTAAAAATCTTATAAATGTATAAATGTACCCCACACAGGGGGTAAAAGGCCATCCAGCATGGGGTAAAAGGCCCATGGTATTGATACAAATACTTCAGCTAAAATAATGTTTTTTAAATAATGTCTAAGTTAATACTTGTTCAAAACAATCACTTTAGCAAAGTTTGTACTATTTTCTGCTTATTTTCAAAAATAAAATAATTAATTTTTGTTCAATAAATATACTGTCATTAAAATGTTAATATGAAAAAATATATTTTAAAATACAGAAACAAAATCATTTTAATAAATAAAGATTCTGAAAGTATTGAAGGAGATCCAGTAATAATTGAATATATATTTACAGTAGTAACAACAAATGATATTTTATATGATATGATTAATATCATGTTTTTAAATATGACGGTTTCATTCTAAACATGGTGATTATCTCTAATATGGACACCCAACATAATATATGATATTTACCATCTGAATCTAACCATGTCATGTCAACAAATGAAAAAGTCAGCCATCTATGAATTATCATGTTAATTACTGTGCGCCTTTAGCCTCAACAGCAGGGACGCATTTGACCCCAAATACTATACTTTTATATATTCTTTCGTTATTTAAAAACTTTGCTACTTAAATCTACAACATTTTAAAAAACAGAAAATATTAGATCAAGTAAGCACAGATCAACTTTTCACTGCTGCGCGCTATCGCGTCAAAAATCAGACAAATATACACGTGCATCTTGAAAAGCGGATGTTTTGGAAAGTGTTACGCCACGTTTTTGTGCCATCTAGTGGTTTAGATGAAAATAATATCAAAGGCACCTTTAACCCCGGGGCGCCTTTAGCCCTGTTGTACCCTATATATATAGTTTTGTTTTGCTTATTTTGAAAAGTTACATTTTTAATAAAACATGATTTCCCTGTAATATTTTATAGATTTTTATTTTCTTTTTGTCTCCAGTGTTCTGGCAGCATGGTTTGATTTAATATATTTAATATATTCTGTTTTGATTTAATATTGATTTAATGATATTTTTATGTGCATTATAACAGAATGCAAGAGCAAGTTACCTTGAACAGTTGGTGTTATCAAGGATATTGTTTATACTCACTAGGAGTGGAATCTTATATTCAAAATTCAAAAATCACTATTCCTCCAGCTGAGTGTCAACTGAGGTTTTATTGAGTGATTTCTCATATTTTTCTCTGCGGTCCATTTGCAAGGGCGCGTATGCAGAGGGCTGTCAGTTATAGACCTTGAGAGGAGGTTTATGCGAGGGGAATCTCGTCTTGCCCCTCTCTCTGTGTGTTTGTTGGACTGCCGGCTGAAGGTCAGATGTTTTCATTGCCCCTCTGAACAGGCCCTGACAGCTGCTTGGGAGTTTGATGGGGGCCGTGGGAGGGGGTGGATGAGACCAAGTGTGTCTGTATGGTAGAGCTGAGCTGTCTTAATGCCCTGAGGAATGATGTATAGCCCAGCTCCTACTTGATTAGAGGAAAGGGCATCTCCATTTAAACATGAGCTTGCTGTCTCCTCACATGTGATCTCTGTTTCTGAGGCTTTTAATAGTCCTCACAGAGGTCAATATCTGATTAGTCTCACGTAGCCAGACCTTTGACTGAACTTTGCTGTTCTAATCTAGGCCACACTGCATCTTGTTCTAGCCAAGAACAACTTACTTAGACAGGAAGAGCTATCTAATTGATGACCAACCAGAGTTTTATTTATGCAACCCACAATATGATATTTCTCTCAGTATTTCAGATAAATACATTTTGACCAATATTTTTTAATAAATAGAAAAAAAACATTAATACAAAATATATTATTATAAGAATATAATTTTTTGATTTTGTTTTTTTTTATTTATGATGAAGTTTTTAATTCATCTGAATTAATTTAACTGAAATAGATTATGCCAGACTTCTGTATAAGAAGTAATTTTAAAGGAGACCTATTATGCTCCTTTTTACAATATGTAATATAAGTCTCAGGTGTCCCCAGAATGTGTCTGTGAAGTTTCAGCTCAAAATACCCCACAGATCATTTAATATATTATTTTGAAAATGCCTATTTTGAGTGGAAGCAGAAACAGGCTGTTTTCATGCATGTCTCTTTAAATGCAAATGAGCTGATGAGCTGTCACATGGCATGTGAGTACTAAACTAAGTTCTCTTTCATGTCTTATTGCCCTTAACCCTTGTATGGTGTTTTCACTGTTTATAATTTTCTGTGAAGAATATATATCAGAACAAATTTTCAATGACTGTACATCCCCCCCTACACACTTATATTACATACGGGATGTTCAAGTCCACTGGACCCGGAGTATTAAAAGAGTGGGAATTTTAGGTCCTGTGTACCTTCATTTTGTTCTCCTATTGACTAGGACTGCTATTAGTATGTTTATGTGTGTTTATGTGTGTGTATGTGTGTGAGAGAGTCTATTAGAGTGTGAGTGTAAGTGTGAGTTTTGTGTTTCTGCCCCTGCCGTTCCCACACAAGGTTGTAGCACTATAATTCATAAATGTGATCTAACAAAGGTAAAGGACAAATTTTGACCATATATGCTGTTTATATTGCTTGCAATTGGGCTGAAGTAAACATCTGTTGAATATTTTGACATACAATTTTTTATTGTGTTGAATTAAAAAACCCAAAACTGCAGCATGGTCCACCAGACCCATGAACACTGGCTGAATAACAAAAATATGAACACCACACAAGGGTTAAACTGTCAAATACACAAAAGTTTATGTTAAAAAAAAAACTGTTGGTTATGTCTGTGAAGGTAAACAGCTGGGAAAGAAATTGCGTGTTTATATTTGGGTTTGCTGTCAGAGGCTGTCTATTACCTCACATAAAATTGGAGGGTACTTTCTCAGTCTGGCAAGCTGTAATCTGATTGGCTGATTTTAGAGAAGTTTACATAAAATCAACCAATCATTATTAGTCTTGGTCAGTGAGTGGTCTATGGGTGTACTGACCAAGGCTGTCTATTAAATGCACATAAAAAGTACCGTATTGACCCGAATATAAGACGATGCTTTTTTTTTCTTGGAAATGCATCTAAAAAAACGCGGTCGTCTTATATTCAGGGTCTAGACGTTGACATGTCAATAATACACCCGCAACAATAGGTGGCGCCAAACACGCATAAAATGAGTGTGCCATGAAATATGTAATGTAATGTGTGTTGTAAAGATCGCGAGTGAAAACAAAAGAAAAAGAAAAGCTTACAGTGGCATGAGTCATGACTGTCGTGTTAGCCTGATGGGAACAAAATTCCTCTATAAGTAATTTTAAAACATAAGACAGTACCCAGATTTGAAGACTACAATAAGATTTCATTAATACTGTTAATAAAATTTTGCTAGGCTACTTTGAAATGGATAGCCTAAATGTTATATAATTCAGATGGGCTACCTGTTATTTTTATGGTATATTAAAAAGTGAATATTTTTTAAATGTCATTGTTGGTACATTTTACCAGTATGTACCATACTTTCAAAACAAAAATTAAAATAGGAAAAAAATGCAATATGAAAATTATTTAAGAAAAAAATGTTTTACAGAGAAAAAAACAACCAAGATTTGGTTTTCAAAAAGCTTTTTTCCAAAAGGTACATCTGGAAAAAGGGGGGTCGTCTTATAATCAGGGTTGTCTTATATTTGGGTCAATACGGTACTTTCTCAATCTGGCAAGCTTTTATCTGAATGGTTGATTTTAGGTAAAGTTAACTAAAATCGACCAATCAGATTGGAGCTTGCCAGAACAAGAAAGTACTTTCCGGTTTTCTTTGTGTGTGAATAGACAGCACACCCATGGACCACCCACTGACCAAGACTAATATCTGATTCTCACACATTCTCACATTTCCGGATCATTGTCACTGACACCAAAAGCTCCCTTCTGTATAGTCATGAGGGCAGCTGGATTATCCTGAGGTTGAATGGGACTGTGAGGGGAAATAAGTAGAGCTAAATCCTAATAGCCCTCAGGGAGATGAGGAAATGACTTAGCTGTATTCATAAAGTTTAAGAGATCTCTGCCTTATGCTTCCATGTGAACCGGCAAAGACCAGCCTCCCCAGGGAGCTGCGGCCAGTTCCACAGGTTGTTTAATTAAGGGAAATCATTGCCCAGCAGAGCGAGCCTGAAGTCTTTACTTAATGTTTTAGAGCATGATAGCTCCTCTGCCTTCTATCAGAGGTGTTTTATTCATTATAAAGCCTTGAGACGCCCCTCTGGGACAAAGAGAGATGCTTTCAGTCACAGAAGCAAGAAAAGAGCAACACATGCTCAGACTGTCATACAGGTTTGGAACGACATGAGGGCGAGTAAATCAGAATTTTAATTTCTCAGCGAACGATCCCTTTAAATTCTTTGCTAAAATGAATCCACCCTCAGAGATGAATAGTCAGACATCCATACCCAAGCACACTTTAACACTGACATCTGCTGTCTAATGCATCTTTATGTTCAGTCACTTCCCCCATCCGTTGAATTTAATCATGAGCAGAGGCTGACGATATGAGTAAGTCATTTTACCCCCCGACCTGCAAAGCCGATTGAGAAATCTGCCTCTATTAAGAATATCTCTCAGCCGGCCCACTTCTAATCTGCCTCTCTGGTATCGCTCAGCGTGAATAATGACAGAAAGCACCTCTGGAAAACAGAATTACAGTGAATTGCAGACCTCAATTACAGCCGGCACCACTGACAGGCGACAACCCAATGATTAATCATCTTTTTTGACAAAAGGACTTGAGCCGGGATGGAGCCCATTGAAATGTCAGCAGGATTAAGCTGCAGAAGCAGGCCAGTCGTGCCCAGGCTGGGTCGTGGTGCCTCTCTGCTAATCCCAGTGAGGAGTGGAGATGTCAGTGGGTGGTGGGAGTCCCATCTATCCCTGGGTCTTTGCTCTGAGAAGGCATGGAAATGGGGAATATTTCATCATCATCGCAGCTCTCCAGCAACGAGTGCCTTAGTTTTGCGTTCTGCTCTTATGTGTTCATGCAGGCAGAAAGGGAGAGTGTATAGCCAGGGCTCCGTGCCGTCTTATTTTTAGGCATGTTAGGCAAACAAATAGAGGGGGAAGTGGAACCCTGTAGCACTTGCTATATACATAATGAGATGAGACTCCACTGGAGCAGATATCCCGAAGTCATGCATTAATGCTTTAATTAGCATAGCCAAGCAGAGACGCCCAACGAGTTATTGCTCGGTGAAGCACAAACAGAGAAAATCCAATCATTTACACAGCCACTTATTGGCCATGTTAAAAATAAAGCATACGTTCTTTCATAAGCACAGATACATATTTTTTTATCGAACGCTGGGGCTTTGAAGGGATAGTTAACTTGTAATTTACTCAACCTTTCTCTCTCACGCAGAACACGTGTTCTGTGTGAGAGAGAAAAAAAGATGTTTTTAAGAATAGTTTTTGTCCATACAGTGAAAGTCAGTGTGGTCCAAAAACAACAATGGACATTTTTCTAAATATCTTTTTTTTTTTGAGTTTCACAGAAGAAAGAAAGTCATACAGGTTTGAAACAACATGAAGGTGAGGAAATGATCACAGAATTTTCATTTTTGCATGAACTATTCCTTTAAATCCCATTTTTGGGAGAACTATCCCTTTAAATAGACCATTCTGAAACAATGAGTCATAAGCCAGGAACAGCCTTTCAGAGTTTTTGTTAATAACACAAGTTTTAATTATAATTCAGTGAATGGCTGCAATAAAGCACACTGAGGGATGCCAATTGATTTTTTTTCTTGTCTGAAAGATTTCTCCCTTTTTACCCTCATGGGATCGATGATGATGAATTATACTATTGTTCCAAAATTTACACTTCTGTAATGGCTCATAATGATCATAATGTTGGCATAAAGCATATTGCTGGAAGTTAGCTTTTGGCTTAGGCAGCTCAAGCTAGCCTTTGAATGCAGCTGGAGTCTCGCATTGGTCGAGTCATTATCATTTGGGTCTTGCCGCAGGGGTGTGGAGGAGATTTGCAGTATCTACCCCAGGAGAATAGCCGTAAAATCCCATTAAGCCGCCTATATTTCCTGAGACAAAACACTTTCCTAACTCAATGCTTTGCTGTGTTTAGGCTCAGATCTTCCTTGTATTCACTTGGATGGATAAAAGCCCATACAGATGTGCCACCCAGTGTTACTCATTGTGAATTCGAACTGCTTGTGTGCTGAGAGTCGGTTAAAAGGAAAAGTAAAGGGAAAGAGATTTTTAGACGGTTTTGTGCTTTTTTGATCATTTTAATGACCTGTATTTATTTCACCTCAGTGTTACAGGGCCAGCCCCGTCCTGGCAAACGCCTCAGATCTCGTTATAAGGAACGGTGTATGAAACTGGCTGTTGACCTCAGAAAAGGCAGACCAATTACATGGGAGAAAGGCCTATGTGTGGCATAAATACAGCGTGACTGCAAAATTTACCCAAACACATAGTAATAATTGAAATAATTAACCAAAGTGTAGGGGACTGTGGGACAGATAAGACAACAGCATTGAGAGCGTCAAACCATATTTGAAGTGTAAATGAATCATATTTCAGCCTCCTTCCCATTCTAGCCCCAATCCCAGACTCCTCTGCTTTATCTCAGGCTGATACTTTTGTGTTTTCATCAGTTTTGAAGACCAATCCTGTAGTGGCGTGGATTAGGAGCTGAAAACCAGAAAGGCTGTAATTATAATTGTGAGGGAGTTGAAAGAGCCCGAATTTCCTCCCTCTTCAGAGGCACTCAGCAAGTTTCAAACACGATCTGATACTCGCTACAATAGAAACTGCTTTATCTGTCACTCAGCTCTAAGAAAACACAGAGAACAAGTTCTGATTTGAAAATGAATGTGATTGTACCTGACTTGCTTCATCTTTAGATGGGAGACGGGAGTTCCTTAAGGAACCCAAAGTTCAATCCGTCTGCTTAAGAAGGCCCTTTGATCTGCTGGTAAATTAGAGGTAATTAGGTCACTTAGCTGCTTTAGACCTGGACTTTAAATCTTTGATGAGTTTTGTAATCTTGATCTGGAATTCAGTTACTCTAAAAAGCTCTAAATGCTTTTCCAATATAGATAAGGACTCTGGTCAGATCTCTGCTTTCTCCTTTAGAGTAAATTTTTAACAAAAGTAAGAAAGAACAAAAAATGTCAAGAAGATAATGCTATTTGATAAATGTTTCCTTAAAATGTATCCTATTTTTAGCTGTCGTTTTATGCCTTATGGCAGATTCCCACAGATTTTCCTCAAAATAAGCGAACTGAGCATTCAATAAGGGTGATTTTTTTTTTTGGTGTATTTTTATGTTTGCTAGAACATATATATCAAATATTTGTTTTTCTACACAAATATATATATTTTAAATTTATTTATATGTGTGTGTGTATATATATATACACACACTACCGTTCAAAAGATTGGAGTTGGTTAGGATTTTTTACATTTTTAAAAAAAAGTCTTTTATGCTGAACAAGGCTGCATGTCTTTGATTTAAAATAGAGTAAAAAGTAGTGAAATATTATTACAATTCAAAATAAAATGTTTTCTGTTTGAGTGTATTTTAAAACATCACTTGTTTCTGTGTCACATGATCCTTCAGAAATAATTCTATGCTGATTTGCTGCTTAAGAAACATTTCTTATTATTTCCAATGATGAAATCAGGATTCTTTGATTAATAGAAAGTTCAAAAGAATAGCATTTATTTAAATAAAAATCTTTTGTAACATTATAAACATCTTTTGATTGATATAAGGCATCTTTCCTGTTTAAAAAAAAAATCAAAAACAATTTAAAAAAAAACAATTTTAATGAAAACAGTAGTGTATAGAAGTATTTAAATATACAGTAAATAGAAAAATACAAAAAATACTATAAATTCATATTTTGGAAATATTAAATAAATAAAAATGCAGCAGTTTAGTGACTCAGTCTAAATAAGTATGGTTGTGGATATTTACTGGTATTACTATAAGCCATGGCAGAAGAGCTTATCCTACATTTCTTCTCCCTCCATGTCATTAACAGTGTAAGCAGGGATTAAATAAGGCATACCAGTGTAGTTTCTGGACTTGTATTCCTGAGAAAAAAATGTATTGACTGGATAAAATAGGACCTGCAGGGAAGGATTCACTCCTGCCGTGGGTCAAGCTAGATATTAGAAAGTGAGTCTCTGAGGTAGAAATTCTTCGCGTTTAAATGCCCAACTCTTGTGGATATGGAGCACATTTATAATAATTTACAAATGAAAGCAATCTGCTTCCTTTTTATGATTAATAAGCCTTTGGTTTCAAGTGTACTAGTTGGGACCATAATTCCTCATTGATAGAATTCTAGAATTCTCCTTGATGCTGGTGGAGGCGTAGACGGCGCTGCAGTTATCTGATACACATCAGGAGGCATCTTGTGTATGCAGAGGGTGAACGGCACAAGGTCAGAGGTACAGCGGTGGGAGGAGATATGGATAATCAAACCCAGCAGTGTGGCGTCTCTGTGTGTCAGGTGCAAATGAAGTGAAAATCTCTCTTTCAAAGATTGCTTAGTTTATTTCAGCAGGATGTCAGCGCTGGGTTGTGTGTTCAGCCAATACAGTTTTAGGAAATGCTTTGAAATGTATACATTTTCACCTGCAGAACTCTATAATATCTAATCGATCTCATTCTCTTACAGTCCAAATGTGTAAAATGACATGGTCAATGTAATTGATTGAGATGATTGCGGTGGGCTTTTGTGTCAAATCGTTCTAAGAAAATGAGTACTGAAGCAAACCTCTGCCTATTGATAAATGTCAAATGTAAGACCACAGAAAAACGTGGAGAAATTAATGTAACCAACTTTTGAATCTCTCTATGGAATCAGACATGATGGTGTTTTTGTGGTCTCTGTCTTGTGATGCAATAAGCCCTCAGAGATAATGTGATCGTCAAACAAAGGGAGAGGAAGAGAGCGAGCGGCTGTGAGGGAAGGCAGCGGGCTCACTATCTCACAAGCAGATTAGCACGCTGTCATCGATCACAGTGTGACTTCATACATTATCTCAGCCTGCATCACTGATCCCACTCACAAACTTCACTGGATATGATGCGTGTTACCACGGCGAGGCCTTGACAGCCCCATAGACACCTCAGAGCTATGGGACTGTCCTTTGTAGAGGATTATGACATTCAGTGGAAAAGAGCAAAATCTCGTCAAAATAAGTCAACTGAGAATGTTTCTCAAATGTGATTTTATTGGAGTAAATTAAAAAAGCTGTATTTTGTCCCTTATGTACAGTGGCCCAGTAGTGCACAACACTACGAAAACTCCACAACACAATAAAATCACCACAATACAACACATAGGACTAATTTTGTTATGTTGTGCTAATTTCATTGTGTTGTGGCTTGTTTCTGTTGCGTTTTCTAATTTCGTTGTGTTGTGGCTTGTTTCCGTAGTTTTGCGGCTTGTGTTGTAGAGATTTTGTTGTGTTGTGCACTACTAGGCCACCGTACTTATGCTCACCAAGGCTGCACTTCTAAAACAATTCAGTAAATCAGTGAAATATTATCACAGTTTAAAATAACTGCAAATTTGGCAGCCATTGCTCCAGTCTTCAGTGTCACATGATCCTTAAGAAATCATTGTAATATGCTGATTTACTGCTCAAGAAACATTGTTTCTTATTTCAGTGTTGAAAACAGTTGTGCTGCTGCTTACTATATTTGTGGAAACTGTGATAAGTTTTTTTCCCCAGTATTTGATAAATAGAAAGTTCAAAAGAACAGCATTTATTTAGATTTTAGTTTTTACTGAAGTATTTACTGTCACTTTTAATTAATTTAATGCATCCATTCTGAATAAAAGCATTATTTTGTTTTAAAAAAAGACTGTTTTGAAATTTTTGAAAGGTAGTGTGTAATTTATAGTTTTATGTCAGTTAGATCTAATCATCTAATTTAATTGGCCAATAGTGGTTGATTATAATATATTATAAAATATTACTATATTGTTGCCTCCAAGTCACAGAAATATATTTTTAGCAGAGAATAAAATCTAATGAAAAGGTTTAGGAATTAGGTGTTCAGAGCTTCAGAAACTCTGAAGTCAATCAATATTTGGGGCTTTCATGGTTCTAGAAATCCTACAAATATCAGAAAATATCAACAGTGTGTGTTTTCCTTTCCCTTTCTCTTTCTTTTCTCCAGGAATGGAAAAGATTTTCTATGAAATTCATTGGTCAAAAAGCCAACACTGAATATTTAATATCACTTTAGTTACTTGTTTGCTAAGTAGTGTGTATTAAGCAGGATAATGTACAGTCAGACAGTCATTAAAATAAACAAAATAAACTCCCTCATAATGACTGCTCTGTCTGGGTTTACTTTATGATGATGACTGACTGTACATTATACCCCACTTTACGGCATTGTCCCATAATCTTCAGTGTTTCATAGATTGTTACAAAAAAATATTTAATAATTTCGGTGTATAAAAAAATAAAGAATGCCTTTAGCTCAATCTTGCAATTTAAACAGAAATGTCTGAAGCAAAATGGAGCTAATCAGATTGTATTGGCTGTGTGGATGAACATTCGGGGCTTTATCCTTTATTTATAGCAGCTTTACACACTGGCAGAGCTTCAGATCTTGAAACCCCAACTGCTACATGGTAAAGTCTGGTAATCTCCCGCACAGACTGGGAGAATGAGTCATATTTGCATCAGTGAATGGATGATCTGTGGTTCGAAGCAGGCAGCTGCTTGACCTTAAGACTTTGTGACCCTTGTATCGTGCTTCAACACAGGAAAACAGGAGAATTTGCATTTAAACTTCTAAGTAAACTTACAAATGCTGGGATTGTGAAAGTTAGCTTGAGTAAATGAAGACGCCCCACAGGACCGTTTGAGTCTGTCACTGGAAATAATGATGAATATGACATACTGGAGTGAGCTGGGCCATTACTCACTGTAATGCCTCCATTACCACCTCAGGGACAACAACCTGGTTGGGGAGGGATAGTATCGCCAAAATTTATGCTTCCGATTTTAAGGCATATCCCTTGATGGACTCTGGAGACAAGGACGTTTAGAGCCTAAGTGATATTTTAGTGGAAACAGCAAAGTGGAAAGAAGAAAAATATCTAGATTCTAACTCTAGAGGACAGTATAAATGACATTTTCAAAGATCTATCCTCTAACATTAACTGGAAAAAGGTTAAGTAAAGAAAAAAATTGTCCTTGGTTGTTAAATTGAATGGCATCTCCCTTAAGTTTTTAATGACTTGCGTTTTGCTGCGACGTGAAGCCTCAGTGAGTCACATAACTGTAGAAATGGCAGAGCGACTACATGTTAATTAATTTCGCTTCTTGCAACGGCTTCTTGCCTCCAGACCCACACTGCTGTCTTTGAGCTTTTACAGGGTGTGGGTTAATGCGAGACGTAATTGCTTCAAGCCAAGGAGGGGGAATCTATTTACAAATCTTAGAGAAGAAATTAAAATCCTTAGAAGGGTGAAAGCGGACGAAGAAGGTGAAGCACCAGGTCACATCCTTCCAAAGTCTGTTCTGATCTCTGAACAAACAAACTGAGAGCGGAGAGCCGTTGTTCTCTGTTTAGAAATGAAACAGCAATTCAGCAAATGCTCAAGCACTGCAAAGACATCAGAATTAAAACACAACTAAATAAAGATTGTGGTAGATTTTGAATGTAGTTCATGTGCATTTTCTCACTATGAGCATGTTATTTAATTTTACATTTTTTATTTTATATCAGATCTTTTTAGTTTTAGTTTTATTTTAATATTTTTTATATTTAAATAATTTTTATTTCATTTTACTTTAATTGCAGATTTTACAGGTTTTCTCATGCTATTTTATTTTATTTTAGATTTGATTTGTTTTTATCTTATGTTTTAATCATTCATTTTATTTTATTTTACTTATGGGACCAGTTTATTGTGACTTCGACAGTCTCTAAAAGTTCTCAGTGAATGTCTGCTTTTGCTCAACATGTTCTTTCGTTTTCATTCAGCAGATCATCATTCTATAGCCTGAGTGCTGTTACTCATTTTTAAAGGGGTCATATTATGCTCTTTTACAAAGTCTTGATTTTGTTTTGGGAGTGTACTAGAACATGCTCTCATGCTTGGTGGTTCGAAAATTGCATTATTTTTCACATAGTTTACATTATTACAATACCTTCCTCCCCAGTCTGGCACAAACGGCTCGATTAGTTCCGGGTTTGATGAAGGCCCGCCTTCCGAAAAACGAAAAGTGTTGTGATTGGTTAGCTGTCCCAGTGCGTTGTGATTGGTGAACAGCTTAGATGATGTTTCAGTACTGCCCCGCCCCTTGCCAAAACAGCAAGTTCGTCAATTTTGCCATATCAATTCAGACCCCAAGAATATTGAACAAGAGGATCGCGCAGAACCTGTGCACGCACCGATATTGCAAGACATATTAAAGTGGTAACTATATTGTTGTTGTTTTTTTTTTGGCTAAATCACATTTAGATAGAAATACCTGCATTTACTATGTACAGATAAGTACAGCGGTAATATGTATTATGTTTATTGTTCTTTAATTCTAACATTATAACATGAATTGCAGTGAAACTGTTATACAGTTGAATTTATTTATACCATAGTCCCACAGATTTGCACTAATTTGTGGCGGCATATATATGCAAATTAATTCTCTGCCAGCAGGAGGCGCTGTTGGAGCGGGAGAGAGCGAGGTTTCCCCGGTAACGCTGTACATAAAGCAGAGCTCCGCTCACAAACGGTGCTTTATCAGACATTACATGCAAGATGAAATGAAAATGACATCCAAAATTTTGGAATGAAATACAGTGATATAAAAATACCCACACTGGGTTTTGATTTTGAAATGTGCAGTGCTCAACCAAGCTTTCTCCCCACCTGCCAACCATTCGAATTTCCATAGGCGGGGTTTGTTTTAATGATATTCTAATGGGCCACTTTGTGATGTCACAAATACAGGAAAACAACTTTGTAGTTCAAACGAGCCGTTCGTTGTAGTTCTTGAAAAGGGGTTTTTTAAAAATGAAATATCTCCCTTTGGAGTTGACTTTGAGATTTGTAACTTTGTAGATCTTTTTATGCCCAAACATACACACTACACACTGACTAAAATTCAAAAAGTGAAAAAGCATAATAGGACCTCTTTAAAGCATTTGAAAAGGTTACAAGGGTGAATTATTTCCTGCCTCCCTGACAGGAACTATTAGTAAGTATTTGAGTTGTTCTGGACAGTTTGAGATTATTACAGACCTCACTTTATAGTCTTTAAACACATCAGAGGGAGTATGAAAAGCAGCATTTTTTAGTTACACATCAGATTAAATTCTGCAGAATGTCTCAAATGTACCACAAACTGAAGTGGATGAGTAGGATGCGGACAAGATAAATTTTCTAATTAGAGCAGAAATTTATGGTGACTGTATATTCTGCTGCTTTGCCTGAAAACTTACAAGTACCGTCTCAGAACCAACCATACTGTTCATGCTCTTCTAAACAGTTTGTGTTCATATCATTGTTACTTGTTTGCTTCTAGACTGACTCAGCATGTCTGGGTTGTTTTCATCAGGAACCTTGAAAATCCAATACGTTGGTTATCAAATCACATCACTCAAGGGCATCTGCCGGTCAGTGTATCTGGCGAATCGATCAGCTTATCAGTTCAGCTACTTTCATTTACTTCAAGCTTAACACATGTGGACTTCCTCAGGCTCCACGTTTGATTTTACAGCCTGACACAAGGGCCTCACCACCTCATATAAGGCCTTATCACACGCTTTCTGGTTTCATCTGCTGCTTTCAAATGTCACTGCTTCGTTTTTTTAAAGGGCTTGTTTACCGTACATAGTTTCCCAGAAAGAATTTCCAGAAAAATTGTGATTCATATCTATATATAATCAACAGTTAATATACTCTGCCATTCAAAAGTTTGGGATCAGTAAGATTTTTAATGTTTTTAACGGAGTCTCTTATGCTCATCAAGGCTGTATTTATTTGATCAAAAAACAAAACAAAAACAAAAACAGAAAAAACAATAATGTTGTGGAATATTTTTGCAATTTCTAATATTGGTTTCCTATTTTAATATACATTAAAATATTATTTATTTCTGTGACGCAGCGCTGAATTTTCATCAGCTGTTAGTCCAGTCTTCAGTGTCACATGATCCTTCAGAAATCTTTCTAATATGCTGATTTATTATCAGTGTTGAAACTGTTTTTTGTAACCTGTGATTTCTTTGACTCTTTGATGAATAAAAAGTTAAAAAGAACAGCATTTATTCAAAATAGAAATCTATCACTTTTTATACATTTAACACATCCTTGCTGAATAAAAGTATTTATTTCTTTAAAAAAAATTGACTGACCCCAAACTTTTGAATAGTAGTGTATATTGTAACACAAAATTTATATTTTGAATAAACATTGTTCTTTTTAACTTTTTATTTATCAAAGAATCCTGAAAAAAGTATCACAGGTCCCAAAAAATATTAAGCAGCACAACTATTTCCAACACTAATTATGAATCAGCATATTACAGTAATTTCTGAAGGATCATGTGACACTGAAGATGGAGTAATGATGCTGAAAATTCAGCTTTTCTTCACAGGAATAAATTATATTTTATAGTATATTAAAATAATAAACTGTTATTTTAAATTGCAATAATATTTAACAAAATAATTTTTTTCTGTATTTTTGATCAAATAGATACAGCCTTGATTAACATAAGAAACTTCTTAAAAAAACATTAAAAATCTTACTATATACTGATATATATGCAATCAAAAATATGTGAAAACTTAAAAAAAAGAAAAAAACCTGTATTGTATTTTTTAATATATTATAAAATGTAATTTATTCCTGTAATGGCACATCTAAATTTTCAGTTCTTCAGTGTCACATGATCCTTCTGAAATCCTTTTGAAAATAGTTGTGCAGCTTAATATTTTTGTGGAAACCTTGAATACTTTGTATTCTATATATAGAATCCTCGAATAAAATCGAACAAACAGCATTTATTTGAAATGTAAGTTTTTTGAATCTTTTGAAAACATACATGTCTCTACTGTCACTTTTAATCAATACTAATGTATCCTCACTGAATAAAAGTTATGATTTCTTTAAAAAATAAATAAGTAAAAACAGGTCCCTTTGTCCTATATGCTTGTGTGCAGAAAAACATTTATTTTTATGAAAGAGTCATATGCAGTCCAACAAAATTATGCAGACAAAAACTTCCAGCCCCAAAGGCCTTTTCTCGAGAGATCTCTTTTCAAAAATCTGTGTGCCCATGCATTTTTCATACGCGTATGTTAAAGTTCTTTGCTCGAAGATGACATTCCTCAGAACAGCATGCCAGGCACAATGAAGAACATGAAGACAAGACACACCTCCTCTCTGGCTCAATTGTGCTCTTGCTCTTTGCACCTCATTGGCTCAGCACGTCTAGTCTCCCAGCATCACAAATGATGGTAATTGTGCTTGAATCCACAATATGAGATGATTTATGGTGAAGTTAAATATCCGGTGCCTTTCTTCGACCGAGGGAGTGTTTACTGTAATGTGAGCAGCATGCTTGCTATCTTTGGGTACATTAAGCATCCTTTTGCTTTGTTTGAATATAAACCCTGATTAAATTTTTTTGACTCCACCAGCAATCGGAAAGCTAATAAAATCTCTCTCTTTCTCGCTCTCCTTTCATGCATGCCTGCGGACACAACTCAGCAGGTGAGTGCATTTTTACATTCATTACGAATTCTTTTGAATTGCAACTTTCACACATCGTCTTTCCACAACTTTATAATCTACTGGTTTTCATAATATGAATGTCAGAATGTCAAACTGCCCTATAATTTAAACATCCACATGCTACATTTTCCACATTTATGCCGCGGTTTGTACTTCAGCTGTCCACACGATAGCTAGGTTCGAATACGCTGTATATAATGCCACATCAAGGGCAAAACTAATCAAATGGTTGCCACAGGGCCTCTGCGTTTCTGTGCCTATGCTTTTCTGAAGAATCCCGATTCAGCCCTCTATAAAATTACTTCCCTTAAACCACAAATCATTGCCTCACCTTCAGCTGGCAGCTCACGGCTATCGCTGACAGCTGAGGACGCCACTGGAAGTGCTACAACAATTTAATCTCCTAACTGGAAACTAAACTCTGGCCCTGCGCACATAATCAACATGCTAGCAAGATGAGGCCTGCTGTGTGAAGAAAACTTTGCGTCGGCATGTCTGCATGTCTCGGTTTTATTTTTCTGTCCTTGACAGTCTATCTTTCTCTCTCTCGCTCTCTGACTTTTACCTTTTTCTATTAAAATTTCATGAATAAAACTACCGGTCATACAAATGCTAAGCTATCTGAGAATAATACAGTGTTTAATCCACTGCAAAATGCGCACAAGATCATTTCATCGTGCTGTGAGATTTGAAGGGTGATATTTAAAAAAAACTAGACAGAATCAAGGCCTGTGGCATATTTCCAAAGCCGTGCACCTGTAACGCCACCAAACTGTAAAGTGCCATCTGCCAGTCAGCTCACAGAATAAACATTTATTGAATAAAAGCTAAACACAGAGACAGGGCAGAGCTGGGTAATTACGAATCAGAGGTAATCGGAGTGACTAAATGGATTTGTAACTATGTTTGCTTTCTTGAGCTAAACCTTGGGATTGTTAATGACATTTTTATTTTATTTTTTGCTTTTTCTAATGGGTAAACAAAACAAGGCCTGCATGTGACCAAAACTCCAGGTACTCCAGTGGTTTCACGCACAGTAATGTTTGAGAATGAAGTCATTTTCATATTTGAACAATAGATTTTCGTCAGGAAATTTGTATCATTAACATCCAATAAACAGCACACTGTGAAGATAATAGTTTATGATTTAGAACCATCATCGCAGTATGTTGTTTATTAGCTGTTAATGATTTCACAATATGCAAATAGACCTCCACCATTCCGAGAGATCATTACCGTAATGAGCATTTTATTTAAGCTTATCAGAGTCTTATCACCTCTGTATGACATTTAGGCTTCATTATGCACTAATAGTTGTCTCAATATACAGCGCTCTGGAATACTTGATTGTGATCATGGCAATTGCGGCATTCATCCATTCATTCATCCATCCATCCGTTTTCCAAACTGCTTGTTCTATGTAGGGTTGTGAAGATGCTACTTAAATGTTTCAGTGTGCTATCGTATTATGCTACATTATATTATATCATAAAGAACTGATAAGGGTGTTGTCATATTTAGGGATTGTTGAGATTAGAAAGCTTAAAAACCCCTGATATAGACAATCTTGCAAATTCATAAGCAGTAAATTAGCATTTAATTTTGATGGTTTTATGGTTTTCCCACTATATATTATATTATATTTTATTATATTATATTATATTATATTATATTATATTATATAACTATTCTGCATGATGTTTCTTTTTTTACTTTTAATAGTATATTATAGAATTAATTGGTAAAGAATGGCTCAATTATCACAGCACAGTAACAATACATAAATAAATAAATTCATTGTTTTCAGAAATATAATTTCATATCACTACATCAGTTACATTAAGGATCAAATAAAATAGAAATAGAATCTTAAAGTCACAATGTGACCACTTTTTGTGACTATTCTGCAGGGTTATTATCAGGGCTTGACATTAACTTTTTTGCTCACCGGCCACTGTGGCTAGTGGTTTTCCAAATTTACTAGCCACTCAGCATTTTCATTGGCCACAATTTTGTTGTTGGGAAATTACGTTTTATATGACTTAATACTGCATACAAAAATGAATTTAAATTGATTTCCATTTTTGACCTATTTAAAGGGCATTTTCCCTAACCGTATTAAATGCTTGCATCATCTTTCATATCAAATTCTTACATTTTATTAATCATTTCACTTAATATAATAAGATAATATAGGGCTGTTACCAATCATATGAAATCAGTATCTACAAAACCGATCTTTCCACTGCAGAAGAAACAGAAGTGACTGAAGCGGCATTCAGATGCATTACACAGACGGTTCAGTGTAGCTGAAATATACCACAAATGCATTTACACTGCATGCAAAATTATAATTTATTAGCATAAATAATGTTGTGAGCTTGGTGTTTTAAAATATATATATTTTTTCATATACAAATATGAAATGTTGAAAAAAAAATGCAAAGATAGGCTACTATGAAAGTAAACCGCCAGTAGGTGGCAGCAAGTGACTATCTTAATTAATGAGTCATTGAAGCATGCCTTCAAACGATTTGTTCAGACAGCTGATTCATTCGAGAATGAAGCAAGTGCCTGTCCTTATGAATGGACTATTGAATCATTGACTCATAAATGATTTAAAATTCAAAAACGCGAATTATCCATTAACAAAACACCGCAGTGTGTTGCTCAGACATGCGCGACTGTTCTGCTGTGATCTTTGTCTGGAACTAAAATCATTAACCAAATGGAGCAAAAACAGTCAATGTTGACAATATATCCGTTCAATAAATTAAAATTCAAATATTGAACTAAAATGTATGTTAACTACTCGTTTAAACTCTTGTATAAAATGTTACATTTGCAATCATGGGTTTCAGGGAAATCTTCACTCTCTTGGTCGTGTCAGGTTGCTTAACTAGGCTGTATGTTATAAATATAAAAAACTAAGTTACATTTATATGTTTCTTCTGTTTGCAGTTGCATTCATTTGTTTTGATTTCTCCACGAGATTCTCTCACATAGACAGGCTGCGTGAGCCTCAACTGGCGTGACCTTGTTGTTACTGATTATCCATTATCAATCGTTGTTTACGCAGAATGTAATAAAATCAGAACCATTCTCGCCGAAATTTCGGTGCTTCCCTAATTAGAATTTATTAGATTTTAATCAGGTTAGATGTCCGGTCGGGCAAGTAAAATTCTCTTCTTTCACTTGCCCCTTCAAAAAATCCACTTGTGACGAGCATTAATGTCGAGCTCTGTTACTGTATACAAAATTCAACCCGCCAGAGTGGCTGTGTTACCCGCCAAAGCTGAAATCCACCCGCATTTGGCGGGTTGGCAGGTGTTAATGTCAAGCCCTGGTTATTATTAACTAATGCTAAAACAATTAAAAAAAAAAAATAATTTCTTGAAATAAAATATTAACTAAAATAAAATAAAAAAATAAAATAAATTTTTTTTTTCATTTTAAATAACTAAAACTACTGAAGACTAAAGATGACAAAAATATTTAAATATACATTATATATATATATATATATATATATATATATATATATATATATATATATATATATAATCTAATTCAAAATATTAACAAAAACTGTAATAGCATATCAATTATACTAAAATAGCACTGTGAAAACATTGATCATTTAGTGGTCTGATATTTCCTAATATTTCCTGTTGGTCATGGCAACTCATCTGGGCAACTGAAACCGGCACTACATTCATAGTTGTCATATCACTCCATGGAATCACACTTTCTTACTTTAGACAAACGCAACTACTCACTGTCTCGTATTTCAGGTATCAATTGTACTGAAAATGATCTCAGAGGACTTAAGTATTAATATTACTGTAATGTTGCAGTGTTCATCTTTTTTCCTAGGTTAACTGTTTTGTACATTGTAGTTGACCATTTTTTTTATAGTAGTGAAAGCTTTAGGGCAAGACTGCAGGAGTATGAATGTACATGCAGGCATGAGTGTGTGTTTGTGTGTGTGTATCCATGATGTATAGAGGCACATAATGCTGTGTTGCAGATGGAAGACATATGAAACAGACATTTGGGTTAAGTGTGTAGGCTGTAATAAAGTGTGGAGGTGAGACCCATGCGCTTCTATTTTGAAATAGCCTCCCCTGCCTGGACATCTTGACATTTCTATTGGTGAGAGGGAGAGGGCAGCTGCAGAAGTGGCACTGGGGGCCGCAGATCATGTTTATTATTTCCTGGGAAGTGATTTCTTCTCCCTGCCGCTTCTGGAGAGTAAACCACACATCACTTACTGTCAGCGCTCCAGCCTCCATCACCCCTCTCCCTCTGTTTATTTATTCAGCCTTCTTTTCCCGCTCCGTCCGTGATGTTTGGAACAATCCCATAGAGAGTTTCCCCTCCGTCGCTTTTAATTGAGGCCGTAAGTGTAAGGTCACGCACACAAACAGGAGGTGACGCGCAATCTTCCTGGTGAAATGGGCCTGTGCCTGTGTGTGAGAAGTATTTGTGCGCACATAATCTATAGTTTACTGCTTTATATCTATCTGTCTGTCTGTCTGTTTCTCTCTTGATATATCTTACTGTATCCATCTATTGTCTGCTTATCTGTCTGCCTGTCAGGATGTCTGTCTGCCTCTATCTATCTATCTATCTATCTATCTATCTATCTATCTATCTATCTATCTATCTATCTATCTATCTATCTATCTATCGTTCTATCGTTCTGTCGTTCTGTCGTTCTATCTATCGTTCCATCGTTCTGTCGTTCTATCTATTGTTCTATCTATCGTTCTATATATCTATCATTGTATCTATCATTCTGGTGTTCTGTCATTCTATGTATCATTCTGCCGTTCTATCATTCTGTCTATATATCATTCTATCTGTCATTCTATCGTCCTATAATTTTATTATTCTAGCTATTATTCTTTCTATCATTTTGTCATTCTATATATAGATTTTTTGTTCTGTCTATATCTATCCATCTATCTATCGTTCTATCTATCGTTCTATCATTTTATGTGCTGTTCTATCTATCATTCTGGCATTCTATCATTCTATGTATCATTCTGCCGTTCTAACATTCTGTCTATATATCATTCTATCTGTCATTATATCTATTATTGCAGTATTCTAGCAATTATTCTTTGTATCATTCTGTCATTCTATCTATAGTTTTTTCTTCTATCTATCTATCTATCTATCTATCTATCTATCTATCTATCTATCTATCTATCTATCTATCTATCTATCTATCTATCTATCTATCATATGTATCGTTCTATCTGTTCTATCTATCTATCTGTCTATCTCTCTGTCATTCTTTTGTTCTATCATTATGATGTTCTGTCTGTCTTACTCTATTTCTTTGATTGTCTTATGTTTTATTTATCTTTCTCTGTCTTATTGTCTGCCTGTCGATCTCTGTCTATCCTTCTAGCTGGCTATATATCTGTCTATCAGTCTGTCTCTCTCTGTCTTTCTGTCTTTCACTTTGCCTGTCTGTCTCTCTTGCCATCTGTCTATTAAGTTATGCTGTCTATTAAATTATGTGATTAAATCATGAATACAGATGAGTTGCTTTTATTGCTTTAATGTACATAAGTTGAATCAGGGGGTTACATTAATTGAGGCGACAGCTAATCATTTAATCTAAGCTTCAGTACACCCAGAACACATCATCCTCACAAGCAGAACAAACTTGCAGATCAAATTCTTCCCATACCTTAAGTAATATGTTTTTTAGTTAGGAATTTTCTTAGCTGAAATGGTACTTCAGTTTTATGCTTTCCCATTAGCATAATTACTCCTAGATAGAAAAGCCCAGCACTTTCATTAAAAACAAGATTACTTCAGTTATTATTCTTGACATTTGTAGCAAACATTAATGGTTCAGTGGGTTTATCAAAAGGGTGGTAAACTTTTCAGTGGGAGTTTTTTTTCCCAGAAACAGACTGATTGGAATATTTTTAAATACATTCTTAGTCATCTAGACTAACCGCAATCATAACATGATTAAAATGTGTTTTGATGAAATAATGCATTTGCTTCTGGTGGAAAAAGCAAAAGGAGAGAATCGGTTTTGCAGTATTGCTTTTAAATACGATGTTCTAACTTCCCTGGACGAGTCTCTTCCCTGGTGACTTCCCCGTGCTGCGGTAAGGGCAGGCTAAACCATCGATCGTGCTCTGATGACATTTGGATTACATCCAGGTGGGGCCCTTTAGTGAATGTCACCAGAGGCTCTGCTTTTTGCAACACCTTTATTTGAGAAATTGTCCCTGGAGTTTCATTTGTGTCAAATTAACAGCGAGTCCAAAGACAATCCATAAAGATGAATGGCATTCTGCCGAAGCCAGAAGACATATTAAAGCGTAGCCAAATTAAGCAGCCTATACTGTTGTTTTGACACTTCAGCAGATTGGCAACCGTAATCAGATGCATGAGGGTGCACTGTCACTTTGTGAACCAACTGGGAAAAAATCACGGCGGTTGATGTTTTTCGACCACGGCGAGTAGGAAAAAGTTCCTTCCAGCTGAGAGCTCCCTCATCAGCAGGTGTCTTGCCACCCATGGGTGTGCAGACGTCTGGAGGATAGAGGTTTGCAGTGGTGACTGTGAGGAAATCTGTGATTGAATCAGTCCTGGGCTTGTCATGGTTATCTAGATGTCTGGGAAATGGGGCCTCTCTCCTTGTAGGTGTCACTTGTCCTGCATGTCTGTCTGCCAGATAAAGCATGGCTGCCTGCCACACGACACAATTACACTTCACCGCATTGATGGGACCCTGTCCTTCATCTCCTGATGGATGGAAAGATATTAAGTGCTGAAGTCAGAATACTTTGAAAAGTGCCTAAATGAGTTGATCTTCAACAGTTTTCTCTCTCATACTCAGTTTATCCCATGATGTGCAGAGGAATGTTCTTTTCTATACTGGTTTGGCACTGAATTCTTGCAGATAACAGGCACAGTCATGCTGAAAATACGGCAGCGGTAATACTCGCCCGAGGCCGAGCGCTTACTGCTTTAGCCTATTGTTTGTCATTTAGCTCTTATTTCTGATGCTTGGCAAACTTTGAGCAGGAGTTTAATCACATTTCTGGAATATTTTTTCCTGTTGTGTACCGCATTTATTTCTCTCACTTCTAATCATCAGCCTTCCATAAAGCGCCCTCAGACATTGTGCTTTGTAGGGAGGGGTTGTTGTGTGTTTATTGGATTATTCCCATGGTCAATTTTCCGTTCTTCACACGTTACTGATTAAACTTTCACTTGGGAAATCAAGAGAAAGCAAAACTGTGACAGATGAAAAAACAAAACAGTGGATTAAAATGAGGAAGAAGCTTATTCTTTCTTTCTTTCTTTACTTCCTTTCTCTTTCCTTTCTTCCTCTTTTCTTTGTTTGTTGTCTTTGCTTTTGTTTTCTTCCATTCTTCCACTTTTCCTTCCATCTTTCTTACTTGCTTTCTTTTCTTCCATTCTCTCTTTTCCTTCCAACTTTCCTTCCCCCCTTCCTTAATTTCTTCCTTTTTTGCTTTATTTTCTTCCACTCCTCTTCTTTTCCTTTCTTCCGTCCTTCTTTTTCTTGTTTCTTGCTTTGGTTCTTTTTTTCCCCCATTCTTCATCTTTTCTTTTCCTCCTTCCTTCCATCCTCCCTTCTTTCCTTTCTTGCTTACTTTTTTCTTTTCTACTTATTTTTTCTTTCTTTCTTGCATTGTTAAAAAAAGTACAAATAAGGAAAGAAGGAAGTAGGAAAGGGAAGTTGGAAGGAAAGAGGAAGAATGGAAGAAATGAAATAAAGCTAAAAAAAGAAAGGAGGTAAGTAAAGTTATTATAAAAGTATAAAAATACTAAAAATAAAGAACAAATAAGGAAAGAAGGAGGGAAGTAGGAAAGGGAAGTTGGAAGGAAAGGAAGAAACAAAGCAAAAATAAGAAGAGATGTATTGAAAGTTGGAAACAAAACAAGAAAGGATGAATAATGAAAGGTAACACTTCATTTTAATAGTCCACTTTAGATGTTGTACTAACTATAAGTAACTTTGCAACTACATATCAACTACTAGTTATAGTTACTAGTTACAAAGGGAAAAGAATGGAACAATAGAAACAAAGCAAACTTGCTTCATTCCTTCTCTGTTGGAGACTCTTATATTTGGGATACTTCCTCAAGTTCAAAGGTTGCTGTCCTGCTCATATTTAAAGACTGCAGACGTCTCCCTGTCATTTCACTTGACGTCTCCCTGATATTTCCCTCCTTCCACTCCACTGCACACAGAGATTTCACACCTGCCACCTCTGTAAGGTGGACACAGAGTGTTAACACATCTCACTGAATCCTTTTGTGGGCAGCCATGTCTGGCGAGGGCTTGATTGACATGAGACTAAACATAGCTTTGAGTATCTGCCATTTAATGGCTTACTAGAAAATGTAAAGTGAGCTTGCGGCTTTACGTTCAGCATGTTTAATATTACCAATATTGAAAACATTAACATTACATTAATGTGAAACATCATTACATATAGGCTATTTATAAATCAATCTTATATTGCAAGAAAGGACGTTCTCAGTAAATGGTTCCTTACTACTGATAAAATTAACTACATTTAGCTTTCATTAAAATATTATTGCACATTGTTGTGCTTTTTATAATTTTGTCTCTCTCTACATCAGTAACCTTTTCAAAAGAAATAATAAAATATATTTTCCTGAAATGTTCTAGCGCAAATGGCACCATTTTTGGAGACTGGCCCAAAACACTTATTTATTTCTCTATATTTTTACAGATCACGTTTTAGAGAGCCATCTGCAGGTTTGATCTTACCTCTGCCTGAAGCAATAAATTTTCATTTTTCCTGGCTGTCAGTTTTCTGAAGGCAGACCATCACATGGCACACGACTGCATCGGCCGTAGTAGAGTGGCTTCCACACTGTTTAAATGTGCCGCTGCATCAAAAAGCACAACTGTTTCCTCACACTGTACCGTATATTGATCATGTGGATTTTGTGGTTACGTGAAGGGTATGCTGTTGTTATTTGTTTCTTTTGCTGCCTTCTTTCTTTTCCTTTCACGGTCCATACAGTTTGAGATATTGATGTCTGTTTCTTGGAACTTTAAAGGAATTGATATTTGATTCAGTGTTCACTGTTTACAGAGTAGAGAGTCTCACACTTATTTTCTTCCCTCCAGTCGGTTGTTGGACCTGGAAAAAATTGCAGTGTGGAATGGAGTTCTGTTCTCCTTTGTAACAGCAGTACTTAAATCCAGGTGGTCTCACAGCACAGGAGTGCAAATTATACAGCAGCAAGCTTTGAAAAACAAAACTGCAGGAGACTTTCGTACTGTTTAGTCAAAAGCGTTGGTTATCCTATTTAGGAATGTTTATGTGTAAGTAGACAATTGACATGTTTATGTGAAAGGAAAGAAGAGGAGTCTTTACTGAATGAGAAGTGATTTTTAAAAAGAAGATCATTTGAATCTTTTATGTTTTTTTCAGGTAGTGATTTTCACTATTTGCCCCTTAAAGAATGTAGAATTCAGCTGTTTATGCTCTTGAGAACCAGCAAAACATAACTGTGTAACTGCAATTCAATTTTGAGCTTTTGTAAATATAGTTTTTGTGAATAAGAAATATGACAGAGATGACAACTGGTTGTACTTTATTTGTGCTTGTACTTTATTTATTTATTTATTTTTAATTTTTTTTTCAATGTCCTCAGAAAATGTATTCAAGAAATGATGGAATGATGTTTTTTCATTCACAGATCAAATTCTAGGTTTGGATATTTTGAAAGAAAGAAAGAGAAAGAAAGAAAGAAAGAAAGAAAGAAAGAAAGAAAGAAATAAAGAAAGAAAGAAAGAAAGAAAGAAAGAAAGAAAGAAAGAAAGAAAGAAAGAAAATAGATTTTTTTTTTTCCTGAGACCCATCATTCCATCAATAGTTTTAGGTTTGGATATTTTTAAACTTTTGAGGTACTGATTTAATTAAAAAAAGATTTAATTGTGATACCTACATTTAATTAAAATAAATTAATGTTAAGTGCATTTAATCTTGATTAATTACAGGAAAATGTGCAATTAATTAGTCATTTTTAACCAATTGACAGCACTTAAATGTACATATAAATTATCAGAAATAAAAACCTATAAATTTACCAGCATTTTGAATTTATTGTGACTTCAGCACAGATATCTCAATTTGTATATATTTATAAATCAAACTTTGTGCATTGGCAAAGATGACGAATATTAGAGAAAATTGGTTTGTATATTGTTTACTTGTATTGTTCATTTGTGCATTTTTTAACTATTGGGGCAACTTGTATTATGCTTATTAGAAAATATAATGGACAAAACATATTGGAAATGAGTCCTGATGCCCTTTAAAGACACCTTTGAAGAAATTGGTTTTAAAATATCATACTCTGCTTCACTAAAAGTAATTTCTTAATAAAAAAAACAGTCAAAAGGAATTTCTAGCTCTCAGAAGAACATCATTGTTCAGAATCAGTTTCATGCTTCCTCAACCCCTGTCCTCAGGTTCATCTCTCCATCTCAGCCAAACTACAATGGCTCAACTGCACACGCTCTCCTCACACCCTTTTCACAGCCTGGCCAAAGCAAACACCAAAGTATAGATGCACTCAAAGCCTCCATTCCATCTCCTAATGGCAGGGAGAAATTGCTTTCAGTGGCACAGAGATGCTATCGGTTGGTTGTGCGTCAGTCAGGAGAGGCTGCGTGCGTGGGGAGCAGGTGAGAAGAGGCAAGATGGCCACTCTCTCCCGCTCTTTCTAAGAAATTAATGACTCTTGTGCTACGCTATACGTGAAGAAGGCTGGACGGTGTGTGGAACCACATATCGAATTTTTCCTGCACTCACTTGTGGAGAATCCATTCTGAGCACTTAGTTGAGCGGTTAAAGGTTATGTTGTGCTGTCCTTGTCTCTTGTTGTGGCATCTTTCTGTGTTACAAGACTATTCTCTTGCATCATAGTTTAGGTTTAAGTATGTGTTATGACTATTATTTCAAACACTTTTTATAACCACATGCATATGCATGTACAGTGGCCCCCAAAGCTTTTTGTGTTAATATGAAAGAATTTTCCATATTGATTTTTACCTGGACTTTGAATTACGCATTGAATTATGTTTTGTTTTAAGGTTAAACGAAATGTCCTGACAGAAAATAAATTACCAGTACTTTTTCCATTTGTCTACATATTCGTGTGTGTGCGTGTGTGTGTGTATGTGTGCATAGATTTTTCTCAGAACTAACTTATTAGTTATTTTTGTTTTTACTTTGAACCAACTAGCCCCAAGGTGGTTTTTAGGGATATATGAAGTCAAAACTTTCTAAAACCAATAATGAAAGTCCTATTAAAAGAGACCTTGTTGAAATGAGAAACAATTACACTACAGGTGCATCTCAATAAATTAGAATATCGTGGAAAAGTTCATTTATTTCAGTAATTCAACTCAAATTGTGAAACTCTTGTATTAAATAAATTCAATGCACACAGACTGAAGTAGTTTAAGTCTTTGGTTCTTTTAATTGTGATGATTTTGGCTCACATTTAACCAGGACATGGAGCACGTGGGGAACAAAACACAAGAAATGGGAACACTGGCCTGAAAAATATGTTATGTTTAAATATTAAATATATTTATATATATAATATAAAATATTAGAATATAAATATATAAATGTAAATACATGGAAATATTTTCAAAATATATACTGTATGTGTGTGTATTTACATATAAATAATAAATATACATAGTAGACATACATATATTATGTAAATAAAAACTTTTGTTTTGGATGTGATTAATCGCGATTAATCATTTGACAGCACTAATTAAAATATCACCTGGAAATATTTTACTTTTACTACAGCAACTTAGCTCAGGATAGTTCAAGCAAAAATTAACATTTTGTCATCATTTACTCACACTCATGTTGTTCCAAATCTGTATGAATTTCTTTCTTCTGCTGAACACAAAAGAAGATATTTTGAAGAATGTTGATAACCAAAAATTTGAAGGTAGCCATTGACTTTCATAGTATCTGTAAAAATACTATGAAAGTCAATGGCTACTGTCAACTGTTCGGCATTTTGTGTTCAACAGCTGAAAGAAATTCCTACAGGTTTGGAACAACTTGATGGTGAGTAAATGACAGAATTTTCTTTATTTTTTGTTGAACTATTTCTTTAATTTGTATTAAGATACACTGTCGACAGTTTGCATTAAGCTGACAGATAATCTTTTTCTTCAGACTATTAGAGTGCTGTTGTTGTATAAACCTGAATGGATTATTCCATAATCATCTTTTTATTTTATTTTATTTTATTTTATTTTATTACAAACCCTTTTTCAAACTGTAAATTTTTAAAATGAATTTGATTCAGTTAGATTTTTTTTAAAGGCATTTTGAAGTGTTCAAAAAACGTTTTGTGGCCACACTGACTTTTCAACCAATTGAGGCGTTTGCACAGAATCTGAATGCATCTGAGATGTAATGCCTCTCTGAGCTGATGATCTTGTGTTTGTTGACAGCACCACCATTTATTTTAGCAAAACAGAGTGGCTGCTTTAGACAATTCATCAAGCGCTTAGATGGGATGGGGCGAGGGGCAGGGGCCGGCGAACAGAGGGAGCTGTGGCTGCTTGATCTTCCGTGAAGCTGCATCTCCATTCTCCTGCCTCCATATTTCTTCATTTAATAGGATTGCAGCCTGTCAGGATCCAATTTGTAGCCCAGGCAACATCTCCCCCAGAGCCAGTCCTGAAGTAGCCTGTTTTCTATGTTTGCCGAGGCCACTGTATATATATGTAGTTGTTTGTGGACACAGCCCAGTGGCCTTGCCACATCCTGCCAACTCTGTCCATTTACTGAGGCATGTAAAGCTGGTGATGGGACTCTGTCATTATGGGATGTCCCTCTGCTGAGCAGTGATAAGGGGAGCTGGTATTGAAGCTGACAGAATGGAATGGTGGTAGACAGGCTGTGCTGGTATTTATGCATGGCCCACTGTTTTTTCTCTGACTCAGTCACAGACAGTAGATCATCACTGACCTGCTACATAGTGTCAGCTGTTGTCGCATGACTGATGCACCTCACTAGATAGGACAGCGTGACTTTGGTTCTTGGAATGCAAGTTTGTTCAACTGAAAATGCATCTTTACACCTGTCAATGAATGCTTTTACATGCACCCTCATAATGCGATTAGAATGGGATTTTGTCAATATTGCTATTAAACTTTACCTCATGTAAACACAATATAACAAAATAATGTGATTAAGCCCATAGTCGTAGTAACCATAATCACATTAAAATATGTGCCGTACACCCATTTTAATCGCAATAAACAGTCGTTCACTGCACCAGATAACCTTCTAATAAATCTGTAGTCATGTTTTGCATTGTTTTGCATTTTATATAAGTGGACAACGGCCAGTAACACGCCTAAATATGTGAGTTCATAATTTGTGCTTTGGAGTATGCGAATAATGATGGTAAAAATAACTTCTTGGCGAATAATCAGAATAAAGAAAATTGCATGTAAACTGGAGTGAAGAGGTTTACTTGTGTCATGTGCAATTGCCTTTACTCTGATTATTGAAAATAATTGCTTTATTGGTGCACATGTAAACAAAGTCAATGTAAAGTAATGTTTGTGAACCCAAGTTGATTGTTATATCTTCTAATACGGATGCATAGATAAAATTTATACTGATAAGCATGATGATTATTTTTATGCTATGGTCGAAAATAAAATTCTGTTTTGTCTAAATAAATTAACACTAAAACTAAAATCTAAATTAAATATTGTAACTGCAACTGCAAGTCAATGTAGGTATCACAACATTATTTTTTTTAAAGAAATTAATACTTTTATTCAGCAAGGACACATTAAATTTAGCAAAAGTGACAGCAAATCAGCATATTAGAATGATTTCTGAAGGATCATGTGACACTCAAGACTGGAGTAATGATGCTGAAAATTCAGCTTTGCCATCACAGGAATAAATTACTTTATAAAATATATTACGATAGAAAAATTTATTTTAAATTATAATAATATTTAACAATATAACTGCTTGCACTGTATTTTGATCAAATATATAGTTTGTGGACCTACTATATATTATATATTTAAATAGAAAATTTTTTTTATTTTAAATTAATAATAATATTTCACAATATTACTGTTTTATTATTGATTAAATAAATGTAGCCTTGGTGAGCATGAGACATTTCAAAAACATTAATTAAAAAAAAAAAAAAACACTTACCAAGCCAAAATGTTGAAACAGAAGTGTACAGTGTGAAAAATACTCATTATGAGATTTGCTAAAGATTACTTTTAACAGTGTTGTTAAATTATTTCTGCTTTTCCGGATTAATCTAAAGTCAGTGTGAGATGACTGCAAAGGAAATCTAAGTGTAAAAATTTCTAATATTAACTAATGATTTAGAAAACATTAAAAAAGATTTTACTTGTATATCACTCATGAAAAATGGCAACAAGTCTCATTTTGTGTTTTTGGAAGTGATTTCTCTGAAATTACTTCTTCAAAGTAAATTTTGATTAAATGTTGAAAGTACTTTAAGTAAGTAAGAAAATACTTTAAGATCAGCCCTCTAAACAGTTGCATGAATTCATCAAGACTTTATCATACTATGTCCAAAACTCTAAGAGTACATGAATAATTAATATGCAGTTATTTTTCTGGTGGTTTGAGGAACGGTTTTTATGAGGTGATCTGAAATCCTAAAAGCCTCTGATATTATGGTCCAGTAATGTAAGGACATTAACATTATCGCTCCTATAACACAAGCTGCCATCTATAATCTGCTGAACCGATGAAGAGATTTACAGCCCAGAGAATTCTTCAGAGCTTTATTGCCTTGTGAATAAACCTGCTTTGTTAGTATGCATATGAGAGATCTCATTCCAAATCCCACATTGAAATGCAGGTGTTTTCAAGTCAAGTTTTTGAAAAGTTGTCAGGGGATCTGAGATGATGCTCAAAAATGTACTTTTGTTTTCAAACTGATTTTTGTTCACCCAGAAACACACACTTATTTCTGCTCCAATACAGCAGCTCTCAGAAAAAAAAAAAAAAAAAAAAGTGTGGTTAATGATTCGCCCACTCTTGAATATAACATAAATGTTTTACAGCCATTAAAAGCACATTAGTTTGAAAGCTTATAATGTATAATTTCACCACTTTCCCACAGAATTCTCTTCATATTCTAATTCACGAAGAAAAAAAAATCTCTCTAAACTCCTCACAAAAGTTAGCTTTTAAATATTGCTGTAATTGACTAGCTTTTCAGTTCTCACATAAACCACATATCTTATTTTCAAGCATTATATTAATTCCCAGTGCCCCAAAATGATCTGTTTTGACAATCACAGTTGTATTTTTAGCATTATGCTAAGCTAATGTAACAGTAAACAAATCACAACCTAGAAATTTTGGAACACTGGTCTCCTTACCAGCTTTTATATCTTAACCAGCAAGATTTCCTTTGTAGACCAGCATTAACCAGCCTAGACCTGCCTGTAAATTCATGCCGTTGTAAGCTGGTCTTTTCAACAGGGATGCTATGTGTGCTATGACAATGATGCGATTTTGATGCTACTAAAGTCTTTTCACAGCACATTACCTCAAACATTATTTACCACGGAACTGCTCTTGCAGGAGACATGAAAGCGACGAGGCAAAACACAATAGTTTAACATGACTACTTTTAAAACAAACCATTACAATAGCTTTGAATAACCACCGGGGTAATTTCCCTTTCAAATTGACAGCGTGCATATTTCTGTCTCTTAGCGTTGTACCGTTGTGTGTTTAGGATGCTGTCATTGCGTGGTTGAAGAGCGAGAGAGCTTGTGCTGTGTGATATGTGATGTGTGTAGTAATTTTGACAGGCAGCGGCATTGTGCTGCCTTTACCTCCAGCATCCCACTCCTTCACTGACACTTTCCATCTGCCGTCTGCTTGGCTATGTTTCAGCAGCGCTAGCAGCGTGTGCTAACGTGTTTATCAGCATTAAAGTGTCTGGGCATACGCTGTCATAAGTAATGAGCTTTCAAGAGAGGGGAAGACTCATTTTTATTTGGGCCCTGCTGATAGAATCCTTGTTTGCATCAGAGAGGAGAGGTGAGAGAGCCCAAACAGGGCAGGCCACTTACATTCTGTGACTATGCATAATGCATTCATTCCTTTGTTTGGATATCATAGCACTTAAAGGCATACTCAGTCATTTTTTGTTTGTGTTGTGTAGGTTGAAATTCGACATACTGACATCTAGTGGTGTGGATGTTGCATAAAATGAAAGCAATGCTATATTTACATTATAGAAATATGCAATTAGCAATCAGCCATGATTAGTTTGTTACTTGAGTGTGCAATTATAGGACACAGTCGTATTTGCTGGTCATGTGATCTCAACATTGCAGTATCCATGAAGCGACCTGCTCTTATATTAGTCTACTGACATGACTGGAGTCTTCATCTCATGTAAGTGTGCTTCATTTTAAACACATTTTTTTCAAAAAGTACCATTCATTTCTTTGAGGTGTAAGAACGAACCTTTAAGGAGACTATTTTTGTTTTATCATGCAAGTCAATATGGAGCAGTGACCAGAAATGTGGATGTTTTTTGCAGTATCTTTCTCACATAATTAAATTTTAAGTACAACTTTATGTACAAATGACTTTTGGAGGGTTTCCATCTAACTGTTTTTATAAAAATGACTAAACTTGTGTTTAAGAAAACTTGAAACGCTTGATATGCGCATAAATTGTCAAAGTTTTTGCGTTACATTTTATGGAGTTTGCATAAATTAAATGCTCATCTCATTAAGGTGTCTTTCTGCACAAACTATGGCATGTTTTGACATTTTTAACACTTCCTTCTCATAAAACAAATGTGCATACGAATTGATGTGAAATGTTTTCTTTGGATGAATTTTCAGAAATGCACTTTGAAAAGCTTTGTCATATGTTTTTGTTAAATTTGGGCTTGAATATAATCAAATTTGGCTGAACTCTGAAACAATGAGAGAACTCAAGCTAAACTTTAAACCCAGAGAGATTGTTTTTTCTTAAATATGCTTTTAATGCCAAAGCCCCATATTCTCCTAAGCCCTCTAACAAATATCTCTGTTGTGTAGTTGCGGGTTCGGGAGGGGAAATTAGCTTCTGAGAGGAAGCCAGGCAGAAGGTAATGAAGTGTAAAGAGAGCGATTAATAAAAAATCAGTGCAGGAGCCCATGCCACTGTTAATCCTGATTAAAACATAAATGCTGTTTTGGCAGCCCTCTCTGAATAAACTCATTAACTTTTACAGAGGCAATGAATGAAGCATAAGCACGAGATACCCATATGAGGTGGATATCTGATCTCTGTGGCCAGGCCGCTGAACTGTGACTGAAACGGAGGAAGAAGAGGACAATCTGCAGACAAAATTCAGAGTCTGATGCATATATGCAACTGCACTGTTGTTCTGCATTATGTGCTGATAGTCCTTTTAAAGCCGGAACTGTTTTGTTATAACTTCATTATAGATAAGTTTGAATTAGCAGGCTAGCCGCAGCTTTAGGCTTCAAAAGGATGCGATTCTTTTGCAGTATTTTTGCATTTTATTACCTTTTCGGCACCCTGCTTAAGACGATGATTTTTAGTAGGACATCTTCATTAACGGCAGCAGTAAAAGCTATTCCGTGGGGATAGATATTTGGCAGGCTTTGAAGGGTAGTGGTGGCGACGACTTGCATCATGCTAATGTGCGTTTAGGAGGTGGTTTCCTGGCATTTACAAAAGGTCATGTGAAATGAGCACATTGGAACCATTAGGATGCAGTTATTTGTCAGTCCCTGAAGAGCCATGCTAGTGAGCTGGAATGAGGAGTGTGTGTACGGTGTGTAAAGTGCTGTTTTAGCAGCTGTTAATGAAGGGAAATGAGCGTGCTGACTGAGGCAACATGGTGTCAGGTGGCAGAGAGTAGCCACCTGGCAAAATCCAAAGACCTGTGCGAACCAGAGAAGACAGAATAGACGTTCTCATTAGTCATCATGTAATAGATGCTGTGAATCATGGCTTTTTGCTTAATTGCACTCTAAAATACAAGAGAACCGTATGTGTTTTCATCCATGAGCAGTTTTAGCATATTCAGAGGGGAATTCACTAAGAATGTGCCATTTATTATCTATCTGCATTTGTTTTAGTATCTGATTCGCTAAAGCAGGAGTTGCTGACCTTTACAGGCTGAGAGACCATCACTCATTCTATACAATCTACCAATATAATAGGCAGATTTGTCTGATTCACAAACAAATTACTCTTTTAAACTTGTTCATTTTAGTGAATGAAATACATAAAGAGAGACCAGTGAGGCCTGATTATAAACAAATGTCTCTTTGGTTCTTTTTAGTGAATCAAACACATACAGTGAAGCCAGTGTAGTCTGATTCACAAGAAAAGATTCTTATGAAACTGTTATTTTTAGTTAATCAGAAACAGGCAGCAATGTAGTTTGATTCAAAAACAAATGACTCTTTTAAACAGGTTCTTTTTATTGAGTAAAAAACATGCAAAGAGACCAGGGAGGTCTGATTCACAAACAAATGAATCTTATGAAACGGTTCTTTTTAGTAAATCAAAAAATACGCAGCCAGACCAATATGCTTTGATTCACAAACAAATAACTTTTAAATTTATTCTTTTTTGTAAAACGAAAACATACACGAAGACTGATGTAGTTTGATTCACAAAGAAATGACTCATTTTAGTGAATCAAAACACTCTACAACTGACTCCTATGGGCTGATTCTTTTAATTAATCGTTCAAAAAGCTCAAACTTATATACTCTTTAATGAGAGATTTTAAGTGCAGTGTTCATGTGATGTACAATTTTAGAATAATTTTGCACATTGATATAATAACAGTTTTACACAATAAATGCATAGTTTACCTCAGCTGGTTCCAGCAGTTTTTAGTCATGTTGATTATTATATTGGTAAAATAAGAAGCAATTAAATTGCATTGTTTGGGCTACAATATGTTCCTTTTTTATTAATTTCATTCATATTTTTATAAACATATTAGCAGCTTCGCTTTATTATCTTCAGCATTAGCTGAGAGAAAATATTTCATATATAAGGAAAGATGCAAGTGTTACAACTGTATAGTGAATTTGCCCCTCAGATACAAAGTCCAAAGAAAGTACAGAAGAACTATTAGAGAGCTGATAGTGCTGCATTCGGCATTCTTAACCCTGGATTGGAGAGAAATTGGATCATGTTTTTCTGTTTTGCCTTCTCAGAGTAATGAGATAATGACGGTTGGAAATTAGAGTCTAATGTCATTCAACGTCTCCTCCTGTGTATTGCCTGAAGAGGCTGATTAGCCTGTTTTCCATCGCAAAGTGTTCCAGCACTCCATTGATATGCTGCTAGTGTATTGTGGAAACCTACTGCACACAAATGTAGAGAATGTTGGTATTGTTAAGGCCGAGCTGTAATCTTCGACACCGGCTGTAATTTAAGAACATGGTCTAAAGTATAGAAAAGTAATATGTAGATGCAGTGCACAAGCTGTTTAAGTTTTATGTAGACCTTTTTAAAACTACTTCATGAATCATGCCTGAGTCATAATACACCTCTGGATGAGTTTACTGGCTTTTTAAGGGTTGTATTTTTTACTATAATTGCTGAAATATTTTGTACAGCTGACTTTGTTTACCAGTTAATGCAACAAACTGTAAACCCAGAGACTCAGAGGTTGGTCTTTTTTCATAGCTCATTTACATTTCATGAGTATAAATATTTTCTGAGATGTTTCTTCTAAAATGCATATTAATGAGACTTGTTTATTTGAATGGTTGACATAGCATAGCTCTGAATATTTATTTATTTATTTATTTATTTAATACACTACAAAAGTTCAGAAGTTTGGGGTTTGGTAAGATTTTTTTTATTGTTTTTGACAACAAGGCTGCATATATTTTATCAAACATTCTGTAAAAACAGTAATATTGTGAAATATTACATATAATTAAACTGTTTTCTATTTTAATGTATTTTTAAAATGTCATTTATTTCTGTGATGGCAAAGCTACATTTCAGCAGTCTTTAGTTCCCCTTTCAGTCGGTCACTCCGAGTCACGTCGGATGACCGACGAAATTGGGATCTCGCCAGAGAGACCAATCCACTTCGAGTGTAACTAAACGAGCCAATGGACATTGGCATGCGATTATTGCATCCAGCTGCCGCTGATCACAGCGTGAGCATAAGAGGCAGCTGATGCACCGCATCAATTATCCTTTCGCTTCGGAGCCGAGCGGTAGTGGTTAAAGCTACTGCTCTCCCTTCCAAGAGAGTGTTCTGCGAGCGAGTGCGGGCGTTACGGCGCGGCAGCGGTGGTCACGGTGTCCGGGAGAGAAAGATCGTCTTCCTGCTGACAGCCACACTAGGAGTGTGCGGTGGCCAGCTCCCCTGCGTGCTTCAGCACTAAAAGAGCATTTCTCTGAAAGAGCAATTTCTCTAAAAGAGCAACACGGGTGATCGCGTCTTTTTAAAGATGTCTTTTCACCCGTGCGTTTCTGGGTGTGGTCGTTTCCTGGCGCCTCAGGACGGTCACGATCGCTTCCTCACGTGTCTGGGCATTCAGCACGCTGAGGTGGCTTTCGTGGATTGTTCATGTTCTTCTTGCGGGGACATGACCATCTCGGAGTGCGACTCTGCTATGTCAAACATGGCAGAGTCCCTCTGCCTGCCGTGATCCGGCGTGCACACTGGATCCGGTGGAGTTAGAGGTGATTTGAGGATTACGGTGAGGGCTTCCCCAAGTGGAGCTCCTCACCCCTCAAGCACTCCGCAGCCGGTGGAGCTGCCGAAGGAGCGCGCTGGCCACGCGTTTCCTTCGGTGCCCCCTCTGACGACCAGATGTCGATCACCGCATCGGAGGGCGGGCCCTCTCTCTCCGGGGATGACGACCCGGCTGCGTTGCCCCCTTCGGGTGTGGTAGCGTTGTCCGTGCCAGACCCAGAGATGACGGCTATGCTTTCCCGGGCCGCCGAGAATGTCGGGCTCGTGTGGAATCCTAAAAAGCCACCGTGTCCCGATCCTTCGAGGCTGGGCGAGTGGTTCCTCGGTGGGGGTGGCGCTGGTTCTCAGCGCCCCCCTCCGGTGCCATTCTTTCCGGAAGTGCATGAGGAGCTGACAAGATTGTGGAGGGCACCTTTCACTGCCCGAAACACATCTTGTAGTTCTTCCGCTCTCACCACCCTCGATGGTGGAGCCGCTTTGGGGTATGCGGGCATCCCCTCGGTGGAACGGTCTGTGGCCATGCAACTGTGTCCAACAGCCGCTTCCACCCTGCGGGGTGATCCGTGTCTCCCCTCACGGGCCTCTAAGTATTCGTCAGGTCTAACTGGCAGTGCTTGTAGAGCCTGTGGGGAGGCGGCTTCCGCCCTCCACGCTATGGCGTTGCTGCAGGTCCACCAGGCCAAAGCACTGAAAGACCTGCACGAGGGTGGTCACGACCTGGCGGTTCTACATGAGCTGCGTGCTGCGACGGACCTCGCGCTACGAGTGACGAAGGTGACCGCACAGTCTCTGGGTTGTGCGATGTCCAGGAGCGCCATCTCTGGCTGTGTCTCGCTGACATGACGGGGCAGGAGAAGGTACTCCCGTGTCACAGACCGGCCCTTTCGGCGACGCTGTCGAGAGCTTTGCCCAGCAGTTCTCGGCAGCCCAGAAGCAGACTGAGGCAAACACATCATGCGCCGGAGGAAACCTGCTGCTTCCACCCCGGCTGCAGCCACTCAGCCTGCTCGTCGCCGTGGGCGCCCCCTGCGGCCGTCCCCGCTCCCGCGCAGCCGCAGCAGCCTTCACCAGGCAGCGTCGTGGAGCCGGTCGCAGGCAGGACGCCCAGCCCGTCCAGGCCCCCGCCAAACCTGGCGGCAAGCGCAAGTGCAAGAGGCCCTGGGACGGTCGACCCAGAGATGGAGGAGACTGCTCATCGGGAGATGGTGACTGCACCACTCCCTCCCCCGGAGGAGGGCCGGGTGGAGTATCTTTTGTTCATTTTGTTCCGCCGCTGGCCCAGCAGCCAGCGGTACCCAAAACATCAGTAAAGAGCGGTCTCCTCAATCTCCGGGTCTCAAGAGGAGGAGAGTGGTGATCCGTGCATCACAGGATCACTTCCCTCCTCCTCTCTCGCCAGCAGGCAGCGGGTGGTTGCCCAAGAGCACCCCTCCTGCCCATTCGTGGAACCAGGTAAGGGCAGTAGCACTCCAGTCCCCGCTTCAAGTCGTCAAACGCCGGGCTGTCACAAGCCTCAAGCCGGGTTCCTGTGTCTCCTCCCATGCGAGGAGAAATCAGGTGAGTGCTACACTACACACCCAGACCCCGCCCCCTGCCGTCACAGGCCAGGCCGTCACAGGCCCTGGGGCCGGTCCCTGTGTTCCACCTCGCTGCCCCACCGCGGGCATGTCGGTGGGCCCGTTGGCCCCGCTGGTGCGGTCTCTCGGAGCCTGGTTAGCGCTCCCCAGCCCGTCCCGGTGGCTCCTGCGGACCATCAGACTCGGCTATGCGATTCAGTTCGCCCGGCGTCCCCCCCAAGTTCAGGGGCATCCGGTACACTTCAGTCAAAGCCGTCGATGCCCCTGTCTTGCTCGCGGAGATTGCAGTCCTACTGGCGAAGGATGCAATAGAGCCGGTCCCTCCAGCCGATATGAGGTCGGGGTTTTACAGCCCTTACTTCATTGTGCCCAAGAAAAGCGGTGGGTTACGACCGATCTTGGATCTGCGAGTTTTGAACCGTGCACTTCACAAGATGCCGTTCAAGATGTTGACGCAGAAACGCATTCTTGGATGCGTCCGTCCCCTAGATTGGTTTGCAGCAATCGACCTGAAGGACGCGTACTTTCATGTTTCGATTCTCCCGCGAGACAGGCCATTCCTGCGATTCGCGTTCGACGGTCGGGCATATCAGTACAAGGTCCTGCCCTTCCGGCTGTCCCTTTTCGCCTCGTGTCTTCACCAAAGTCGCAGAGGCGGCCCCTTGTTCCCCTGAGACAACGGGGTGTGCGCATTCTCAACTACCTCTACGACTGGCTCATACTTGCACAGTCTCGAGAGCTGTTGTGCGCACACAGGGACCTGGTGCTCAGGCACCTCAGCCAGTTGGGCCTTCGGGTCAATTGGGAAAAGAGCAAACTCGTGCCAACGCAGAGGATCTCTTTTCTCGGCATGGAGTTGGGTTCGGTCAACCAGACAGCACGCCTCACCCAGGAACGTGCTCAGTCGGTGCTGAACTGCCTCAAGACTTTATCAGGCAGGACAGCGGTCCCACTGAAACTCTTTCAGAGGCTCCTGGGGCATATGGCTGCAGCTGCGGCCATAGTTCCGCTCGGTCTGCTCCATATGAGACCGCTTCAGCACTGGCTCCATGATCGAATCCCGAGGTGGGCGTGGAAACGCGGTACTCACCGGGTTCAGATTACACCGGCCTGCCGCAAGACCTTCAGCCCGTGGTCAGATCCTTCGTTCCTTCGGGCAGGAGTGCCCCTGGAGCAGGTATCCAGGCATGCTGTGGTATTCACGGATGCCTCGGCCACCGGCTGGGGTGCCACGTACAACGGGCACGCAGTATCAGGGGTTGGACGGGCCCCCTTCTGCGTTGGCATATCAATTGCCTCGAGTTGCTGGCAGTACGCCTTGCCCTGTGCCGCCTCAGAGGGCGCCTTTGGGGCAGGGACGTTCTGGTCCGTACGGACAACACTGCGACCGTTGCCTATATCAACCGGCAAGGCGGTTTGCGCTCCCGTCGCATGTCGCAACTCGCCCGCCACCTCCTCCTCTGGAGTCAGAAGCATCTGAGGTCCCTTCGTGCCATCCACATCCCAGGAGTGTTCAATCAGGCGGCCGACGAGCTGTCTCGAGCAGCACTTCCTGGGGAGTGGAGACTCCATCCCCAGGCGGTCCAGCTGATTTGGAGTTGGTTCGGAGTTGCTCAGGTAGACCTGTTTGCATCTCCAGAAACCACCCACTGCCAGTGGTTCTACTCCCTGTCCGAGGCAACGCTCGGCACGGATGCACTGGCACACAGCTGGCCCCAGGGCTTGCGCAAGTATGCGTTTCCCCCAGTGAGCCTGCTAGCACAGACATTGTGCAAGATCAGGGAGGACGAGGAGCAGGTCCTGTTAGTGGCTCCATATTGGCCCAACAGGACCTGGTTCCCGGGAACTCATGCTCCTCGCGACAGCCCCTCCCTGGCCGATTCCTCTGAGGAAGGATCTGCTTTCTCAGAGACGGGGCACCCTCTGGCACCCGCGTCCAGACTTGTGGAAACTTCATGTGTGGTCCCTGGACGGGACGCGGAGGTTCTAGGTGACCTGCCCCAGGAGGTAGCGCTCACTATCGCTTCAGCACGAGCACCGTCCACAAGACGGGCCTATGCGCTGAAGTGGAACCTGTTCGTCGAATGGTGTTCCTCTTACCAGGAGGACCCCCGGAGATGTTCGATCAGAGCCGTGCTTTCCTTTTTGCAACAAGGGTTGGAGCGTAGGCTGTCCCCCTCCACCCTTAAGGTATATGTTGCTGCTATTTCTGCCCACCACGACCCCATAGAGGGGAGGTCGGTGGGGAAGCACGATCTGGTCGTCAGGTTTCTTAGGGGGGCCAGGAGGTTAAATCCTCCGAGGCCTCCCTCCCTTCCCTCTTGGGATTTGGCTTTGGTGCTAAGAGCCCTACAAACTGCCCCCTTTGAGCCATTGCTGTCAGTCGAGTTGAAGTTTCTTTCTATGAAAACCCTACTCCTGACTGCATTGGCCTCAATCAAGAGGGTGGGGGACCTGCAGGCATTTTCGGTCGACGAATCGTGCCTTGAGTTTGGGCCGGCTGACTCCAGTGCAACACTGAGGCCCCGGCCCGGCTATGTGCCCAAGGTTCCTACCACGCCCTTCAGGGACCAGGTAGTGAGCCTGCAAGCGCTGCCCCTGGAGGAGGCAGACCCAGCCCTAGCTTTGCTCTGTCCTGTACGCGCACTGCGTCAGTACGTGGATAGAACTCAGAGCTTCAGGACCTCAGAACAGCTCTTTGTCTGTTACGGAGGACAGCAGAAGGGGAAGGCTGTCTCCAAGCAGAGGATGGCCCACTGGATAGTGGATGCCATCACCTTGGCCTACGAAGCACAAGGTGTGCCCTGCCCGCTCAGGTTGCGTGCTCACTCCACTAGGGGTGTCGCATCGTCCTGGGCGCTGGCTCGTGGTGCCTCGCTAGCAGACATCTGTAGAGCTGCGGGTTGGGCGACTCCCAACACGTTCACTAGGTTTTATAGCCTACGTGTCGAACCGGTTTCCTCCTGTGTTCTCACCTCAAACGGGTAGTGGCACTGAGAGGGCCGGCTCAGAGTCGGCTTGCGGCGTCCTTACGCCTAATTCTCCAGAGAGTTCCTTAACCAGGCAAACCCTGTTGAGTCCTCCAGCACTCCGGCGTCCGGACACGGCGGAGCGTCCGGCGCCAGGCCTTCAGCCAATGAATTCTTGAAAACTGGTGCGAGGCTAGTGCCCATATGAGAGACCCTGTCGGGATCCCATATGTGTATTCCACGGTATTCTTATTAGAGCCGTGTTTCCCCTGGCGGACCACGTTCTGCCATCTCTAAAGATGCAGCCTGAGCCATCTCAGAGACTTCCATGTGCAAAAGGGCCCTCTGGGTTACTTCACATGTTTGAATGTCACTTAAACCCCCTTTGGGAGGAGGTGACTCCGCAGTGTGCCTCTTCCAAGTGGAAGGGCACGCTTCCCAGTGTTATCCTAGTCCTACTGTTTGGGTTGCTCAAGGAACACCAGTAGTTGACCTTCTCTGTGTAGAGCCCGGTCCTATCGTCTGCCTTATAGGAAGGGTCAGGAGCCCTACACAGGGCACTGGAAGGGGCAGCTCCTGTGGCGCTTTGGTAGGGATCCCAATTTCGTCGGTCATCCGACGTGACTCGGAGTGACCGACTGAAAGGGGAACGTCTCGGTTACGTATGTAACCCTCGTTCCCTGAAGGAGGGAACGGAGACGTCACGTCCCGTCGCCACAGTCGCTGTACCACCGCTGAGCTGCCGGGTCGCCGGCTCGGCTCCTCAGCGAAAACATAATTGATGCGGTGCATCAGCTGCCTCTTATGCTCACGCTGTGATCAGCGGCAGCTGGATGCAATAATCGCATGCCAATGTCCATTGGCTCGTTTAGTTACACTCGAAGTGGATTGGTCTCTCTGGCGAGATCCCAATTTCGTCGGTCATCCGACGTGACGTCTCCGTTCCCTCCTTCAGGGAACGAGGGTTACATACGTAACCGAGACGTTTCACATGATACTTCAGAAATCATTAAAATATGCTCATTTGGTGATCAAGAAATTTATTTTTATTATCAATAGTGAAAAGAGTTGTGCTGCTTAATGAATAGAAAGTTTAAAAGTACAGCATGTATTTGAAATTTAAATCTTATGTAACGTTATAAATGTCTTTAGTGTCACTTTTGATTGATTTAATGCGTCTTTTCCCAAAAAATACCATAAACTCATTAAATGTTACAATTAAAAGATAATCATCATTGTTGAAAAGGACTAATTTTTGAAATTAGTCTAAAAATTGCAATGTATTTCTAGATGATTTGGTTATTGCTATAATGCAAAGTGAGATTTTGCATTTGCTAAATATTTAATTTAAATGATTTGTTACATGAAAGTACACCTGGGAATCTTTGGGAATATCTAATATTCTTTAGTCACAATAAGGGTTTGGATGCACAATGATTTTGATTTTATACCCTAGATACACCCCATAAATCATGCATTTTAAGATAATATACCATGTAAGCAGCAACCATAGCATAGACTGTAAAGCATGTAATAACCATGACAATTTCTGTGGTAAAACTTCAGTGCATCAGATGTCTCGGTTTAATGAAACGACATATTCTTCAGCACACAGATGACACGGATTAGGCTCTGAGAGCAGCGGCTGCCGATTGGCACTGCATGTGAAGCACAGGGGAGCATCTCTCAGTCTTGCTGGCACCGCTAGAGAAAGATGAAATGAAATGAAAGCATGTCTGGATTAAAGCTTGTTAAGGGGAAGAAGAGCCTTAATTGCTCTGGCTTTGTACAGCTTCACAAAGAGCCAGCACTGCTAATCTGTTGCTCAAGGGTGAATGTTTTCTGCATCCAAACAAAAGGCAGTTTTTAAGCAGGAACACAAAGACCTGTATTCCAGGAAGGGTCTAAATAAATTGGAACGAAACTCTCCTGAGTGCAAAGGAAGACGCATGAGTGAATGGGGGTGAATAAAGTGATTTGTTTGGGGGCTGCTAATTGGATAGAAAGGGGGCCATTAATCACTGCTGTTTTTGTTTATTGTTAATGCACATCCTTTGACTGGTCAAGAAGTGTAAATAGGGCAGTTTTCTTGTCAAGTAGCATGTTTAGCATCAAAATAGAACACAATGGCTTAATTTCAGTTGTGATTGATCTGAAAAGAGATACAATACACTGGAAAAAAATGGTGTATAAACAGTTTCAGCCAGAAATTGCTAATTTCACAAACAATTGAAGTAATGTCGAGTAATTTTCATGAATTAAACATGAAATTTTGAAGTAATAACTGAAACAGTATTTTCTGTAAATATTCTTATATATATACTGCTGTTCAAATGTTTGGGATCAGTTATATTGATGTTTTTAAATTACCTTATGCTCTTCAAGGCTGCATTTATTTAATCAAAAATACAGAAAAAACAGTAATTACATTGTGAAATATTATTACAATTTAAAATAACAGTTTAAATATAATTTATTCCTGTGATGGCAAAGCTGAATTTTCAGCAGCCATTGCTCCAGTCTTCAGTGTCACACGATCCTTCAGAAATCATTCTAATATACTGATTTATTATCCATGTTGGAAACAGTTGTGCTGCTTAATACTTTTTTTTTTGGAACCTGTGATACTTTTTTTCAGGATTCTTTGATGAATAAAAAGTTCAAAAGAACAGCATTTTTTTCAAAATAGACATCTTTTGTAACAATATACTCTACTGTTCAAAAGTCTGGGTTTTTTTTTCTTTTTGTTGAAAGAAATTAATACTTTTTTATTCAGCGAGGATGTGTTAAATTGCTAAAAATTGATAGTGAAGATTTATATTGTTAAAAGAGATTTCTATTGTAGGTCATTGATACTGTAGCCTGAAAAATAAAATGGTGTAGAAAGAATTTTTACTCAGAAATTGCTGATAAATTTCACAAATAATTGCAAAGAAACAGCAAGTAATGCATTGAATTAAACATGAAATTTTAAAGTAGAAAAGCTGAAATAGTATCTCTGTTTTATTTATAACCTCAAAAAAATCATTTTTATAGTGTATGTGCATTAAAAACATAAATTAATTGCATATTAGTGTCACAGTCATGTCTGTCGTGTCTTGTGTGTTTCCCCCTCCATGCCCTTATTTGGTCCTTCCCGTTCCTGTCCTCGTCAATTCTGACTGTTTATCATTTATTTCAGGTGTGTGTGTGTTTAATTATCATGTGTATTTATTTCCTGCCTGTTCAGTTCATTTTCGTCTGGTCTACTCGTTACTCCCCGGTGTTCCTGTGTCTCAGCCCTGCCTTGTCTTGTTTGGATTTTATTAAAGACTGTATATTTTGTAGTTACCTTCGTCTCCTCGGTTCCCTTGTGTGTGCACCGTGACAGAAGACCAGACCTAACAGTAGGCGGCGCCCATTCACCTCGTTTTGTTTTGTTCGTTTTTTTTGAAAGTTTCTTGTTTTGGTTCCTGTTTGTCTGTCCCACGGCAAGGAAGTCGCCGCTCGTCATCCTGCGTGAGTGCCCCGAGTCCGTTGGCCGCGAGCCCCTCCTGTACATCGCCGTCCATGGCTCCTTCAAGCCCGCCGTCCGCGGGGAAATGTACGCTGCCATCCGCAGCTCCATCATGCCTGCCGTCCGCTGTGAAATCAACGGCGCTGTCCGCAGCTCACCCATGCACGCCGCCATCTGCGGCTCACCCAAGTCCGCTGGCCGCCGCTGACTCAAGCCCGCTGTTCGCGGGGAAATCAACGCCGCCGTCCGTAGCTCACTCATTCACGCCGCCGGCCGCCGCTGACTCAAGCCCGCCGTTCGCAGAGAAATCAACGCTGTCGTCCGTGGCTCACCCAGGTGGGGGTACAAGGGGTTCCGGCTGTAGTGGCCGGGCCGAGGGGACCGAGACCACCTGCCATGGCCTCCAGAGCTCCCAGCTCCGCCATGGCCTCCTGAGATCCCTGCACCACCATTGCCTCCTGAGATCCCTGATCCGCCATGGCGCCCGTTCCTGTCTGTTCCGTCCTGGAGGCCCCCCCCCCCGTCCTGTCATCTTGTCTGTGTCTGTCCTGAGGGGCTTCCTGAGCACCCACCCCCCCTCCCCGGTGGTACTGTTATGGCGCGGGTGGCACCTTCCAGGAGGGGGGAGTAATGTCACAGTCATGTCTGTTGTGTCTTGTGTGTTTCCCCCTCCATGCCCTTATTTGGTCCTTCCCGTTCCTGTCTTCATCAAGTCTGATTGTTTATCATTTATTTCAGGTGTGTGTGTGTGTGTGTGTGTGTGTGTGTGTGTTTAATTATCATGTGTATTTATTTCCTGCCTGTTCAGTTCATTTTCGTCTGGTCTACTCGTTACTCCCCGGTGTTCCTGTGTGTCAGCCCTGCCTTGTCTTGCCTTGTCTTGTTTGGATTTTATTAAAGACTGTATATTTTGAGTTTACCTCCGTCTCCTTGCTTCCCTCGTGTGTGCACCATGACAATTAGATGGTAAATGCTAAAAGGATCCATGCAATAATATGATAAATTAATCATGTGGTTTCTACATTCTTCAGTTCCTGCATCAGCTGATGCAAACCCTTCATAGAACCCTCACGAGTGCCTCTAAAGGGCTTAATTTTTTATATTATGCCCCAGCAGGGCAAATCCAGTTTTCCGTCTTTTCCCCAGTCTGACCCAACCGCTCTATGTCACTGGCTCTGGCTGGAATCTCTTTTCCCTTTGAGCTTTCTCACACTGAGATGTTTGACTTGTAAACTAAAAATGCTCATTGACTGAAGCTTGTGCATGAACACACTGCAGTCAGGACACTTCTGCTTTGGGGTTTTACCAGGTCAGTGAGCTCAGCCAGACTCCTTGACTCCCTGACAGTTTGTTTATTCCTATTTAGGCAGCACATCAAAATTTCACCATGATCTATTCAAGGCTGCCATGTTCACAAATGTGACATATTGAGGTCTTGTACCTCAAAATGATGTCTGATGCTGATATTTTATATACTGTTCCTCTGTTGCATCAGTTGCAATATTAGGCTACTAGATGTGTGCACTCTTTGGAGAGTTTTTAATACAGTCATTTGTCTCTCTGAACATGATATTAACTGCATTAAAAGTGATTTACTTTAATTTAATAGAAATAATACATTTTATATTAGTTTTTATAAGCATACAGTGTATACACTACTGTCCAAACAGTTGAGGTCAGCAAGTTTTTATTATTTAAAAAAAAAGAAAAATTAAAGGAAAAAATTTAAATGTATTCTTTTTTAACAATATTATATTATAATTATTTATATTTAATACATATAAATATGTAATATTTAATATTTTAATATTATTAAAATTAATACTTTTATTCTGCAAGTAAGCATTAAACTGATAAAAAAGCGACAGCAAAGACATTTGTAGTGTTAAAAAAGTTCTATTTCAAGTAAATTTCAAAGAAATACATTTACTGTTTACAAAATAAAAAAAAGTATATTAAATCATCAAAATCAGCATATTATAGTGATTTCTGAAGAATCATGTGACACTGACTGGAGTAATGATAAATATTCAGCTTTGTCATGACAGGAGTAAATTACATTTTACAATATATTTCACAATATAACTGCTTGTACTGTATTTTGATTATATATATATAGACTTTCAGCCCTTCTTACTCAATTTTGCATCTGAAAAGAGCCCTGAACAGCACGCTCTATTACTCTTTGTAGTCATTTCCTACATTCATTTGGGAATTCCACCAATAATGCTACAGCAAGATGTCACAGCAAGGTGGAACAGCATGTTTTGTGTGCTGAAAAGCCTCTTAAAGCAAACATGAGCACACGGTTTACTCTGCAGATTATGATCAGCCCGTGACATTCAGTGCCCACCAAAGGGGTTTAATGAAGAACATAATTTCTTTTCTCTCCCCATCTGAAGAACTAACGAGGGAGTTGAGTGCATATGTAGCATTTGCAGATGATGCGTTTCCATCAATCATTGCACTGAAGTTTCTGCTGAGGAGGTTAAGCTGACAATGGAGTTGGTCTGAAAAGACTCTTTTATAAGCGATGACCAAGCATTGAATCAGATCCTGTTTATTGTATCACAGCCATGCTTGTGCCAAGACATAAGATTATTACTTTGATATGGACAAAAAGCAGAGTGCTCACAGGATGCTCTAAACACAATTAGATTGAGGAGCACAACCCTCTGAAAGAAAAATACCCAGGTAGCTGCTCCGTCCAACATGAGCGAGGAACAAATGCATGCGTTCCTATCTCAAAAAACAGGAATACTCTTGAATTTCCTTGGTTTTGCACAAATAGGACAAGAATTTGTAGGCACCATCCAAAAGCACGGACAAAGAGTGATTATTCAGTGCAATCTCACACTATAAAAAATTAAAAAGACTGAGCTGTGGAAAGCCAAAAAAAGTATGATTTTAAAATTGTTAAAATTAAAATAATAAGATTAGAGGACTGTTAAAATTCAGTCATGCTGTCAAGATATTTAGAATTCTGTACATGATTCACTGTATTTTTTTACTGTATTTGTACATATAAACAGTAAAAAAAAATACAAAAAGCGAAAAAATACAGAAAAAAATAATTATAATTATAAAATTTTAACGATATTTAGAACACTGTACATGATTCAATGCATTTTTACTATATTTCTTACTGTATTTGTACATATAAACAGTAAACATACAAAAATGCAGAAAAATTTATTATAATTCTACAATTTTAAAGATATTTAGAATACTGTACATGATTCACTATATTTTGTACTTTTTACTCTCTCTCTCTCTCTCTCTCTCTCTCTCACTGTAAAAAATCCAATTAACAAAATGTTGGAAGGGCAAAAATATTTAAGCTGAGCTAATTTTATTGCTTGGCCTTAGTTGAGAGGACATATTATATTAAGTCTACACAAATATATTTGAAAAACATTGAATGAAGGGTTATTTTCAAATCCAGTCAATAATTAGCTATGCTAATGTTGACTAAACTAATAAAAACAAATCCAGCCAACACCGGGATCGTTTCGCACACGCCTGGCCTGAGTGACTTCACGGGAGAAACAACGCTGCCATCTTGTCAAGTTCACTCATCAGGTAAGTGCCACCAAATAAATGTTATATTTTAGACTAAATTTATTGACAAAAATGTACAGCATATCCAAAGTTTTTGAGTGGATATTTAGAACTGTTTTATAACTCATGTGTCCGAAGAAACATGAATATTTAGGCTATGTTAAGTCAAGTGTATGTCAAGTTAATGCGTCAGGTAAGTTAAGTGGCACTGAATTTGTACTTAGACTGAATTTTTCAATTTGTATATTTGAAAAAAGGTGTAAATGTATTATTTAAAACTTATATATTTATACACAAACGTACGACATATATAAAAACATCGAATAAGCCTTGTATGAATATGTCTGAGGGAAATGAATTGTTTAAAGTGAAGGGAATGTGGTCTTTCTTCTTGTTTAATACATAAAACACTTAATGTCAAAAGCTGTGTTACTAGAATGAATTTTTGGTTTAATTTTGGCGTGTTGTATGATATTTTTGTGTTTCCGTGAAGTGAAAAGATGGCATGAAGAGTTCGCACGGTCTTTCTCTTTTATAAGTCATGCTTAATACGAAGAAACGTGTAATGTAAACCACAGTAATGTGCTTATTTGAAGTTAACATGGGTGTGTTGAATGGGTTTTTGCGTATGTAAGCTTTTGCAATTGTCCCGTGAAGTTAAAAGACGACATTAAACATGACCAACAACCAGCCACGCTGAAATCTCGCTTTTTCAAACGGGGCTAATTCCAAAAGCCGTTTCTGTTCTCGTGAATGAAGGGGAGTTCGTCGTTCCGAATGAGAATAAACAACTGAATCCTTTCACAAGCCATTATCAAAGCAGGGTATGTCTCAGTCAGTTCCCTAGGTAGTGAATCACTAGATCGTGCACACGAATCCCTGCACTGGTAAAGAGACCATGGCTTAGTAAACATCAATCAATTTGTAACACGTCACCACTGGTATTTATCAACAACAGGCAGGACCATTGTATTTTGATATTATTTTTATGTTGTTCAAGGTAGACTTATAATATGAAATGTCCATGTTCTGTTACAAATCCTTGCAACTAATGAACAGTAAACATCAATACTCCCTGTGTTGTGCGATGGATTGTGTGCCAAAAAAAAAAAAATGGTTGCAACTTCCGTTTCATCACAAATTTAATTAACTGATATTACATTTTAAATTATTTAAAAGGCATCATTTCATTTTTTGAGATAAATTGTACTTTTCTTTCTCCATCAGGGTGTAGCCAAAGGTTTCATTGGTGCGTTCTCATCATTGCAAGTTTTCAGATGCTGGCCAGTCAGTTCTTCCAAGGCTCCAAACACTGCCATGTGACCAGACCACTCCACTGCATAGTGTGTGTACTTTCAACATTAAGACTTAAGGTAATATGTGTAAAAGTTTAGAGTGTGTACTACAGTTAAAATGTGCTTTATTTTTCTCAGTGCCATCTACGCTAATATTAGACTGTCTCATTCTTATTCCAAGGTCACCATAGCCACCAGATCCAGACTGTATCCAGATCAGATGGTCACTGCAGCCACCCGGATCCAGTCCGTATGCAGTCAAGATAGTGGATCAGCACCTAGAGATGACCTCGACAGTCCTGAATGTCAGCGTAGACCAGGACAACTAAATGAGCCCCAGAGACAGATCCCCTCTGAAGATCTCGTCACCTAGACGGCCCTCAGGACAAGACCACAGGAACCGTACCAGTCCTCTGCACAATCTGACTTTGCAGCAGCCTGCAATTAAACTGCTGGTTTCATCTGGCCAGAGAAGAATGATGGAGTTTTGATTCCTTCAACACACGATTTTTCTGTTTAATACTGTAAAGCTGCTTTGACACAATCTGTTTTGTTAAAAGCCCTATATAAATACAGTGACTTGACTCAGTTCAGTTGAATTGTAACACCTGGTTCATTTATTTTTTCTGACTTCTGCCTCATTTTAAAGATGTAATTGTGAACAGTAGTAATATTTGTACATGTTTGTTTCCAAACATTTTGTTTAACTTGTTTAGTCTTTAAGTTCATTAAACAAATGTTTAAAATAAATTTTGCAGTTGTATTACAAATGTAATGTTTGACAACTGGAGCACTTTAAAGGGATAGTTCACCCAAAAATGTAAATTTGCTGTTATTTTACTGACCCTCAGGCCATCCAAGATGTCAGTGACTTTTTTTTTCTTCAGTAGAACAGTAAAGATTTTTATCTGAAGTGGTGATCCTTGGCGATTCATACACTGCACGATTCATACAAATGCAGATTGCTATTAAATAAAGGCTATTATGTGTTATAATGTGTGTGTTTTAGTAATTGATAGACACCAGATAATAATTTTCTTAAACTCAGTATAAAATATAATAACTAGTTACACAGCAATTTATTATGATGCCCAAATAATAAATTTTAGTTGGGGTAACATATGAAACACATGGAGTGAATGATTGCATTGCATTGCGCCGCGCAAACATTACCATGTCTGCATTTGTGATAGGAGAAACGACAAACAACAAGCACTACTCTACACTGCTCAAAACTCGCATTTGAATCGTCAGTGGCAAAAACGTACTTACAGGCTGTGAGTCAGAAGCGTCAGACTGTCCTTACAAAATTGGAATTGCCCCACTTTATAGAAACAGCCTTTGTGCAAGCCAGCATTGTAGGCTACTCTTCCAGGTTCAGGAAATAGTCCTCCGTAAAATGCGCTGCACAGTGCACACACTCTAATATTTGGGTTGAACTGTTCTGGAACAGTGTTGTAAATACAACTTAACCACTGATTTCTAGTTGTGTCCTCTTTTGGAAGCCCAAACAAAGTAGTTTCGCTTTCACAACCAAACACAGCGTCTCCACGACATGGCGCCGGCGGCAGCAACAACACTACAGCGAGAACAATAGTCCCGCCCTCTTTCATTGGGTATACATTTGGGCGGTGTTTTGCAAATCTTCACACACCGTGACTTAGAGATGTGGGGGCGTGTTTGAATGAGCCGTTTTAGGGGGGCGTGGCAGAGTCTTAACTTTTAGAAAGAATATCTCTTTGGTTTTGAGACTTTAGTCTTTGCAACTTCAGGGATCTTATCTATGCACAAACAGATTGAAACACTCCAAAGAGAAAGGAAAACTTGAAATCGCATCATATGACACCTTTAAATTTTAATTGACATAACTTGCTGTAGTTTTCTAAATGTTTGACCAATTAAAATATTTTAGTTGAATGGACTATAAAACTATTTCAGTAAAGGTTGGGCCAACTGAAAAATAACAATTCAGGCAACACTTTGAAGACAGAAATTGACTGAACGTAAAAATTCTGTGGAACTAGTTATTAATTAATAATTAGTTGAAACCGCTTGATTTTTTTTTTACAGTGCTCTCTCTCTCTCTTTCTCTCTCTCTCTCTCTCTCTCTCTCTCTCTCTCTCTCTCTCTCTCTCTCTCTCTCTCTCTCTCTCTCTCTCTCTCTCTCTCTCTTTGTATTTGTATTCATATACATAGAATCATTTATGTAATAACAAGTTATTAAATAACAATATTGTATAATATTTATATTACATTTATGTAATTATAATTTAAATAAATATATCTATATATAAAACAATAATAATAATATATAATAAATATTTAACAAATAATAATATGTATATTAAATAAATTATATAATAATTATGTAAGTCATAATATATTAATTAATGGGTAACTCTTTACAATAAGTTTAATGTTAGTTAATGTATTAACTAACATGAATAACCAATACATTTATTACAGTATTTATTAATCTTTGTTATTGTTAGTTAATGAAAATATTTGTTCATTGTTAGTTCATGTTAATTCACAGTGCATTAACTAATGTTAACAAGCACAACTTTTGATTTTAATATTGCGTTAGTAAATGTTGAAATTAATACTAAGATTAATAAATGCTGAAGTATTGTTCAATCTTAGTTCATGTTAACTAAAGTAGTTAATTAATGTTAACTAAACTTTATTGTAAAATAGAACTCGTAACTAATTATATATAAAAAAAAATAATTTACTCTGTGAACCAACTAGTCATAATGCAACACTACTATGCTGCATAACTCAGGAGCAAAATATTATTTTGGTGATGAACATTCAAATAGTTGAATAAGTAAAAAATCAGCATTGACTGACAGTATTGTGTTAATTTTATAAGTTGTGTGTTCCTACTTAATACTCTTTGTCACTTTATACATTGACTCTCACTTTTGCTCTGGTTTGTTGATTGTCTTTACACATGGTAAAGGGAAAGCGATCGATACATTGGCTGGGTAGTGCTCTATCTCTCTGTCTTTCTCTCTTTTGCTCTGGCTGTTTCTCTGCTGGGACGGAGTAGGTGATGCCTGCCTGAGTGCATCACTGGCTCCTCTTGGCTGCCGGTCGATAAGCAGCCACTGATAGCAGGTGTCCTTGCATTGATCCGCCCTGCTTGTGTTTTGTCTCTGGTCATTATGGAGATGTGAGAGTGACCTTTCAACTGTGGTGTGCAGAATGGAAGAAAGGACGGGTAGAGAGGACTAGAAGCACCTGCGCTGCTGTGTCTAGCAGGGACGCAGCCTTGAACTTCAGATCTAGCACACAGGTGAACCCTCAGATATCTCCAGAAATCACAAGGGGAAACGACAGTAAAGAGGGGAGCGGTTGTCAGTTTAGTGGTGTCTGTGACTCTAAATCATGGATGAAGACATAGAACAAGGTAGAAGACAGAACTGTGATATGTTAGTATAGATTTATAGCTATTGCTCTGCAGAGATTAATACAGAGATTTGTAAAAGCCATGGTAAGGCTGTAGATTTAGCATGTTAATTCAGTACAATTTTACAATGTTATTTTAATTTTTATATATGTAGGACAACTACAAAATATGTAGTTTTATAATTATATGTTTAAATTATTATTTTTATTTCAAAGTTTTAAATAGCTATGTTACAATTTATTTATTTTGTTAGAATTGTAAGAAAAATATATAATTATAATTATGTTTGTAAAATTATTATTATTTGTTTAGTAACTAGTTTTTTATATAAAAATTATTTCTCTCTCTCTCTCTCACACACACACACACACACACACACACACACACACATAGTGTTACTTATTTTAGTATAATTTTAAAGAAAAAAATTATTAAAAAATATATTAAATGAAATATTTTTTATTATTTGATTAATTAGTAATTTGTTAAAAATTTTTATAAAAGGAATTAAATACAGTTAGTTTTGATATGTGTGTGTGTGTGTGTGTGTAAATGATCATTTTTATTTAAAATATTTAAATGCACAATTTATTTATTTTTTATAATTTTAAGCAAAATATAAATAGAATTATATTTTAAGACGATGATGATTATTATTGTTGTTGCTGTTGTTTGTATCATTATTATTATTTGTTTAGTCAGTAGTTTGGTTACATTTTTTTTTAAAATTAAATCATATAAAAAGTATTTAGTTTATACACACACACACACACACACACACACTGTGTTACTTATTTTGGTATAATTTAAACAAAAAAAATAATTTTACAGTTATGTTTTTTAATTAAAATTAGTAATTTGGTTACATTTTCATAAAAGAAATTAAATACAAATTAGATTTGTTGTGTGTGTGTGTGCGTAAATAAGCTATAATTATTTATTTATTTATTTAGTTACATATTTTTTTCATTAGTAATTTTTTTTAATCAGTTGTCAGCCCAACACTTGCAATTGTAATGATAGTTCTTTTTGTGATAATCCAAAAAAATTGTTGCATTCTTAAAAACAATGCTCTGGTAGAGCCTTCAACATAGCCAGAACTTACAGTATGTGTACAATCAAATTCCTCCAATAACCTGGAAAAATGTTGTGCTTGTTTTATTTGCACAGTGTAAAGAGAGCTTCAAGATTAGAGGCATTCACATACACTCAAATTTACTGAAGTGCCACAGCAATCACCATTACTTTCAACCCTCAACAAAAACCTTTACTGGATTTTCCAATCCACAACAGGTCTTTCTTAAGGTAGCGATGAGAGTGGCTTAAAAATAACTGCTTGTTTCATCACAACTGTGAAGCAATCTCATGTAAACGACTGGAGCAATCACAATCTCGGCTGAAGTAAACACAACATACCCAACTGAGTCTAGGGAACAGTTTTTCACAGATAGTCTTAGACTATCATCCAGCCGAAATCAGGCTGCAGCGGAGGATGTTTTCTTAGACCTTTTAATGCTCTGATTACTTTATCATCATATTTTATTTGCATTCAGAGACTGCGCAGCTTTTTTGTGTTTTGCAGGTACTGCAAATTGCCTTTGTTATCTCTGATGAATTGTGAAAGATGTCAAACCAACTCAGTATGTTTTTCGTAGTAACTTGGATTGCTCTCTGTTGTGACAGAATAGGGCTGAAAGAGAACGCTTTCTCTCCCAGCTTGAAGTTTCAAAGAGCCTTTGAATTATGTGGGACGGGGTTGAAGATAATGAAGGGTGTTGGAATGTGTCAGAGCAATGCTGCAGGATTTGTCAGGCTGCTACCGCACTAAAAACGCTTCACATCGTCATTGTTTACTTTAGTAGATTAAAATGTCTGAGAGTGTGTGTCTCTGGATGCATCCTTAACTGGCATTATTTGAGAATGCCAATATGCTTTATGGTGTGTGCTGTTTCCATGGTGTCTCTCTTTCCTTGTTTTCTTAGATCTTGTGCAAATGATCGAGCTCTGTAGATGTAACTATAGGTTTACCTTGAGAAACTCGAATGAATCGTGAGCTGTTATGGCATTTAGGTTGTTTATAACTGTACAGTAAGTGGAGTACAGGATCGGTTATCTAGAATGACCCAGAACTAAGAGATAGTTCATGGAAAAGTGTACATTCTGTCATCAATAAATCACCCATATGATTTGAAATACTAAAATACAGTTTTTAATTTTATTTTATTTCAGCTTTATTTCAATTAACAGTTTTCTTTTAATAGTTTTAGTTTTAGCTTCGGTTAACAATAACAACACCATCACAGAGATGGATACTTTAGTAACATGTATGAATGTATTTCTAGGTTGAATACGTGGTTTGTTATTGTTTTTTGGCCACATATAAACCATAAATATACTGATAAATAATTCAGACGTTATATAATGAGTTATATTAAAGCTACATAGTATGAAAACTACATTTAAGAGTTAAAAATGCAGTTTGTGTATGTGATGACAATGTAGTGTGCTGTGGAAATGATTACTCACCTCTGAGTCTTTCTCTTTCTCTCTCCCTCTCCATATAATTGGAGTCTGTGAGCAGCTCTCTGCCATCCAAATAGATTAATTATGAAGCCTTGTGTGTGTGGAGTGTAAGTGTTGAACTGTGAGTGGGGAAGACATGAATCAAAGAAAATCAATTTAGGGGGTGATGTAGCCACCTCATCTCACTTCTCCCCTTAATTTCCCTCATGCGCTCTGAAAGGGCTCATCATAACTGAAGTGACATTCTTTCAAGTTTCCTCTGGGGATAAAAAGAGTGGTGTGTGTGTGTGTGTGCGCGCGTGTGTGTGTGTGTGTGTGTGTGTGTGTGTGTAAGCAGATGCGGGCAATTGTTACATTTGGATTTGAGAGAGCTGCGCTTCTTAAAAGAATATATCAGAATCAGTACAGGTCAAAATAAATCAATAATGTTGATTACCACAAAAAATAACACTGACAGTCCCTCTTTTTCTTTTTTTATTATTAGCATTATTTATTTATTTTTTAAAATGGCACTTACATTGAAAATGAATGGAGCCCCTTTTTGGATGATTTAAAAGCAAAAATAAAAAGCTTATATTTTTATAAAAAGCATTTGTATAATAAGTTGGGTATTATTTAAGCTGTGCAGCTAAATAAAAGTAATTTTAACATGATTCTAAAATAATTGTTTTAACAGATTTAGAGTTTATGGTAGCATGGCAATAAAGTTGTACATGGATATGTACACTACCGCTGTACAGTCATTTATTATTTTTTTTTTTTCAGTAGATACATTAGATACAATACACATTAAATACTTTTAGAAATATTTCAAATAAATGCTGTTCTTTTGAACTTTGTTCTTTTGAATGTTTTCTTTTGAACAAAGAATCCTGAAAAATGTATCACAATTCCCAAATAAATATTAAGCAGTACTCCAACATTGATAATCATGTGACACTGAAGACTGGAGTAATGGCTGCTGAAAATTCAGCTTTGCAGCACAGGAATAAATTGCATTTTAAAATACAGTACAATAGAACAATTATTTTAAATTCAAATAATATTTATTAAATTATTGTTTTTACTGTATTTTTGATCAAATAAATGCAGCCTAGGTGAGCATACAGATGTCTTCCAAAACATAAAATATCTTACCGACACCATATTAGTCTGAACTTTACATTAAATGTTAACACACGTATTGTTTACATCTATTAGCTACACTATTGAAACAGTATTTTCACATTTACAAATGACCCAGCTTACTTCAATTGTAACTGCCTCATTAATCAAATTGCAGTAATTGCTTTTCCTCTAGAAGAACTTTTCATTTCCACTTCTGTTGCTTAGCCCACAGACTGTTGTACACTCTTAATCAATACCCTAATAGCTTAATGTAGACATTGTTTTAACAAACTCTCATTCAATCTGGCTCCATTCAGGTATAAAGCACCCACTTTTCACTCATTTCCACTTTAGTATCTTGTTTAATATCCTGTTTCACTTGGAAATATGTCATATTATGGAAGTAAAAAGGGGTTGTGACCACCATCCGCATTGATTTTAAAAAACTTTTTGTGCTCTAGAAAGCATTTTGCTATCACTGTCTTTGTGTTCTGAAAGAGCTGTGTGGAACGGTTGGATTAATGCATCAGAATGCTTAGTTTTTTCCTGACCTAGTAAAAATAGGGTTAAAAAAAATCACCTGTAGAGCCAATCTTTATTTTTTCAGATGAAAAAAATGATGGAACAAATAGTGTTTTTAGGCCTTTCCACAAACCATTCCTCCAGTGAATAAAAATGCTCGGAAATGTAATCAGCTCCGTCTATTTTGGATTCCGCGGTCTGTTCGAGATAAGCCCCATTTTTAGTTACAGTCTTTGAAAAGCTCAATGATAAACATCAAAGTGCCTCTTGAGGCGGTTCTCCATCACTCAGTCGGCCTTTGTGTCTCTCCGACTTGGAGTGACTTTGGCTGAAAGAAGGAGGTGGAGAGAGCTAGAGATGGAGGACAATAAAAGAAAAGGACGGCATGACTGTTAATGGGAAGGAGACGAAGAAACCTTGGCTGAGAAGGTAGATGAATAGATGTGATGTGATGAGTCATTTAAGCAATTTGATGTATTTTTCTATGACCATTTCCTATTGATATATTGATGTATTTTCCTATTTCCTATGACCACCATCAGCAAAATACGGACCATCCATCCGTATTTTCCTATGACCACCACCTTCTAGTAAATTAAGCAGCTCAACTTAAATGACCGATGTCAGATGTGTTAGAGAAGCCTAGTTACTTGCTCTGGCAGAAGTGAAGTTTGATTTGTTTTTCCCTCTTGCTTTCTTTTTCATAACTTAGACTTGGCAGTGTGCTCCTTCCTGAAGTTTTTTTTTGCACAGTGGAGGCGCAGGGAGCTGAAGCAGACGTATAGCTGTGAGGGAGGCGCTATGTTAGTTTCCCTGGTGCATTATTGATGCTAGCTGTACACAATAGGGAGGGGAGTGCTTTGCCTCACAGTCTTTCTCTTTTTTACAGTTTTCAGTAGATGCCTTGTGGCTTGTGGTGTGTTTTCTCTTTGTATCTGTCTCTCCGTCGCCTTTTTCTCACCATCTGTTTCGTTCTCTTAAAGCACGGTGCCCGCAACGTCTCCTTACTGAGCTGTTATCAAAACTCACTTAGGGCTGGGACAGAGAAACATCCCTTCCAAGGAGGCGGTTATACTTTAATCAATGCAGACAGTGGCAAGCAAAAATTGAGTAAAGAATTTGCTGGGTGGTATGTGGAAAGACATAACAGAAAACTTGCCGTCTGCTACCCATCAACCTTTTCTGTCAAATTCAAACACTCGCTCCTCCATTCACACAGCTGATACATGAGCTCTGGGAAATGAAACAGTAGTCTTGATGGGCCTTAGATGCTGCTATCTGAGTTTAGAGCAAGTATATTAGCACAGTATTTGTCTAGTTTCCACTTCTTCTGTCCTGTAGACATACAATAAACCTTAAGACCATCTTTCATCTGTATTTTTGTATTATTTATTTATTTATTTTTAATTCAGTTGAAATGAATGACTTAAGTGGCATCAATTTGATTCATAATGTTCACTATTCACATATTACACAAAATGTGTAATAGAACTCTCTCAAAAATTTGCCACAGATGAAATGTGTATATTATACGTACATGTTAGATTCTATCATTTAAAGCAACTTTTTAACACAAACATTTTTGTTGGTCCATGCATCCTCTGGGAATCAAACCTGTGACCTTGGTTTTACAAGCATCTGTTTCTATTGTTTAAAAGGATAGTTCACCCAAAAATGAAAATTCTGTTAGTCACCCTCATGTCGTTCCAAACCCGTAAAACCATCATTCATCTTCGGAACACAAATGAACATATTTTTGATGAAATCCGAGAGCTTTCTGACCCTCTATAGGCAGTAACGCAACTTACACGTTCAAGGCCCAGAAAGGTAGTAAGGACATCATTAAAATAGTCCATGTGACATCTGGTTCAACCATGATTTTATGAAGCTATGAGAATACGTTTTGTGTGCAAAGAAAACAAAAATAACTTTATTCCACAATTTCTTCTCTTCTGTGTCCGTTGACGCATACTCACTAGAGTACCAAGACGCATGCGTGTGGTGCTGCTGACGCAGGAGCCAGCATTCTGATGTAGAACCCGGCTGCGCTGTGCCTTGTTTACAAGCAGAGGAATGCAATTCTGTGCTTTGAACGTGGAAGTTGAGTTGCTGTATATACAGGGTCAGAAAGCTCTTGGATTTCATCAAAAATATCTTAATTTGTGTTCTGAAGATGAATGAAGGTCTTATGGGTTTGGAACGACATGAGAGTGAGTAATTAATGACAGAATTTTCATTTTTTGGGTGAACTATCCCTTTAAGCCTTTTGTGTGATTGTAACACAGTGTCCTAACCAGATGTGACGCGATAAGATTCCAGTGACACAGTTCAATGAGAATTCAATCAAAAATCACAGCCAATCAGAAGAGTGTGTGGGCAGGCTCTGTCTGCAAGCGCACTGCATTCGCAACAAAATGGATAAGTACATGATCTAATTAATAAATATAAAACCATTTTAACTTTATTAAAATACATACTGAGTGACTGATACAATCTTCGCCATGCAATATACTTGTTTGTTTACATTGAGTGCAGTTTTAGCATTCATGTTTGCTTAGATTTATTTTCAAGATCGGAGGTATATTATCCATTGTCACTTTCAGTTTGAATAGTATTCAAACTCGCAGACACTTTTAACATTAAATAAAGCACATGCTCAGTACCTGAGATTATCATTGGCGTAGTTTATATGCTGTTGTTCCAGCCACAACGTCACAGAAATAGAAACCCTTTTCCAAAATAGAATCCTCGGTTGCTCGTCGTGTACTGCTGTCAGGGCTGGTTAGGACACAGTGTAATAATGCGTACAAAAGTCGTGTACCAAATGATGCAACATGTACACCACCATCTAGTGTATGAATAGCCCTGCCCCCTCTATTTAAAGCGGGAACAGTTGAGTGCATGAAATGTCCAACATTCCACATATTTTTCTTTTTGGATTTTTTTCTGTGAGCACTCTTCATACTATTTATACTAAAAACGGCTAGAATAGTGCATAAGTATGCGAACTGGGACATGCCTAAAGTACAAAACTTCTTGGGGACAACTTATGAACTCAAAAGTAGGACAATTTTTTGGAGGTTGTGAAAGCAGCAAAGAACCCAGATTGCTCTAGAGGGATTGCCCAGGTAATACATGTACTGTATTGTAAGTCACTTTGGATAAAAGCTTCTTATAAATAATGACTAGTAAATGATGTGCTTCTTTACAGATGTCTCAGGGCAACTTTTTGCATAAAAATGAGTGACACCCTACTTCTCCCTCCAGCAGTTATTTGCAGTTATTCTTCCTTCGCTGTGTTTCGTGCATAAAGGGCGCTATTTAAATAGGAGTTCAGTGAACATACCTATTTGCAAGTTAAGAGAAAATGCAACAGAGGGTAAAACAAAGCCCACACTTCCCCGCTGGTTTGTGTAAAAAGCATCTAAGGCAGGCTCATGGTCATTTAAAAGTCAAATCCAGCCATTGAAGAGCACAGCACTGAGGGACCTTTGAACAGACAGTGAAGACAGTGAGAGATTCTGTTTATACTCCACCAGCACTAATGGAGCAAATCAAACACTCTCCTGCCTCGTCTGTTTGGTCTTGCCTGGAGTTTTTAGAGGAGCCTGGACTATGAACTGCTGGGGTTATGTGAAGTGTAGGGGTTATATGGGACTTTCCACTGGGAAGCATTTGGGAATGCTGACTTTTTTTCAACACAAAATCCCTGTGACATTGAGTGTGATATGCATAGCGATTTCAGAAGCTTTTTATGAGTCAGGAACTCCCAAGATACAAATTCCACGAGCGGTTCTTTCCAGAAATGTTCGTGTTCAGGGTGAAATGGATAATAATTCACTTCATAACATTAGGCACATTCATTACATTCAGCCTGTCTGATTTAACAACCTTGAAATTTAACATCAGTTATTTCATAATTACTCGTGTAAGGGCACAGCTAATAAACGAATCATAAAGCAAAACCCTGATTGACATTTAGAGCTCACGCTACTTGCGTTTCGGTGTCCTCGTCAAAAAAAACAAAATAAATAAATAAAAATCCTGTCTGCTATTGAGGTTTGATCTACAAATGGCTGAATTCTAAATAGATGACAGGAATTGAGGACTTCCTGCCCTTTGCTTTGTCTCTCATGTGTCATTTTGCCTGGATCTGAGTGATGCGTTAGATGTCGATGTGATTTTTACCCTCAAAGTGAAGTCAATCTCTCATAAAACACACATCACCGCTCGGCGAAATGATGTGTATCTTTTGCTTCTGACACTTCATAGGATAAGGAGAAAAAAATAGCCCGTCAGTTCCGTTTGGTTTGAGATATCATCCTCTCCTTTCCTTTTGTGGGAATGCACTTCAGAAACACCGGCCTCCGTTGTTGGAAGCAGCTTGTTATTATTAAGTCGAGAAACCGAAAGAGAGCTATTAGGGTGCAAATGAAGCATTGCGAAATCAAAAGTTTCCCCGGCACGCAGCAGCCTCCTGAAGGCCGGCTGATTACATCTCACCAGGTGCAGGTGGGGGAGATCCATTTTCACCGCTACACTTCTCAAATCCACTCATTACAACGTGCTGCCTGATGAAGGTTTGGACTCATTAATTGGCAAGGGGAGGAGAGAGAGCATTCAAATGAACAATTATGGCGAAGGAGTTTATCTTTTTTCCTCCACACGCTCCGCGGCGTTTTCAAAGCGTCTCCAATCATAATCCATTTAGTGGATACTTTTCCATTTTGTTAATGTGCTGGGGTTCTGACCCCGCAGTTTGAATGCTTTGCAATTTCGTATGGCTGAACCACAAAGCATCACGAGCCATATAAACTGCGCAGTTCTCTTCTCCTTGGGTGGTATAGAGAGGAAATTTGTTGCAAGGCTTTTCACAAGGGAGGGTGCCTGGCTTTGAAATATGTAAAAAAGGACTATAGTTGTTTGAACACCCAAGTTATTATTGCAGTTATTAATCAGTGTTACATTTTACAGCTTTTAATTTTAGTTTTTCTTTCTTTCTTTTCTTTTATTTTCTTTTATTATTATTATTATTATTATTTTTTTTTTATGAAAATGTCCTAATGTAGTCAGTATTGTTCATGCCCTATTTATTCATTTTATTTGGTTTTACTTGGATTTACTTGAATTACAAAACAGCATTTCATCCTCTCTGGTTGAAACATAAAATTGCAAGTTACTTACGAAGGATTTTTGTTTTTTGTTCCTTTTTTTATGCTTTTCATGCTTTTCACTGGGGCATTTCAAGTCTTTCATCAGTAGTGAGACAGAGTCCCCCCATCAAAACAGTGTTCCCATATTTGAATATTATTATATTATGGACGTAAATGGTCTTTTCCCTGCATTAAAGAGTTATTCACAATCTGCACACAAAATAAAAAGCTGTCTCATTGCTGGCAAAGAATAGAAGGCATTTGCAAGTCTTTTTCCTAAAATCAACTGTAGTTACACTGAGAAAAACAAAAAACAAACAAAAAAAAAACTGTGTGGAAACAATTCAGAAATTGCAAATAAATTTCACAAATAATTACAAAGAAGTAATTAAGTAACATAATGACATAAATGTGACATTTTAGCAAACATGATAGCAAACATACAACAGTACTTCTTTTATTACGACATACCAATCAAATTTTCTTTCTTCTTTCTTTGTGCTTTCAAATAATCTTCAATTCCTAAAAATAAAGGTTCTTTATTGGCATTTATCTTTCCATGAAGAACCTTTATGGAACCTTTCCATTGAACAAAATGTTCTTTATAGTTTAAAAATGTTTAGAATTTATATTATCAAAAATTTCCAAAAACATTTAGAACCGTTCACTAAAAAGATTTTGGAGAATTCTGTGGCGATATACCTGAGCATAGCAGTAACTGTTAAAAAACACATTTCAAAACAAAAAATTATAGCTCGAGTATACTAAGTAAGTTACCTATTTTCTCTGAGGTTTCTGTGTTGCTTTATGCCTTAGTTATTGATTTTCTGTGTTTTAGTTACTGTTGGAGAGTTATCTTTTTGCAGTTGCTTAAGGGGGAATTAACAAGTTTTTTTTTTTTTTTTTTTTTTTTTTTTTTTTTTATTAGGATATGTTGTTTTATAAATGTGAACCTGGACCACAAAACCAGTCATAAGGGTCAATTTTTTGAAATTGAGATTTATACATCATCTAAAATCTGAATAAATAAGCTTTCCATTGATTTATGGTTTGTTGGGATAGGATAATATTTGGCCACAACTATTTGAAAATCTAGAATCTGATATAAATATTTTTCTCAAAATATTGAGTCCAACAATGTCGTTTGCACCGCGCTCTTCTGTTACTCGATCTTCTTATCTTGGTGTGTTAATCTGTTAAATCACTTAGTATTAGAAATTATGATCCGCACTCAAGACTATTCATAAGACTATTCTCGTGAGTGCGGATCATAATTTCTAATCTCAAAATATTGAGAAAATCACCTTTAAAGTTGTCCAAATGAAGTCCTTAGCAATGCATATTACTAATCAAAAATTAAGTTTTGATATATTTACGGTAGGAAATTTACAAAATATCTTCATGGAACATGATCTTTACTTTATATCTTAATGATTTTTGGCATAAAAGAAAAATCTATCATTTTGACCCATACAATGTATTTTTGGCTAATGCTACAAATATACCTATGTGACTTATGACTGGTTTTGTGGTCCAGGGTCACAAATGTTTCTGATATGATTTTATAATGTAAAGCACCTGGTCAAAATGAAAAGTGCTAGAAATAAATGTCTTGATTGTTTAGGATGTTAAATGTATCACTTAATTCAGAATGTCAAATCAAAACTCTTTCATCAATGTACATTTCCATCAGAAATTATGCTTTTGGCAAGATTATCACTGTTCTAAACTCACTATATATGTCATAATGAGCTTTGCTTGTATTGAATGTCTCCTCTAGGTTCTTATATGGATGGGAGGTTAGCAGTCACCCAAAGAGGAGGTCAGTTGGAAGCAGACGACGGGTCCAATCCATATCACACCACACAGGACACAGACAGAGACCTTCCCCTGTTCACGACGGCTCCTCCTTACAGTGGCCTCGACCACCATCCGCCTTTTAATTCCTACCCACCTTACAACCCCCGGGGCCAAAGCCACGAGCAGTATTTTCAAGACAGCGGAGGGGCGGCTCACCATCCCACAATGCCATCGTCTAGTTCCCATCTTCTCCAGGATCCGTCCACACAGCTGGTCCCACACGAAGATGCGCCTCCATTCTCTGATATAGCAGTTCCCAGAACCACCACACTGGCTCCATCGGCCGCTGCCCTCACCCAGCCACACGTGCCCAACATCCAACACAAACCTTCAGCAGAAACACAGAAGAGAAGCACAGAGGAATCACACTTGTCCATGACCGTAGCGTCACTAACCACCACTGAGGTGCACACATCCGTACCACTTGCTACCAAACAGTCAGATAGAGGTGATACTCCAACCTTAAACAACAAGCCCAAAGATGCAACAATCCCGGTGAAAAGAGACAAAGAAAAGTCCTCGATACTCAAGGCAGAACATGGCACTCCAGGAACTGATGTTGCTGTAAAAGCATCATCAATGTCTGGGGATTTGAATGACGAAACCACCACCTCCACCATCATCACCACAACGGTTATTACGACCATGCAGACGCCAGGTACTATTCACACGATCAGCGTGACTTAGATTTACATATTTTTCACATAGCTTCCTGATGCCTAATTCAGTGCTCTTCAGAGGTTTACCTGCCCTGCTTGTGCCTAAAGATGTGGGTTTTGAGATGCCAGTGGATAAGCTATTTTGTGCCGCTGTATTTGGTGCCTTCTTACATGAGGTCTTTGAAAGTTTTGTGTAATAAAATCAAGGGTCAGAAACCCCATATAACATAAGGTAGCCCTATAATGTTTACAAATATTGATTTTTAACAAGAATTCAGGCTACATGTCTGTGAACTTTCAGTTGAATTTAGACATTTAACTATTTTTATAATTTATTATATGGGGCCGTTTATTATTTTTAATTAGGATACTTTATGTATTATATATTTACAATATTTAATTTCATTTAATTTACTTATTATTTTTTATATTTATTACATGGGGACATGTGGACATATCAGTGTCCCCTGACTTCATAGCACTCTATAAAAAGTTTAATTTATCTGTTAATAGGAATGCACAATATATTGGCACTATATCTATTATCAGCAGATATTATTATAATTTATTGGTATAATCCAATATTGAATATATAATAGTCCATGATCATTTCTTTTATCTTACATTTCCATTACCTTCTAGCAATCATATAACACTCACTTAATGTTAATCACTAAAAATAATTTAATAACTCTATTAAATGTAATCTTTAGCAAATCCATTTTTCACACTGTATGTTGTTAAAACGTTGTGATGCCTAAATTTACTTTTAACATTTTAAAAGACTGGTTTTAGTTTTTATATTTTATATAAACAAAATAGTATAGTATAATAATTTGAATTTATATAATAAGACACTTAGATTTGATTGGCCTGTTAGAAGTGATGCAGACTAGTTATACAGGGCTTTCTGACGTACACTAGCCAACTAGTTGTTCAGTCAACCAACTGACAGTTTAAATATGAAAGTATGTAATTTTGCACATCCCTATAACTAAGCCAAGCGTATTAATTTATATGGAGTGAGAACATATCTCTTGACCAGCAGCGGCGTTTAACTCTAGAGGGAGATAAAGGAGCTGACAGAGCAGAAAGACCTCAAGGCTACCAGAAAATATTCGCTCACCTGCCATTTCACCTACACAGAAGGCCAGGAAAACTGACCCTGTTGGTCCAGACAGAAAATGAGAAAAACTTGAAAGACAATTAAAGATGGGAGGGAATGCAATGAAGTGAGATGGAGAGAATGAGAAAAGGCTCGCCTCTATTGATGCACACTTTCTCTGTCTCTCTCTGTCCTTCTACCTTTTCTAATGCAGCTCCGTGCAGCACCAATTTCACATCGCCGGGAGGCTACATAGAGACACCACAGCAAGCCAGGAGTTGGTACAATACGGATGTGGACTGCACATACACCGTGACAGTCTACATGGGCTATGGGGTGGAAATTCAGGTAAAATTCATCATGTTATTGAACCAGTTCCTGGAAACGATCTAAATTACTGTGGTAATCCAGTTCTGCTCTTTTATTCTTGAAAGGTTATGTGTGTAATTTACTGTGCCTCTAGCATCAAACAGAAAAATAGTGATTGTTTTCACACAGGTTTTGCAGATACGCCCCCTGTCTAACATTGGTTGGACAAACAGATAGCCCCACCCCAATCTCACACCATTGGTTGAGTCAATGTAGCTGTCAAACTGTTTGGAAATGTTTTGTGAGCACCAAGAGCCACAGTGTTATACTTTTCAGAAATGAACCTGCAAATAACTCTCTTACAGTTCTCTCTGAATATGAGAAAAAAACATTTTTACATTGGAAAAATTACTACCTTCAGCTTTAAGAAGTGGGTTTTAAACGTAAAGGTCACATATAAATGCAGCTGTTGTTCGTACACAAGCTGACAGAAATGGCTGATGCATTTGAACGGTTTGGGAGAATATCTGTTTGTCTGTTTTAATTAAATGGCGAACAGAGTTCAGAGAGATTTTCTATTCCACATGCAGTATAACTGTATTTTAATCAGTAGTGAAATATTGGATTAAAAATCCACCCCCTGTAAATGCTCTTAACTTACTAAATACTGACAGATTTTATTTTATTTTATTTTATTTTATTTTATGGCAGTCAGGTGATTAATCATGATTAATCATGATTAATAGCATCCAAAATAAAAATTTGTGTGTGTATGTATGTATATATATTTTTATATATATATATATATATATATATATATATATATATATATATATATATGTGTGTGTGTGTGTGTGTGTGTGTGTGTGTGTGTGTGTGTGTGTGTGTGTGTGTTTGTGTGTTTGTTTGTGTATGTGTGTTGTTTGATTGTCAGCCCTGTGTTCCTGTGTCTTGTGTGTTTTTCTCCCCTTGTGCTGTCTTATGCCCATATTTGGTCCTTCCTTTTTCCTGTTCTCGTTTGGTCCCCATTTAGTTCCATTTGTTCCAGCTGTGTTAATTATCTAGTTTATTCCCTAGCATTTAAGCCCTGTGTTTCCCTGTCTTCAAGGTCTTGTGTTAAACGTCTGTTCCCCACGCTAGCCCTATTTTATTTAATTTTTTATTATTATTATTTTTTTCATATACATTTCAAGCTAATTTTTGGTTAGACTGCATTTTGGTTAGGATGTTGTCTGTGTATACAGTATAGACAGCATGAAGCTCACTAGGGTTTGGAACAAAACCATGATGTGCTCCCTCACAAAAATCACCTTCAACTATATGATTAACTGCAGGTTCCTTCATAAAATATACAATAGCCATTACCTCCCTGACCTTCCAGATGGTTTAGCTAATATATCTTGAATAGTAAAGATCGCATACCAATTCACTGTCAACCATCAAGCTCGGTGTCTTAGTCGGTAGAGAAAGAAGGGCGGTGAGAGGGAGGGGAGCCTAGTGCCTCATCTCATTCCTCCTCTCCTTGTAAAGACTTGTTAACCTGGGACAGTGTATAAATATCTCTCTCTTTTCCAGCAATTATTCAGCGTGACTGATATGTGCGGAAGCCACACAGTTCCTCCCCTAATTAATTGCTTATGGATTATCTGTCCACTCCTTTTGTTTGTTTATGGTATTCTTTAATGCCCTCCTGTTAAACTGTCTCTCAGGCAACTCTTAACTTAATTAAAGCAGCCCCATCCTTCTGCTGATAGACAAAAATAATGTTTAATTCAGACAATGCGAGGGCCTGCTTTGCATTTTCAGTGTTCTTACAGCCTAATTTATTTGATCGGTCCTGGTTAAGCTTTCCCTTGATCCAGAAGCCTCTCTGAATGCTGTACAATCCCGTTTTGAGAAGATCTCGGACTTGAAGGCGGTCATTAGGAAGGTTAAACTGCATTTAAGCCATTTCCATCATTCAATTGAGGAAGATGGAAAGAGATTCGCTTCTTTAGATCACTTCCTGCTCGTGCTGGGTGGCCATGGCCTTCACCTGCTGGATTCCTCTGGGAATCAGGTATTAGTGGTGGCAGGTGGTTGCTGACCTTGCGTGTCGAGGGCTGTGTTGTGCAGAGGGCTCATCACCTGTAGAGGCCTGACCTGCTGATCCAGGCCAAATGGCTAAACCCTCATCAGTCTGAGCTCAGCAGAGGGAGCTCAGGCCATGCCTCACTCTTCCTTTAATACCCAGATACTGAACTTTAGACTCCAGCTCCCCTGAGAGCTATATCCTGCTGAACTCTCCGGTGATGGAGATGAGTCATCTGAGGAAGTGCAGCGCTCGCTTTCACTGGAGTTCAGATATCATCTGTATAGTGCCACTCCAAAACATCCTTTTGGCTGAGGATCCATTCCTTGATGGAAGTTGAATTTGAGCTTATTTGACTCAATTATATGTCATTTTTAGAAACACATATTACACTTTTCTCCAGCACTAGATTCCTGTTATTTGGTACATCTTTTGGGGTTGTCAAAATACCAATACTAGTAATATCTATACAGTATTTTGACAAATTAAATTAAAGCATTGGCATTTCGTCCTATGAAGTAAATGTTTTTTTTTGTTTGTTTTTTTTTCAATTAAAATTAAAGTAAACAATGTTTTTGCAAGTTTGAATATCTAACAGCAGTCTTACAGCAAACTAGCTTTCTTGAATTAAATACAATATTTAATAGAACACTTCTTTTATATAGTGAATATGGTGGGGACCAGGCACTGCCATGATTTTATTTTAAAGTAGTAAGCCCCAAGAAGCCGTGGTTTACAGTTAATTTATAACAGCTAAGGGGTGTTGTTAGGCACAACACTTAACTCTAAACCACAGCTTCACGTGGCTTATTGCTTTTATAAAACGGTTATTTCATATATACATTGCAAGGTTTCACAAAATAAAACAAAGCAAATAAAATGTAGTGGTATTAATAAATACATTGTTCTTCCGCCAAACAATGTAGTTCCTCAGAAACTTTTGTGGTTGCTGAGCAACAACAGAAACAAAGAGGTGTATGTTTGTAGAGTAATTTACATCAGCTTCAAACACGGCTCAACCAATCAGAATCAAGGACCAGAACCATCCGTTTTATAATTTTTATTTTAGCATTGACTTGGCATTAACTTTTGACATCCCTAGTGTCTGTATAGTCTATATATGTTCAACTTTATAAGGTTCATCCTCAACAGCAGAGAGCACCACTACTATTGTACAAGATAATACATATTGTAAAACACTCCATTAGATGCTGCTTGACAATATAAACGCACAGTAAATGGAACAAACAGAAAAAAATAAGCGATTCTTTTTAAGTGTCTTGAATTTTTACATCCTAAAGTAATAGTGCCTGAATGTACAGTTTAGTGTAATGATCTTTACACCGATGATGCCCGCAAGCGAGACATATCTTGTCTATTAGGGCAGAGCAGAAAAAATAGCTTGTCCTCATTTTCAATTCTGTTTTGGACAGAGAGTAGATGTTTAATATGCCAGCCTGGTGCTTGGAGATCACTTCTGTCCACTCAGCCATGACAGTTGCCATGACTCTGGGTATTATCACTGCTTGTAAACAATTACCAAGTTAATAAGAGAGCAAGATGGCACATTGGAAATTTAATGAGTATGAATTTTGGGGTGCTGAGGAGTGCAGGCTACCACCTAGAGCGTCAAACTATCCCTTTACTTTGTAATGTGGACGTAAGCTATTTCCTGTCAGTGTGCAAGAGTTCCGATTCATATTGTTGCTTTAGGTGAATAATTAGAAGAATAACAAGGGCAATAAGTGGTATAACTATTTGTGTTGCAAGCTGGTGTTTTTATGATTTTGATAATAAATTAAAATAAAATGAAAACAAATACCTGTTTGCAACATCAAGCAGCATAACTGACTGCTTTTGTACAGCTAAATGTTAAAAATAAAGTGTGTTACTACCTTTTTGAACAGAAAAGCTCTGGATTTAAAACTGAAATGTATAATTTCTGCATCACCAAAGGAATTAGCAAACATAATGATTCTTTTCTCACAGGTTTCCACATTAGCAAACAGATTGCTCCGCCCTAAACTCGCGTCATTGGTTGATCCACTGTTGCTGGGTCAAACTGGTTGGAATGCAAACAAACAGAGCAATGTTTGTACTTTCTGTCTCTGCCTATTAGGCTAGGATTGGAAAAAGTGTTTTAACATTGAACAAATATATATATATATATTCACTTCAGTATGAACCTAATAAGACCTTAGAAATCTCAAAAGTTTTGTACAAATGTTTTGTCTGTGTGCTTTACGGATAGTAAATACATTGAATTTACTAATTGCTTGAAATGTCACACTAACAAATTGCTCCTGCTTGTACATTTATTTCTTATCGCTTAAGAAACATCTCAGTACATTTTTTTCCCTGTTGTTTGTTTGTACAGCCATTTTTAGGTGTTGATTGCCAAACTATTTTCATCTCTTTTCCTCACTAGAATTGTGTGTCCTTGTTGTCATCCCACCTACATAATGGAAAAAATAAGCCAGTGGCATGTGAATATCCACATATGAACTAAGAAATAGCAGTGCAGGATTTGAGTGTTTGAGTCCTTGGTAAGTACTTCTCCAGAGAAACATTAGTTTTTATATTATTCTTTGAAGACACATTGAAAAAGATAAGACAGCACTCTTGGTTTTGAAGCAATGCTGTTTTGGACTCTTTTGACTTTCTTTGTTTGGACAAAATGAATTGAAATGAATTGACAACGAATTGAAATGTTCTGCAAAAGAAGTCATACAGGTTTGAAACAACATGAGGATGAGTAAATGATGACAGATTTATGTGTGAACTATATGTGTGAACTATAAAGAGTGTGTCAGATCCTGAGAGAAAGTTCTGCAGTACGTTTAACATATTTCAGTAAGCTACAGCTTTTCTGTCAGTTGTGACATTGAAGTTATTCAAATATCAACCATTTGGCCATATCATGAGGAATGAAGCATCTGACATTCAGATGGATGGAGTTATCTGCTTCACAGTTTGTAGATTTCTGCTTTTGTGTTATTCATTCCCGGCTCTTCGGCCAAATGCTCAGCTTATTATGGTTAGCGTCTCCGTGCTGCCTGAGCGATTTAGTCTTTTTAACTGTGCTGTCTCCTCTTCACGCTGACTCATCAGTTCGGTGATAACACATCCCGAGTCTGGATAGTTCTCCTAAATGGACCCACAGAAATTCCAGAGTGTACTCCATGGGTAGATATGGCGAGATGGATTGGATGCTTAAACAGCACCGTGAGCAGCGAGAGGGTCAAAACTCAAGCCGCTGTCCACCGGAGTGAGAGGGATCCATAAGTCGTCTCCAGAACCATGGGTGGTGCATGAATATTGACTGAGGATCGATACTCTCAACTGCTCTGGATTAAGTGGGTCCTCTGTACAGTTCAATAAATATAGTTTGGTCTCCAGCCTGTCTGAGCTGATAGCTGAGATTGATTTGAATGTATTTGTCAAGCTGGACAGTTAAACACCCAGAAGTCTTTTGACAGGGTCCCTTCAAAGAGTCAGGTTAACAAAGTTCCTTGCTTAAAGAGATTTCTGCTCATTTATAAGGATCTTCTTCGTTTCTCAAGGACTATGTGTTTATTTCTTTTGATTGGGTGTTAAATGGTGGTCATAATTGAGTCAGTGATTAGAGTGTCCATAATAAAGAAAAGGAAATCCTTTCTAGATATAAGTACATGTGCTTAGAAATGTGCTCTTTTTATTCATATTGGAATCCTATGAGTTTGAAGAACCTTAACATTTAAAAAGTTTCAATCTTATGATTCTGTAAATGAGGTAAATATTTAGTGAGAATGTTATTTTTCAAATAAAGTGAGGGAAAAAAAACAAACAAACAAAAACACTATATTACTAAGTCAAAAGTAGCCTATCACTCGAACTGGTACCAGTAAACAAAATCATAAATTATATAATTATATCTGTCTTTCTGCAGTACTGAAAATTGTCAAAATGATTAAAAGCTATTTAAAAAGCTATTGCTTTCATTGTTTTTGACCAAAGCCAATAATACAATAAAAACAAATAAATTATAAGCATAAGCTCAAGTCTATCTATCTATCTATCTATCTATCTATCTATCTATCTATCTATCTATCTATCTATCTATCTATCTATCTATCTATCGAGAGAGAGAAAGATATTAGGAAATAATAAAAAAAGATTATGCCATACAACTTTTCTTTTTAAGAACCCAATTCTTTTAATGAGGAATTTTTCATTATGATCTCAGGACTTTATCTCCCTGACAACAGATGTTGTTTCCTTTTGCTTAAAATACTCTTTCTAATGAACCAAAGGTATTTTTGGGAGCTGGATGGATATTGCGGTGAAATTGCGCTCAGTATTAGGTCCAAAATGTACTTTAGAGTGTATTTCATCTTATTTGGTTTCTCAATTTGGTCCTCATCCACTAGATGTAAGATGCAAATCCTTAAATATTCACTTTTTTTAGATGTTGAGTGGAGCTATTTCAGCAGTCTTTGATCAAAGCTGCTCTCAGTGCTGTACATCTGAGGTTTTGAGCCAATTCACCTCACACATCAGTGTTTGAAGTATCATTCTCCTCAATGGCATGGATCAATAACCTCAGACAGCACAATTTCATCTGCCCTCCTCCACAGCTCACTTATAACTAGGGGGCTAATGGTCAAGCTTTATTAATAGCCTGTCACTTATTTTCATGAGCCCTGTCCTCTATGCTGACACAGTTTGTAGCGCTGCCTGTACAGGACGCTGCTCGTGGCCAGAACTAAACGCTGATGTTTTTACAAGTGTGGATGTGTAGAAATGAGATCCTATTGTTTTGCAGAGGACTTCCTTTCTTTTCATTTCCAGTAATCTTATCCCTTTCAGGGGATACTTCAATGTGGCTTAATCATTTGTAGATATAAGACATAAAAGTAAAGGCCTTAACCAGCCAGAAGAGATTTGTGCTAAACTCATTTGAATTTGAACAGTGCAGTTTAGCTGTGGAATGAGGTTATAACAAGGCCACTCTCCTAATTTTCCCCGTTCCCTTCAAAGCCGCCAGGATCCTTTCGCTGTTTCATGAAGGAGAACACAATGAATTAATGTACAATATATAACTGAAAGTGTTTTGTGAGTGCTATCATTCATAAAACTTATCCATGAAATAATTCACATTTCCCTAAATGTAACTGCAAATTATCTACTAATGAGCCAAATTTCAAACGGTCTACAGTTAAGGTTGTTTCAAAACCAGAATTTTAGTGAAATTTCATGAATGTTAATTTCAATTATTGATACAACAGCAGAAAATAATGTGCTAATGAACACACTTTTATTTAAATAAATTAAATTATGTTTTAATCATACTTTTGTAACTACATTGTTTTCATTTCAACAGTGGTTAATTTATAAAATAAGCACATTTGAAGTAATAGGACAATTAAAAACAGTACAACAAATGTGTTTAACTGCAGTGTCAAATATACAGTAAACATAAAAGAAATCATGTGCAAAATGAAACAGCTGAAATTATTGTATTACAAAAAACTCAGAACATAGGGATACATCACACAACACAAACAAAACAGTTAGGTTGAATGCAAATAAATGTTATATGTTATATTTGTTATATGCTATGTTTGGAATTGCATACTGCCACAGTACTGCTAAATGCACTGTGTATACTGTGCATAAATTTGAAATTTTTAGTATGTATGTAATGTAATGACCTGGAACTGCAGTATATCCCACTATGCAGCATGCCCGAGCTATCTTTTTTATGATTTCTATCTCTTTCTTGACTAATTATTTGACTTGGCTGACAAAAATTAAGATTAAGATAGATAGATAAGTAAGTAATTAAAAATAAATAAATAATCATGGTTATTTCAAAAGTGATTGGACACCATGTCTTAATGACTGCTTTTTAAATATATATTATTTTAATGTACTATACAGTGTGTACTACACAGTATTCAATGAATTGTGAGCTACTATTGCATTTTGAACATAGCCAAAGAACTACTAGAAAGTATCATATTCCAGTAGATTACCATAATAATGTAAATATTAAGACTGTTCTTTTAGTGTTAAAGAATTGGTTTGAGACATAATAATGAATTTAAAGTAGATGCATTTGCCATTTTGCTCTTTAAACACTTTATATACATTTCAGTGACTCACTGATTATGATTTCAAGGGAACCAGAGAGGCTTTCAACTAGATTTTACTTATCCTTGCTTGTAAACTTATTGCAACAAGTAAAATTTAATTTTTTTCCCCAAATGAACTCTAATAATGAATGTAAGGCATTCTAATCTGATAGTAATGTGCATGTAACTGCATGGATCACATACCAGGCATGCGACACCCTTGAGTGTTTATACCAATGTCATCTCCCATTGCCCTTGATTAATGCAGGGCATCTATTGTACAATAAGCTTCATGCATTAGAATGCAGGGGCACCTGAGTGAGGGAACTCAGTTAATTTATCAGCGTCCATCGGAATTAATTACAGATCCAGAGTGTGAAAGTCAGCCGTGCCTAATCACATGGGTGCAACGTCCCACAAGCGTCATTTATTTCAAGGCGCTCCGCCCCGTGGCTTATTTGAAACCGGTGTTAGTGCACTGCCCTGCAGTTCTCCTCTTGACAAATTGTGTTTGTCCTGACGATGCGCTTTTCTGTCCTACCGGTTGTCTCTGACTGATTAGTTCTGTCTTTTCGTCACAGATATCTGAGGAGTGAGTGTCTGGGCGGAGGTTTTTGTGCTTCTTTGTCTCTTGTGGCGTCTTACTGAGGTGTGATCAGCAAACAGGGTGCCTTATCTGCACTTTAGATGGGAAACTCAGCAACTTGGTGCTCAGTAAATGTAGTGCGGATTTGGTGTTTTGTAAGCCTGAATGTGTTGCTTTATCAAATGTGACAATTTGACTGTGGTATCCTTGAATTGAAAATTTAAAAATTGACAATGTATAATAATATATTTATAATAATTGCATTATAGATTTAAGATTATATCTATACACACTGGTGGCCAAAGGTTTGGAGTCAGTAAGATTTTTAAATGTCATAAAAAGTATTTTATGCTCACCAAGGCTGATCAAAATACAGTAAGAAGTAATATTGTGAATTATTATTACAATTTAAAATAACTGTTTTCTGTTTGAAAATATTTAAAAATGTAATTTATTCCTGTGATGGAAAAGCTGAATTTTAGCAGCCATTACTCCAGTCTTCAGTGTCACATGATCTTTAATGATAAATAATAATGTTTGTTATTATTATCAATGTTGAGTTTTTGCTGCTTATTGTTTTTGTGGTAACCCTAAATTTCAGGATTCAACCCTATAAATTTTAATTTCAAACTTAATTGTACAACATTCATTTGAAATACTAAAGACATTTATAATGTTACAAAAGATTTCTGTCACTTTTGATCAATTTAATGCATCCTTGGTAAATTAAGAATGAATTTCTTCCTTTTTTTAATCATACTTACCCCAAACTTTTGAATAGTAGTGTGTCATAGTTTCCATAAAAGTATTAAGCAGCAAAAACATTTTCACAAATGAGCACAAAATCAGCATATTAGAATGATTTTTGAAGGATCATGGATCAAAAATAATATATATTATAAAATATAAAAAAAATATAGTATAGATTTAGAGTATATATAGTAAATATAGTGTAGAATATAAAAATAAAATATATTATAAAATGCATACATATACTTCTATTCTATAATTTTCTACTATACCTGTTTGCAAGGCTTCTGATAATATATATTATAAAATATTAAGAATATAGTATAGATTTAGTATATATAGTAAATATAGTTTAGAATATAAAAATAAAATATATTATAAAAATGCATACATATATTTCTATTCTATAATTTTCAACTATACCTGTTTGCAAGGCGTCTGGCCTTTATTTCTTTGTTTTCTCTTTGTTTTTATGTCCTCCACTTCTTTTGGCATTTTCGCTTTGTTTTTTTGTTTTGTTTTGTTTTTTTTTCCGTTTCACTGTAGACCTGCACACTTGTTTCCATGGTATCCAGCATGTGTACTGATGTGTTTTTGTTAATAGATGGGAACAGACAGTGACAGACGGACTAATGATGATTTCTCATTACAAAGCTTCACTCTTGTCTTACACTCCGGTGTCAATCCAAAAAGATGTTCACGCACCCCATACAGTCCTTATCAGTTCACTATGAATTTAATTCCTCCATCATCTACTCAAAATACCATTTTTATTCTGCACCCCCTGTCCAGGGCCTTCACATATAATGTGCATGCAAACAACAACATTTTAGCTGCAGCCATCTTGTTCGGCTCATTTTATTGTCGCCCTCATTCAGTGTATGCCTCCATGCGGAGAATGAAAAGGGCCATGGAATGAAAGTCAGGCAGTAGTGAGCAGCGCTGCCTTCCAGCAAATTCTCCCCAACGCCTATTAAAACCTTTCTGGCTTGGTGGATTGCGTATGTGAGGTTAAAATTGGAAATACATTAAATTGAATAGGGAGCATTGAAACTGGGAACGGGGCTGGAGATTGGGATTGAAAGGGCGTTATCTGCCTGCTCAGACACCCAAAGAATTTAATTGGTACTCACCTGTCAATAAATGCAAAAAGGCTGGATAACGAGGGGTGTGTTTTGATGAAAAATTAAAGTGAAGTATGGAGTTGGATGATTCATTGGAACAAGGCTTGCATATTGGGTTACATATTGACCATAAGGAAGAATCAAGCGTGTTCGTACACTTACAATGTCAGTACAGCCAAATGTGTGATTCATGTGCGGCTCTCCCACACACTTTTCATCAAGAACTGGCAATGGTTTGTTCTAAAGTGAGAACAAACTGACTGGGCTTCTTCAGCTAAGTACAGGGCCAAGAACAGAGAGACTAAGTAGGTACTCATCTTAAAGGGACAGTGCACTGAAAAATGCTTCATAATGACAAAAAGCATGATAAAGTATGATAAAAGTGATTCATTGAACGAGGAACAAACCAAAAATTAAATTTTAAAATTATTCATTGCCAATTTGACCTATGTCTATTTATATTATATGAATAGTTCTTTTGAATAGCTTCTTTAAAATAAATTGATTCACAAAATCAGACTGAATCAGCCAAAAATTACCAAGGAAATGATTCTAAACTGTTCTTTTGCGTTCCAAGGAAGAAGGAACGTCATGAGGGTGAGTAAATGGTAATAGAATCTTCTTTTCTGTCCCTTTAAGCATTTTGTTTTTCATTATTTCTCTCTCCGTCTCTTACTCACTATTACGTTCTCCACATTTAATCACTGCCTGTCCTCTGTCGCCACACTTCTGTTGTACTTCGATTACACTTCTATTGCTTTAGCAAGGCTTTGCAATAGTGCTCCAAAGGGCTGAGAGAACACAATTATCAAATTATGATAATGCAGTCATAACACCGCACAGGGGACGTAAAAGCACAGACAAGCTCTAAAAGGTGCTCGTGAACCATGCTCGACATTTATCTCCTCAGATACACCTGTGAGATGGTGCGAAAAATGCAGAATGACGGCGATAGCTGTAGCCTTCCACCTTTCCTGTCTGAGCCCGAAGGCTTTTACGTGCACGTCGTTCTCCTAAACGTCAGGCCGAGTCTCTCCCCCCGCCCTTCCTGAAGGTCGCTGGCCACCAAGGGCGAGTTCTCCCGCGCGTAATCCTTTCCGACACCGCTTCAGTGCCATTTTCGCTCAAAGAGAGAATACTGCTGTCGACACCACTTTGCTTTACCCTAAAATCATATACGACAACTGTTAGAGAGAGCTACTGCTGTTGTGTTTTGGAGGTTTAAATGAAGCGGCTGCTGTTTGCGCTTCTGATCATGATTTATATGATGGATATGTTGAATAATATGAATTAATTTTTTTTTTGGGCTCATTGGATTGTTTAATGAACCTTCACACATGTAGTGAGCAATGAGGTGAGGAGGAGAGCAAAATGTTTATGGGGTCAGTGACATGAAGCTCATTTATAATCTATTAATTTATTCAGAAATATATTAAAAATGCAGTTCATACATACAGTAACTAGAAAACACATCTGTGATGAGCATTTTTAAATGGTTAAGTAAAATTCATTTGACTGATATAATCAAGAATCTGTATTAAAAATTGAAGGTAATACTTTAGTATAGGGACCGATTCACACTATAGTTGCTTATTAGCATGCCTATTATTAACATATTGCCTGTTTATAAGTAATTATAAAGTGCATATTCTGCATGACCATATTCTACATCCCTAATCCTACCCAATACTTAAACTTAACAACTACTTTACTAACTATTAATAAGCAGGAAATTAATGGTTTATTGAGGCAAAAGTCATAGTTAATGGTTTGTTAATAGTGAGAATTGGAGCTTAAAATAATGTGTGACCATAATTAAATTATTCTAAAGTAGTTTGGCATAATCTTATTATTATTTCTTCGGAAAGAATAAACATAATCAGTGTGCTTCAGACTCACTGTGCATTAGTGGTGAGGATTTTTCAATAACTCTTTCTGCAGGTTACATCATTATGCCAGAAGGTGGAAACAAGTAACTATATTTATGAGTAAGTCATGAATCTAATTTTCAATCAATTCGTTCAAAAGCACATTCTCATTCAGGAACACAAAATAAGTGACTTAGTGGATTTGGAACAGCATATTAGCATACTACTCTTACTACATTTACCTATGGCAGAGATAATGAGTAGTATGCTAGTATGCTGGTATTGAATTCATTGACAGTCTTTATGAACAAATCATTGAATCATTCACTCAGACGATTCGTTCAGCAGTGCTGATTCATTCAGGAAGTAAATGCTGTCAAGCAACTGTTCATCTCCTGTTTTATGGAACTATTTATGCTGGTGGAAACAAGGAATGAATAATGCATCTAAAATGTAAGTTAATTAATTTATTGTGTACCAAAATGTTGTATAAAGGCAATGTCACACTCTCAATCATGCAGTTTTTCTGAAGGTCAGCACAGTTGTGATTTAGTTGTAGTCATAAGGCCAATGAAACTTTTTTTTGGAAAAGAATCAAAATGAAAGCACTTACATTAGACAATTAAAGGGATAGTTATAGAAAATTATAGAAAATTCTGTCATCATTTACCCATCTCCCTCTTATTCTAAACCTGTATGAGTTTCTTTCTTCTGTTGAGCACAAAAGAAGAAATGTTGAAGAATGTGTGTAACCAAACAGTTGATGTTAGCCATTGACTTCCATTGTTTTTTTTGTTGTTGTTGTTTTTTTCCATACTATGGAAGTCATGGGCAACCACAACTTTTTGAATAACAGCATTCATCAAAAAATCTTCTTTTGAGTTCAACAGAGGAAAGAAACTTATACAGGGTGAGTAAATGATGACACACCTTTCATTTTTACACCTTGAAACCTTTACATACTCTTAACATAGGCATTCAATACTATTAATAACAACTAAAGTATATTTGAATTAGCTGAATTTTTTTAGAAAGTATATAGAGTATAACATTTAGAATAGACCTCTGTATTAGATGTGACCTTGGCAAAAGGTGACGTTTCTATAACAGATCTATATCTGCTGTGCTGCCAAAATGAGAATTGATGGTTTACAAAGTCGCACGAAAGTACATAAATCTCGCCTCCAGCTCTGAAGGGTTCGCTGCAGCTTCCCATCCCAGTCGTCACGCTCACCACTGACCCACTTGTCTGCTCTTTGATGATAGATTTATAGGGATGAGTTGGCAGGGGACATCAGGCGTCTGTCATATCAGCTCAGTGTCTGACTCAGATCTGGTTTCATTAAATGGCTCTAATCTCTGCAGCCCATGAAGCAGCTGTGAGTTCTGGCTCTGCTCCATACCAGCTCCACCTTGTGCCACAGGGGCATGGCACTGCCTCCCCTGCAAGTCCCTGCTGTCAGAACCAAATTTGGGATAGTGAGAGGGAGGACGAGAGAGATAGGCTGTATGTTAAACTGAATATATAGTATATAGTGGGAGGGATAGAGATGGATAGTGAGAAAAGAGGGAGAGAGTGGGGGCGTAATGCACCGTTTTATTTGAAGGGGCATCACTGGCGGTCCTACTCACTTAGTCCTCTATATGAGATCAGACATGAGCTTTATAAAAATGCTTTAATAAAAAATTGAAAGGGGGAAAATTCTTTATAAAAGCTTAGTAGATATTTAAACAAATAGTACTGTACTGGTAAATGTGTAATTTAACTGTTTAATTTTTATGTATTCATTTATTTTTGGAAGCTGCAATCAAAATACACTTGTCTATGTCTAGGAGAAGAGTATTTGTACATAAATTAATATATATATACATTCATACAGTATGAGATCAGACATGAGCAAAGGGAAAAATGTTTTATAAAAGCTTAGTAGATATTTAAACAAATGGTAAATATGTAATTTAATTGTTTACTTTTTATGTATTCACTTATTTTTAGAAGCTGCAATCAAAATACACTTGACTATGTCTAGGAGACGTGTATGTTTATAAAAAAAATTATATTTACTATATATTTATATACATACAGTATGAGATCAGACATGAGCAAAGGGAAAAAATGCTTTATAAAAGCTTATTAGGTATTTACTCAAGTAGTGTACTGGTAAATATGCAGTTTAAATATTTACTTTTTATATATTCATTTACTTTTGGAAGTTGCATTCAAAATACACTTGTCTGTGTAGGAGAAGTGTATATTTACATTAATTAACTATATATTTATATACAGTATGAGATCAAAAAGAAAAAAATGAAAGCTTAGTTTGTATTTACACAAATATTATTGTAGTAGTAAATGTTTAAAAAATCTTATTATTTATTAACTTATTTTTGGAACACGAATACACACATATTAATTTAAATATTAACTGTTTAAAAAAAAATATTATTGTTAACTAATTATTTTTCTGAAATAAGGAGACAAAGCCCTTTTTATGCATTTGTTTAAGGTTTCTGTCCTGTATGATTGTTCTGTGTTAATGTTCATACAAAAAACAGTTATGTTTAAAAAGTATTTCATGCTTATTTCAAGTTCATTTCTAATTTATTTAAATTCAACCATCATTATTGAATGATTGTGGTGATGTCTAAGTATAGTCCATCCATTTCTATCAATTTGAATAATTTGGGCTGATTTTTAGACAGATTTTGCACATATTATGAATAAAAAAGAGACACTACCTCCTTCAGATACTTTATCCGCTGGTGTTATTTTAGAATAATAGCTTTATACACTACTTGAGCTTGTATTTTGCAATATTTGTTTTGTTTTGCTTTATATTTTCTCTCCTCTGAGAAGCGAAAGAGTATGTATATATAATATTACTAATGCATTGGGAATGTGATGCTTTGTTGCCATGTCAATAAAGCTACTTCAATCTAGAGAGAGAAATAGAAATGGAGCGAGTGAAAAGTAGAAAGACAGAGCTAGAGAGATATAGAAAGAGTAATATGAAGAGCGAGATGAGGGAGTCCATTACTCATCATCAGGCCTGCAACCTCTCTTGCAGGTCTCTTTTGTTGCATGTTATTGTTGTGAGGGATTTGAAGTTTGTCCAGGGCGGCTGAGGCAGGGTTTTTAGTTGTGGAGAGTGCAGCGCTGTACTTTAGAAGCTTTTCAGGTGTGAGTGTGTTTGTGTCCGTGCGTATGTGTGTGTATGAGGGGTTTTTTTGTGGTGATTTGGCCTCGGCAGGTCAGCTATCAGCTCGCTGCAGCCCTCTCAGCTCCCTTTGATTTATTCTGTTGCGAGGGCTTACCCCCTCTCTCGCCTCACTCTGCCCCTGGACTCCCAGAGGTCACCTTTTGGAAGATTTCAGCCTCAATTTTCTGCTACCTTTAAAATACACATCTAGGCATGTTCACAGAGGGTGAGGGTGAATTGCTCAGTAAGAGGAAATTTAGACAAGAAGAAAGAGGCGCAAAAGCGAGAAAGAGAAATGGGACATTGGTTCATTATTCAATCCATTTTACAAAAAGAAACTCTTAGGCTCTTGATTAATGAAAAGCAATGGGAGAAGGATACAATGAAGACTGATGAGCTCTACGTATTTGTATAAATCTGAATACTGAAGACTGAATATCTTGTAAGTGACAGTTAGAGACTGAATTTTAGACTGAATGATGCATTTTATTTATTTTAAAGGTACGTTACAAGCAGAAATGAGGTTAATTTAGTTTGGTACAATAAATGCTGCATTATACAAATAAACAGAATAAAACCTTAGATAATAGGCAATAGAAATAAAAGCATTTTAAAAATGTGTAAAATGAAACGATTCTGCTTTTCTTGCAATTCTGATAATATAATTTGTAATGAACAAGTTTGAAAAAAATAAATAAAAGACGCATAATAGACTGTGTGTGTTTGAAAGTTTGAGTCAGTATTTTTTAAAGTTTTTTATGCTTGCAAAAGCTGCATTTATTTAATTAAAAATACAGCATAATTGTAATATTGTGAAATATTATTACAATTTAAAATAACTGTTTTCTATTTTAATATATTTTAAAATACAATTTATTTCTGTGATTGCAAAGCTGAATTTTCAGCAGTCAGTACTCCAGTCTTCTGTCACATGATCATTCAGAAATCATTAATATCTAAATCATCTAATATGCTGATTTAGTGCTCAACAAAACAGTTGTGCTGCTTAATATTTTTGAGGAAACTGAGAGAACATTTTCTCTTTGTTGAACAGAACGTTCAAAAGAGCTTTTATTTTCACTTTTGAACAATCTAGTGCATCCTTTCTGAATAAACGTATTCATTTCTTTAAAAAAATGAATGTTATAGTGTAATATACGCCATATGAGATGTACATTAATATATAGTTTTGCTTAATGCAAGGTTTTGGTCTGTGGTGCGATTGTTCATTGATTGTTTTATGAATTACTTTTTTTGGGGGGATGGTTGGTGAATTTGCACAGCTTGCCGACTGCTTTTCTTGGATTAAGTACAACCGAGGATTGATTGCATTCTAGTGAAGTTTATTGCAGATTGTCATGCCAGATTGGTACCTTGTTCCGTAGGATCAATGTGAAATTTGTTTGGAGATTAGATTTTGTTTTTCTGAAGAGTATCACAACAGTCCCACCAGGTATTTTTCATTACACGCCACTCTTTTCATCAGTGTGTCTATTGGTCCTTCCTATTATCATCAGGAAGCCCAGACCAAACATCCAGCACTCAATGTGAGCTTTATCTACAGCTGATGTCTACTATTATTAGGCCTAGACAAGTCTGTGTACTTTTTTGTCTTCTCCAATGATTGAAGCTAAGAGTATTAGACTCTTATTGGTAACGAAAAGCAAAATCAAAATGCAGTTTTTATTTAACCAACATTTATTCAGAATTTATTAGAATATAATTGTAATGAGGGTGAAAAATGGGCGTGAATAGACGTTATTGCTACCACACGTCACGCTAGTGACTGGCCACTTGAATCAAATGAAATGACAGATAGCTTATGAAGCCTTTCTCAACACATTTGGTAAGAAGAACAGATGACAGTGCTCTAGCTAGTGTCATTATTATAAATATTCTCTTTTCGCTTAGGCAGACAAACCTAATGGAGAAAGAGAATCAATATTTCAGTGAAATGTCAGCTTTGACTTGTCTTTGTGAGACGCTCTGACTATTTGTCTTGTAGATTGCATAAACAAAAGAGGAGTGACTGATGTGTGTTGCATGTTCAATATGGATTTTAATGGTTTCTTAATGGAAACAAGAAGAATCTTTAATTGATATGTTGGGAATAATGCAAGCAGCACATTTCAGAGGATTTTCTTTGTGCCTTTTGAAAGTGACTGTCAGAATGTGCTTGGTTTTTGACAATTGTTTTTGACACGAAGCTGAAAAATACCATAATATTGAGATTGTTTTGTTCCGTTCCCTTATTTTGTGGTGAAATCACGGGCAGCGCAGACGTGAACAGAAGGAAAAAGATGCCGACGATGAAGTTCTGTCCTTGTGTTTATATCAGCTTAACCCAAATCACACTATGGTTGTTTTGAATAAATGAAGCACCTGGAGCAAAATGATAAGAGGATGAGTAATCTTCAGGGAAACTTTAGAGAGAAAATATTTTTAAATGAAAGAAAAACTGCTGCGTGAAGTACTTTTCTTGCTGAGTAATGTCTCCGGAGACAACTTCAACAGCAGAATCGGAAATTTCCTCCATCTCTAATTGAAAAGATCCTCAACTCCACTCAGTACTGTATCCAAATGAACGCTGCCTTCATCTTTCTGTTTCTAAAATCATTATTCAACTTCTATAATAGACCACCCACCCTTTACACACCCTTTATTTACACAAATTTTTTTTCCATAACCCTGCCCTTGTTTTCATGTTGTCAAGATTTGCCTTCCTCTGCAATTTCCCTGCCGTTATTCAGCCGCGTCGCATAAAACCAATTTCTGGTGCGGCGTGCGAGGGGATTGTAGTGATAATGAAAAAGAGACTGGCTGAGGTGAATGTTAAAACGATATAAGCGCAGACATGGAGAGTGTGTGAATGCCCTGTCGGTAGGAAGGCCAGCGTTGTTCCCCTCTGACGACTCTTTGTTCCTCCCACATGTTGAGAACAGCAGGGTAATTGGTTGCTGATAAAGTCTGTGACATAAGTGTGTGATGCACATATTACAAGCATGAAGGCACCTGTAGTGCCAGGGCTGAATGGTCAGTATAATAGAAGCCTGTTATGGCTTATATACAGTCTGTTTTCTTTTTTCATAGCAAAGAAATGCATTAGGCGACAGCAAATGTGTTACCAAGTTGTATTGCACATTTGAATTTGAATTTAATGCAGGCTGGGTTATTGCAGAGGTAGTACCTAGAGGAAAATATTATTGCATAGTGGTTGCTCTTTCATAGCTTGGAAGACTTAAAGTCGGCATGACATGAAAATTCTCTCTGTTTTCTAAATACCTGTTATTGATCTTATTGATATTGATAATGTCAGAAAACTTTGATAGAAAGGTATGTAACAAAACATGGTCAGGTCAAAGTGTCAAATCAAATTTTTGGTCACATATTTTTATCAATGTTACTGGTAGTCCACTGTATGAAGAATTTTTGGGTATAATATGTCACAGTTTACTTTATTTTTCTATCCTCACTTACATAAATGAACTATAGTGTCCTGCACCCACTAGTAAAAAAAAAATATATAAAAAATTATATAGATATATATACAGATGCATCTCAAAAAAATTTGAATATCGTGAAAAAGTTCATTTTTTTCTTGTAACATTTCAAAAACTGAAAATTTCATATTTTCTAGATTCATTACATTTAAAGTAAAACATTTCAAAAGTTTTTTGTTTTAATTTTGATTATTAGAACTTTCAGCTCATGAAAGTCAAAAATCCAGTATCTCAGAATATTAGAATATTTCCTAAGATCAATCAAAAAAGGATTTGCAAAACAGAAATGTTCAGATTATGTAAAGTTATGTTTAATGTACTCAATACTTGGTCGGGGCTCCTTTAGCACACACTCCAGTATCTGAGAGGTGTGGCATGGAAGCGATCAGCCTGTGGCACTGCTGAGGCACTATTGAGCCTTCAGCTTGTCTGTATTGTTGGATCGACTGTTTCTCATCTTTCTCTTGAAAATATCCCATAGATTCCATATGGGGTTCAGGTCAGGCATGCTGGCTGGCCAATCAAGCACAGTAATATCATGGTCAGCAAACCATTTAGAAGTGCTTTTGGCACCATGGGCAGGTGCTAAAGTCCTACTGGAAAAGGAAATCAGCATCTCCATCTCAGCAGATGGAAGCATAAAGTGCTCCAAAATCTCCTGGTAGACGGCTGCATTGACTTCGAACTTGATAAAACACAATGGACCAACACCAGCAGACGTCACGGCACCCCAAATCATCACTGACTTCAGAAACTTCCCACTGGACTTCAAGCAGCTTGGATTCTGTGCCTCTGCAGTCTTCCTCCAGACTCCAGACCTTGATTTCCGAATGAAATGCAAAATTTACTTTTATCTGAAAAGAGGACTTTGGACCACTGAGCAACAGTCCAGTTCTTTTTCGCCTTAGCCCAGGTAAGATGCTTCTGACATTGTTTGTGTTTCAGAAGTGGCTTGGTAGCCCTTTTTCTGAAGACGTCTGAGCGAGGTGACTCTTGATTCATTGACTCCAGCTTCAGTCCACTCCTTGTGAAGCTCTCCCAAGTGTTTGAATCAGCTTTGCTTGACAGTATTCTTGAGCTTGCGGTCATCCCTGTTGCTTGTGCACCTTTTCCTACCTAATTTCTTCCCTCCAGTCAACTTTACATTTAATATGCTTTAATACAGCACTCTGTGAACAGCCACCACTTTCAGTAATGACCTTCTGTGACTTACCCTCTTTGTGGAGGGTGTCAATGATTGTCTTCTGGACCATTGCCAAGTCAGCAGTCTTCCCCATTATTGTGGTTTCAAAGAACAAGAGATACCCAGAATTTATACTGTAGGGATTTTCATTTAATGAAACTCAAATGTAAATATTCTAATATTTTGAGATACTGGATTTTTGACTTTCATGAGCTGTAAGCTCTAATCATCAAAATTAAAACAAAACAAAAAAACTTTTGAAATGTTTTACTTTACATATAATGAATCTAGAATATATGAAAGTTTCAGTTTTTGAAATAAGTTACAGAAAATTTGTTTTCATGATATTCAAATTTTTTGAGATGCACCTGTATATATATATATATATATATATATATATATATATATATATATATATATATATATATGTTCTACAGAAAAAAAAAATAGAATTGTACAGGTTAACATATCTAGAGATTAGAGGTTATTTCATTAGGAAATAACATATTGTCTTTGTAATAACACACTCACCCTTTTTGACGTGGTATAAATGGTAGAAAAGATGCATTTGAGATTACTGCAATCTTTGACTCCAAGAAGCAGTAGATTTACTCAAGTCTCATTTGTTCTCTCTTAAATCCTGTTTCTGCCCAGGAGAAACAATTGAGACATTAAAGAGATGTCATTTGTGACATTTCTTTCCTACAGGTAATGAGAGCGTTTCTGTGCTCTTGGGTTCTGTGCTCAGTCTGTCCTCACATCTTGTGAAGAATATCAGTATTCACAGGGCCTATTCATAGTGGATTATTCAGGTGCTCAAATAGAATGGAAAATAATGAGTGTCGTCTTTGTACGGCGTGACAAAAGTCTCAGCCTGTCAGTGAGCGTTAATCTCAGGGTTCCTCTTTATCTCATCACCAGCTTCAGGTCTGCGGCGATACAGCGCTTCAGCGAGGAAGGTCACGCAAATGACACGTGGAGGACATGTCTGATCATTTGCGGCACAATGGTCTGCATGCCGGACGAGGCTCATCTTCCTGGGGTAATGTGCGAGGGGAGAGGTGAGCAAGATAAGGGCCGTCAGAGCCGGAGTCCATCTGCGAATATTCATACGGCTGTCAGATGGATTGCCTAGGTATAGCCCCTCCAGATGGCACAGATTGGGTCTCTTCATCTCTCCTCTTCTACATTCGAGGCATTCCTAAATATAGCACCAGCGCCTTGATCTCTCCAGCTGACCCTGTGTCTCTCCTGCGCGTTTCAACTCATCCACACCTATGGCCCAGATCTGTACTGGTGCACGAGTGCTACATCATTTCCTGTTTGCTCTTAATTACAGGCTCTAATTAGCAGCCCAAATACAAGATCGTTCCCTTCCCAACCCGTCTCTCTCAGCTCCAGAGGAATAGACCCTGCTAATTAGAGGAGATTTCAATCCTTCCTGTTATCCCAGAGAAATGGAGCCATGGGAGTGCAAGAGAAGAATGAAGAAAAGCAGAAACAGAAACAAAGAGCAGGGCTTTTGGGCTTTTTCTATTCTTATACAGTGACACAAGGGACTGTTCGACTTTTACGTGACTTGGATTTGCATAAAAGAGAAGCTCCATGAGAATTCGCCGAATACACAAACACATAAAATCCAAACAATCCACATCAAGTTACTTCAAGCTCTGCTGGTATAAACTCTGATGAGTGCATAGTAGGACTAACTTGCTTGGCAAAGTAAAAGAAAGAGAGAGAGAGAGTGAGCGCAGTTAGTGACCACTCTATATCAGATCAGTATTGTCATCTGCTGTCCTTCTTGTAGGGAGAGCTTGAGGCGTGTGTGACCCACATAAGCAGTGATGTGCATAGAAGTGAATGCCACATACTGTACTGAGACTGTGAGTTGAGAAATTCCTTACTGTTGCATTTGCTGTAGCTTGGCATCTGTAGTGTGGCATCTTTTGTAGTGGCACACCTGGATGTGGGGAGTTGCAGTGAGTTTAGCATAGTTGGATTTTATTTTGAAATGAAATGCTTCAGCAGTTGGTGAGTTTTAGAGTTTCAGTATTTGGGGTTATTTCTGGTCCTTTATTTCTACAAAATGACTAATAATTAATAGTTAGCAGCCAATAATTAAAAAGCTAATAATTAATAAAGGGGTCATATGATGCGATTTCAAGTTTTCCTTTCTCTTGAGTGTTACAAGCTGTTTGTGCATAGATAAGATCCCTGAAGTTGCAAAGACTAAAGTCTCAAAACCAAAGAGATATTCTTTATAAAAGTTAAGACTCAACCACGCCCCCCTAAAACAGCTCATTCAAACACACCCCCACATGTCTACGTCACGGTGTGGGGAGATTTGCAAAACACCACCCAAATGTATACGCAATGAAAGAAGTTCGGGACTTTTATTCTCACTGTAGTGTTGCTGCTGCCACCTGCGCCATGTCCTGGAGACGCTGTGTTTCGTTGTGAAAGCGAAACTACTTTGTTTGGGCTTCCAAAAGAGGACACAACTAGAAATCAGTGGTTAAGTTGTATTTACAACATTGTTCCAGAACAATTCAACCCAAATATTCGAGTGTGTGCAGCACATTTTACGGAGGACTATTTCCTGAACCTGGGAGTAGCCTTCCAGCTATGCTCAAAGACTGTTTCTATAAAGTGAGGCAATTCCAACTTCGCAAGGACAGTCTGTCGCTTCTGACTCACAGCCTGTAAGTGTTTTCATATTTAAAGAATTTGCCACTGACGATTCAAACGCACGTTTTGAGCAGTGTAGAGTAGTGCTTGTTGTTTATCGTTTCTCCGATCACAAATGCAGACATGGTAATGTTTACGCGGCACGATGCAACGCGACACGTAAAAAGACAGTATAAGTCATTATAATCAGTAATTATGCCCCCACTGGATGCAACAAATGCCTCGTTTGTAATGGGTTTAAAAATAATGTGTTTTTTGAACCTTAAACTGCATAATCACATTGCATTACACCAAATACACAAAATAATGTTCTTTTTAGCAACGTCATATGACTCTTTTAATATTTGTTAGAGTTAGACATATTTCTGATAACATCAACAAAAATACAGAATAACACTTTAGTATAGGGACCTATTCTCACTATTAACTAGTTGCTTATTAGCATGCCTTTTATTAACATTTTGGCTGTTTATTAGTACTTATAAAGCACATATTCTGACCATATTCTACATCTCAATACCTAAACTTAACAACTACCTTACTAACTATTAATAAGCAGCAAGTTAGGAGTTTATTGAGGCAAAAGTTATAGTTAATGGTTCGTAAATAGCAAGAATTGGACCTTAAAATTACATTTTTATTATACTCTATTTACATTACTGTTTAAAAGTTTAGGGGCAGTACAATTATTAAAAATGTTTTTAAAACATTTTATGCTCAGCAAGGCTGCATTCATTTGATTAAAAAATACAGTAAAATCTAAACTATTGTGAAAAATTATTACAATTTTAAAATAACTGTTTTTTATTTAAATATAATTTATTCCTGTGATGCTAAAGCTGAATTTTCAGCAGCCATTACTCCAGTCTTCAGTGTCACATGATCCTTCAAAAATCATTCTAATATGCTGATTTTATCAAAATCTTTTCTGATTATTATCAATGTTGAAAACAGTTGTGCTGCTTAACACATTTGTGATTACGGTTCTATAATGAATAGAAAGTTCAGAAGAATAACATTTATTCAAAATCATAATCTTTTATAACATAAATATGTAACATATATTATCTAACACTATATATATGCACATACTATACATTATATAATGTAATAGAATGCTATAGAATTAATTGATTAATTCATATGAATTTTTTTCATTACTATCTCATTACATGTATCTTATTACACTACATTATTCAAGATGAAAGTTGTGTCACTTCGTTATCATAGTTTCAGGATATTGTCTTTTCAAGGACAAGTTGAAGTCAGGAGGGGCAATGAAGTTATATGTCTAATCCGACTGGAAAAGGCACCTTTTTCAAAGAATGGCCCTTGACCTGGTATCTGTCTGGTATTTATTTTTAAATCAGGCGCTTACACTGTACTAGAGAGGAGTCATGCATGTCAGAGACAGATAGATAGGCCGTGTTGAAGAACAGAGAAAAAGCCCATGCTCTCATTAGCTTTGAGGCATCAGAGATGATTAAAGAAGCACTGCTGGAAGCACGCCTACTAAAAGAGCTGAGCACATGGACATCACTTCTCTTTCCTTCACTCTTTCTGTCCCTTTATCTTATCTCTTACGTTCTGTTTTATGTTTGTTTATGGGCTTTTGGCCTTTTTTTGCTAGGACAGTGGCAAAGAATTAGGATTCGAACCCTGTGAGCACCGAAGAATTTCCTGACCCACTACACCACGGCTCTGTCTCTTTCTTTGCTTTGTTTCTCTCACTTGGATCTGAAAAGGTGACTCATTTCATCTGCAAATTAAACTTGTTTATTTATGAGGTGTCACCTCAATTATTCTGAATTCTTTATTGCTGTAAACAGGAAATCGGATTCGGCACAGCACAGGAAGGCAGGAGGGCAGGAGCCCTTTTTTTAAACTCAGACATAGCTGGAGGGGTTTTCTGCTAATTCTCTGTTAATGTGACACAGCATGCATTTCCAGATTAATTAACTATCCGCCTGCCCTCAGAGTGCTGATACAGTGAGTGTATCAGTATGTCTCTCTTAGGCCATGTACACACTCTGCAGCTAAATACGATTGTCACTCCTCTGCTGAATTCTAAATCCCAATCTACACATAAAGTACAGTTGTTTACAGCAGTGACAATGCATTCTAGATACAAGTTTATTCCCCAAAAAGTCAGGTAGTGACAACTGTATTTACATTAATCCGCATGGTGTGTAGAACCACGCTGAGCGACTGGTTTTAATACAGCGACACTCTTTTGGTCCCTGACAACTTGTCTGAGGTGCTGCGCTAGAAAATCACAGAAACATATGAGGTATGTGAGGTATGAGCCTTGAATCAGTCACAAATTTTGATCCACTGTAGATTCTTCCACCAACCTTTATATATATCAACATCTGTAAAATATAAAATAAAAGGTAACACTTTATTTTAGGGTCTCTTAACTAGTTGCTTATTAGCATGCATATTACTAGAATATTTGCCATTTATTAGTAGTAATTAAGCACATATTAATGCCTTATTCTACATGACCTTATTCTACATCCCTAATCCTACCCAATACCTAAACTTAACAACTACCTTACTAACTATTAATAAGCAGCAAATTAGGAATTTATTGAAGGAAAAGTCGTAGTTAATAGTGAATAAGTGTTCCCTATTCTAAAGTGTTACCAAATAAAATAGAAAATAAGTTTATTTAAATAATTTTTTATATTTTTTTTATTACATTTGGTAACACTTTAGTATAGGAACCAATTCTCAATATTAACTAGTTGCTTATTAGCATGACTATTATTAACATATTGGCTGTTTATTAGTACTTATAAAGCATAATATTCTGCATGATCATATTCTACATCCCTAATCCAACCCAATACCTAAATTTAACAACTTACTAACTATTAATAAGCAGCAAATTAGGAATTTATTGAGGCAGTCGTAGTTAATGGTTTGTTAATGGTGAGAATTAGACCTTAAAAGAAAGTGTGACCTTAAAGTTTTATTTAAAATAAATGCTTTTAAATATTACATTCATCAAAGGATCCTTTAAAAAAGAAAAAAATGTATCACGGTTTCTAAAGACTGGAGTAATGGCTGCTGAAAATTCAGCTTTTCATCACAGAAATAAATTACATTTTAAAATGTATTTAAATAGAAGAGAGTTATTTTAAAGTAGAATAACATATATTCATAATATATAATCAGTATTCACAATTTCACATGAATTTCACTGAATATTATTGTTTTTACTGTATTTCTGATCAAATAAATGCATCCTTGGTGACCATTAGACACCTCTTTCAAAAACATTACTTTCCGTTTCCGTATAGTAGTATGATTATATGAATGATTATACGCATCAAATAATTTTCACATGCAAGCATATTTTCTCATATTATCATATTTGATTGTACTTCAAATTCCATTTTTGTCTTCCACTGCTTTGTTAAATCTCATAGCAAGAGAAAATGCTGACATGCCTTTTTTATTTATATCTTTATATTGAATGTGGTCTGTACAAATGTAAATTCGGATGTACTGTCCCTTTAAGGTCATTTTTGTATTTGGGATACAAAACACCAGGCTTCCTGTTTCCCCCTGTTCACTCAAAACATATGGGGCCTCTGCGCAGGCTGGGAGCACTGGGATAATTGACGTAATTTTCCTTCATTCTGAATCTGTCTGTTGTGCTCTGTGTAAAAAGTGGCAAACATTTTAATCAACACTGACCCTGAATGACACAGCGGCTGCGCATTTACATGCCAACGTCTGCGTCTGACTGACAGTCGTGTTTATGCGAGGGATTACATGCGTGGGGTAGACGGTCGGGCCCGGTGCCAACGCAAATTGGATTATGGCGAGCAATATTCTGGAAACATTTTATTATCCGAGGGCTTTTAGTGTAATGTGATTACTTTGTAATGCACTTTTGTTTTATAGACTGCTTCAGCACATTGCAGCTCCGGCTTTATTAAGCGTGAATTTATTCTGTAGTACACATCATCAGGTTGTCACCTGTTGCCTTCACAGCACTCAGGGGCCTCTAAGAGCGTTTCTACAATCCCTATTTAAATTCAATCCTCATCGTTCGCCATAGACGAATTTAAATTGTTGTGCTTTTTGTAAAACTTTCCTGATGGTAGACTACAGGCAGTGGCATTCATTTGAGCTGAGAGTTTGAGGTGCCTTCCTGTTGTGAGGAGTTACGGGTGTCTAGATTGAGGACGATGCGTGCGAGGCCTCATTAACCTGTCGTCACGTCTGCGTCTAGGCAAGGTCCCTCCTTAGGTCAGATTAATTTGCCTGCATCTGATTAAAGACGCTTTCATTACCTGAGAGGAGCGCAAAGGGCACATCCCAACTGATCCCAGATCAGCCACAATGGCACAGTTTTCCGACGGAACGCTAGTTGAATAGGTCTGACTTTTTTGTTCAGCGTGATTGTAATTATTCCTCAGACTCCCACTATTTTACTTCGCTCCATGTCACGACTTCCACCCACGCTGCAGTATTGGATATTGGCTCATGCAGTTGTTGCATGTGTTGTCTAAAGTGGTAGATGGGCAGAACGAGAAGTAATGGGCGGCTGTGGCTTTCTATTAGTGACAGGTGAGGATATGCATGCTGGCTTTAGCAGACAGGAGATTGCCCGTGGTGCAATTACCATGCAGCTTGGCAGACAGACAGGCCAACACCATTATGAGTGCAGTCGGTGTGGCAGAATGTGTCACCCCACTGCCACCTCTGTATATCCGAAAACACGTCAATCTGTCCTTCTGGTTTTGTGTATTGTCCAAACTTTACAACGTTTAAACACTCCTACACCCTGAGTAGTTAAAAACCCTATTAAATCACTTAAGTGCTTCTGATTGCATGAGTCATGTTTGAAACAGTGGAGGGAGGCACTTTTACATCCAAGTATATTTTGTTTTAATTTTATTAAAACTTTTTATTATATATATATATATATATATATATATATATATATATATATATATATATATATATATATATATTAAAAGTTTTAATATTAAAAACAAAAAAAAAAGTTATTTTTATGTATTGCATCATTTCCACCACACTGAACAATGTAGGCCCCAATAGCTTTTTTCTCTCAAAAGTTAGTGTACTTGTGTACCAGTGAGAGAAAAGTCTAAAATTATATGAAATAAGACACAAGATGAAAAATTTAAATAAATATGGTTAGTCAGCAGGTTATTTTTCACCATTTCCAATCAAGCTGTAATTTTATCAAATAACGTAAAAATATTATGATATTCTTGGTGCATTTAAGATGATGGTGATATTTTTGTAATGTTTACATACTATTATAATATTTATTATTTTGAATTAGCATTTACTTTTTTTAAAATAATTTTTAGTAATTTTGTTTCTTGTTATGTGTATTACTTTTTTTGTACTTTACTTTTTTGTAGCTTTATATTTATTTCAGTTTTAGTCATTTTTATTTTTCAACTGAAGCATTTTAATTCAGTTATTTGCCAGGGAAACATTTCAGGGCAACAATTTTGTGTGAAGTTTTTATGGGTTTTTTTTACCTCGTATTTATGTTTTATTTTTTTTATTTCATTTCAGCTTTTTTATTTCAATTAATGAAAGCAACATTTTAAAAAAAAGTTAACAATAACAACACTAGATACATAAAATTTGGGCATGGACAAAAACTATATAAATAATATTATATAGATTATATAATTTAATTATAATATAATTTTAATTAAATTATATAATTTACTCAATCTGTTTTTGTTCTGAACCCACATGACTTACTTTCTTCTGCAGAACAGAATATTTACGTTGCTCTTTATCCGACAATAAAGATGGATGGTGATTAGTTAACAATACTAGACTAACTAACAATGCTAACTAATTAACTACTACTATTACTAACTAACAATACTAGATGTGTGAAATCCTAGCTGTGGAATTAGTCATAGCAAGACAACGGAGTCTGACATTTTTTTCCATCACTGTAATGTCCATCCCAGAATAATACTAAATCATTTAGATATGGTGGAAATAACACTGTGGTGGGAATATTCATGAAGAATTTTCTTGTGATGCTTGTATGTCCACTGTTGGGAAAGAGTCCACAGTGCCCTTAGAAACACCTATTACTACGATAAGTTAAACTAAAATGACTGTGAAGCATATTTTATTGAATCGTACTGTTTTTTTCAGAGGTGTGTTTAACTGATTTATTTAAAAAATGTATCACCTGAATGTATTTTAGAATTTTTGTCAAGTGTAGATTTGAAATGTCTTTTATTACTTTTTATATTAATTGTATACCTTGTGTAATTTTTTCAGAGATTGAAAATAGCCTTGATGCTGGCATGGCTTTAAAAAATGAATAAATAAATAAATAAATAACTACGATAAGTTTAAAGCCACTAAGCTCACTTTGTTTTCATATGTTCTTTAACCGTGTCTCTGCTCTCTTTCTTCTCTTATCTCTCATAACATTAAGGTGATGAACGTGAGCCTGGCCGAGGGCGACGTGGTCAGATTTGAAGACCTGGGAGGCCGGGAACCTTCCGTGCTGGCCAACGAGTCCATCTTGCTGAAAGGTCTGGTGGTACGAAGCTGGAGCAACCACATCTCCATCCACTTCCACAGCCGGCAGCCGCAGTCCAGCTCCTTGCTGTTGCGTTACCAAGGTGAGCCGTCCTACGCATCAACCTCTAAACATCTGCTTCACCTACTTCCAGCTAATTGCGCTTGTGCCAGTGTCTCCAGCTGGCACGGATCCAGCGCTCTAGACAAACCTGTTTATGAGTGTACACTTACTGATTAGATTGGCACGAACGATTAGGACTCTGGGAGTAGGGAGCTCTCAATCATTGCTTTCTATTAGGAGAGACTCTCTGTGCACTGAAGGGGAAACACTCCTTGTTATCTCATGTCAAAATAATATGCTCATGTTAGCCTGAAAATGACAGCTGCTGTCAATAGGCCGCATAATTACATCAGAGAATGACTTGGATAATTCTCTGCTAATAGTCTTTTAACAGAGTCATCAAGGGGAGATCTGCACAACAGAAAAGGTTACGGAGCGCTGATGTGCCCTGCCCCGCGCAGCGCCGCTTTCTCTTTTGTTACGCGGGGCGATAAAATTACAAATGACTGTATACAGGCAAATTCTTTTGTTTCTGTGAGCTAATGAACTGTAGCGGGTTTGCAGTGGAGTAATATCATTTTTTGCACATCCTTAATATGCCTTTTGAATAAGAAAGTCGTTTACACTCCACCCTCTCTTTCTGTCTCTCTCTCTGTCTTTATGAGTGTATGGGGGGTAATCGGTGGTGTTCAGCTTTCTTAGAAAAGAAGCCGTACATTCCCTCTATTAGACTTATAGCAATCATCCGCGGGAGCCAGAGAGCACATATTTCATAAAGGCTCTCTGTTTCTTTACAAAACTTCCAATTACTTCACTCCGAAGGCCCTGCTCCCCCTGTTTCCGGTTCAATTTAATGTTCTCCAGCTGTTATGTTGGGTGGATGTGCACACGCGAGAGCAGCTAATTTTGCCACTGGGTTTACACTCGCCTTGACACTGATATAATGGCAAACAAGGAAAGGAATCAAGCAGGGATTGAAATCTAGTGTAAATATTTGGTGCAATATGGCTATAGATTTAGGGATGGACAAAAATGATATATTTACTCAATCTTTTGTCGTTCAAAACCCACATAACTTTCTTCTGTAGAGGACAAAAGAAGAAGTTTAGCAGAATGTTCACGCTGCTCTTTATCAGATAATAACGATGGATAGTTATCAGGACTTGACCATAATTACTTACCCTTTTGGCAAAACTCCCAAATCTCATGCAAGATATTACATGCCAGATTTGATATCAGTAAATGCCAAATGTCAATGAAGTAGTGTTATTTTAGTATTATTTTTATTACTATTACTGTATTTATTAATATTTTCAATTAGCTTTTATTTTTGTATTTTCAGTTTTCATTTTAATTTTAGCTTCAGTTTTAGTAATTTTGCTTTGTGATTTTGTCACTTTTGTACTTTTTTATTTACTTTTATTGATTTATTAGTTGATACGGTATATATTTCAGCTTTAGTTTTAGCAATTTTAGTACTTAAAATTTTCATTAGTCTTTTAAGTTTGTTTTTCATCTAATTTATTCACATTTTATTTTAGCTATATATTTCAGTTACCAAAAATATTTTAATGGTTTTATGTAATGATAACAACAAGAAGCCAAATATTAATATCAAACTGCAGTGTCATATTTTTGCATGTACATATTCAAATAGCAGATTTTAAGTTTTTTATTTGTATATAATTTGTATAATTTGTGTAACATTTAATAATATTTATAATAATTCAAATATTAATATTTAGAATAATAAATAAAGCATTTGTAGTCACAATAATTATAATAATGACTGAAATTTTTATCTCTTCACTCAGATCTGTAATATGACTTTGGAGGATGTCTTTGTCAATTTTGCAGCTTAACATTATATTGAAAAGTTCAGTGTGAACATACTGTACAAGAACTTTTATTTTCAAAAGTTATTTTAAAAAAGTAATGAAATTTTGGACTCTTTTGTTCAGTGTACAAAAGGTAGGTAACACTTACATTCTTAAATAAATATTCTTTTTAAACAAGAACAGCTGATGAGATGTAACAGGCAGTTTCACTTTGTTTCCAAAAACATGTTGCATAATATGAGGTTAAAATCTCCCTACTGATGTTAAAACCAAACATACGGCCTTGTACTTCAACATACTGAGGTTACAGAAAGAACGATCCTCATCGAGCTACCAAGTAAAATGATATTTCACTTGATTTTCTGCAATCATTTGAGGTTAGATGAAGGTTCTGTTTGCATTTTTGCACTTTATTTAAGTTGTCCTTGCTTCCTTTCACCTCACTTTCAGAAAACTACTTGTAATGGAATAACACTTCTGGATGTTTTTGTCTGAATATTGTTTTTTTTTTTTTTTTTTTTTTTAATGTGGCCATGTCAGGCATGTCTAGGAAGAAAATTGGCTGCGTTTCGACATGGATGAGCATGTATCTCCATTTGATTGCCTCAGCTTTTTCCAAGGCTTTGTGTTGTGAGCATTAGAGTATAAACACGTCAAACTCTTCTATAGTGCATTGAACTTTGATCTCTTGTCATGTGTCTGTAGCCATGCTGTTTTCTACTATACCTTCCACGCAGATCTAACACACCGGTCCTGTCTCAGCATTCAGCAGGCCGTACAGTTTGACGGATGACAGATTCTCTAAATGGGAACCTCCATCAGAGACACGCACATTAAAGATTTAGACCTCTCAATAATTCAGATCACAATGAAAGGACCCTCACCGCCCCCCTTTGCGTCTGGATAAAGGTTAAACACAAACAAGCCAGGACTGATGGAGTGGAGTTAGAAATGGAGGCTGTTGGGGTCTGAATGGCCTTTCAACAGGTAATCGCCCCCTTTGCCGCACCACCGCTCAAATGCCACAAGCTTCAGATGATGTCACTCTCATACGACACTGCAGAGGAAACACATCTGTATGCATATGCATGTGTTGCAGGTAAACTGATTTGGCGAATGCTTTAGACAGGGTATTATGAGCTGAGGATCTCAGTCCTGCCCCAGTAAGAGCTCAGTTGTGTAGTTGAGCCGTGATAAAGTCGGCTGATCTGGGCTGAGCCTAGCCGTGCATGGCGGGCTGCTGTGTGAGGTGATGGCTGAGGAAGCTGCTGTAATATCCTCCACCCTGCCGCTCGCCCCTCCCAGAAGAGATTAACCCTGCAGGGCAAGGGATCACCTGCTGAGATACACGCTCTCACCCACTGACACACATCCTCAGCTGAAGCAGGGCTCCACTTCTCGCTTTTTTTCCTCAGTTTCTTTCTTTGCACTCTCATTCAGTCAAAATTCACACTCACCAAACACCACATGTAAGTAAAAAAAGACTTTTGCGAGTAAATGAAAGCATTGCTGGCCAGTTGGCACGTACCTTTTTGAAGAAAAGCATATTTTTTATTTATTTAAGACTTCAGTAAATTCATTGACTGTTGTGAGTTTTTTTTTTTCTTTTCACACTTTTTTATAAACAAAATAGACACAAAATGTTTTTAGACATGTTTTTTCGCTTTTTTAGACTAACTTTTTCACTATCACTCAAAAAGATTTGTTGATTTATTGATGGATATTGCATAGCACTAGCAATGCAAATGTTATTATTAGATGTCATCATTTAGGATTTTTTATTATTGATTGTCTTTGGAAGTAACAGTCAGTTAATTATGAATATTAATCATGCAAAATGCATATATACTTTACTGATAACATAAAGTAAATAGAGGTATGTCTTCCTCCAGATACACTACCGATCAAAAAAGAAGTCTCTTATGCACACCCAGGATACATTTTTTTAAAGGGATCGTGAACTGCCTTTGTTTTTTGTTTTGGTCACACTTTATATTAGGTGGCCTTAACTACTATGTACTTACATCAAAAAATAAGTACAATGTACTTATTGTGGTCATATTGTATTGCAAAGCACTTCTGCTGCTGTTGAGGTGGGATACGGGTAAGGTTAGGGACAGGTTTGGTGGTATGGGTAGGTTTAAGGGTGGGTTAAAGTGTAAGGGATGGGTCAACAGTGTAATTATAAATGTAATTACAGAAATTAATTACAGATGTAATTACATATAGGTATTTTTTTTTTAAAAATATAAGTACAATGTAACAACATGTATGTACACAATAAGTGCATTGTACCAAATGATTAATTTAAATGTAAGTACATAGTAGTTAAGGCCACCTAATATAAAGTGAGACCTTTGTTTTGTTCTGTTCTCTGAGGTCCACTTATAATGTTATCAAGTAATAGGCTATTTTCTGTCCTGTTTTATCCCCCCTCATCAGAACGCTCTTTTTGAATAGGCGTGGAGGATTGTAGACTCAGAAGTAAACACCCAGTGTTATGATTGGCTAATAGTTGTGTATGTTTGACAGCCTACATCCTTCATAGATGGAAGCTGCTGTAGTTTAGGTTAAAACGCATAAATACTCAGTACATATCAATCTGTAATAACAGACAAAGCAATAGTGATCACGTAATGAAAGCAGTTACACTCATGTGGTGCAGTATTACTGTCGGATCCAATATAGTCGGCACAGCATCGGCTTTTAGTTTCAATTTTTCTGAAAGTCCTATGTCGACTTGTGCCTTGTTTGTAAACAAATCTGCAGCAAAATGAAGTGAACAAAAGACCAAGTTCTTACTGACATGGTCTGGGATTTAATTAAAAATAAAGTTCATCAAATAAAGTTTATTAAAGTTTCTGCGTAGACCTGCGCTCTCTCATTTTTTACACTAAATGCGTGAATCAGTGGGCGAGGCAAAACCAGCAGCGATGTAGAAGCAGGTGTTGATCTTCTTATGCAGAGGCAGTACTTAGCCACACTATTACATTATAGAGTAGAACATTCCAAAAGCTGTCGTTTTGGCAGACGGCCTTCAATCTAAGCTGTTTTTAGACTAGCGACAAAGTTTTGAGTTTTGAAACTTTTATAGCACAGTGACCTCTTATATATCAAAAGATCAAGGGAATTTTGATTTCTCAGTTCATGACCCTTTTAACAAAAACACAATAAAGCAGTAATATTGTGAAATATCAATATAATGTAATTTATTGCAATTTATTCCTGTAATGGCAAAGCAGAATCTTCAGTGTCACATGATCCTTCAGAAATCTTTCTTATATGTTGATTTGGGGCTCAAGAAACACTGACAAAGAGGTTTTCCTTTAAATATATATATATATATATATATAAATGATGTTATCTGTATGATTTTAAAGATAAACTGCCAGAAAATACACTTAGGTCTGATTAGGTCACGTCTAGTTAAAGAGATATTCTTGAGGCAGCAGGCAATGTTACACTAGCATTGGGTCAATATCTCTCAAACCCCTCAGGAGATCTGTACTCTCAAAATGGTCAAAGTTTATTATTTGCTGCTTGACCGTAAAGTCTAAATCAAGGCATTTTATGATACAATCTTATACGCTGTGTAAGTCGTCCTTTGACCTTGTTTGTCAGCAAGGTCTTCATGGAGGCATTGTAAATGCTCTCGCACGCTGACAGACTGGATTTCTGTGATAGATGGGAATGTGGTAGTTTTATGTGTCTAGACATGCCCTGCCTTAACTCATTCACACACCTCTCTTTCCTTCTGACCCTGTCCGCCTGTGCGGCATTGGGCCGAGGCCCTGAATCTCAAATGATCTGGAGCTAGCCGCATCCGGATTTTATGTCAGTTCCGCCCTTGTGGTTTATAGCGCGCTAGATGAAAGCAGAACCAATTCTAATGGCTCTCTGGGTGAGCTTGACCATGTTACAGGTGAGTCGGAATAGCTGTAAAACTAAATTAAACAATTCAAACTATTCTGTGTAAGACGATGGCGCTTTGATATTCTATTCCGTTTGATCCCTAGGTTCACCTTGTCTGGTGCGAAAAAAGTGAAAACATTTTCATTAGACAGGTGTGCAAGATGAGACAGATCTGATTATGGATGGACACACCATCTCTGAGAGAATGGCTAATTAATTTCCAGGTAATGAGCTGCCTCTTTTCAGAGGTTGACAGGCTAATGAATCCTGCCCTCTCATCGCAGAGTTACACCTTGAAGTCGTCCAAAAAAAAAGACCTGAACAGGCACAGTAAGAAGAGTCATGTCAGGTCATTTCAAAGCATGGCTTTAAGAGCGAACAATGCAGCAGGTGTGAGCGAGGTCATGGAGATTGATAGATGAAAATAGGTCCATTCATGAAATAAGAAATAGAGCAAAGGAGATTTTGCAATGAAAAGGCTCCACAATTAACCATCAAACACTCTCCTTCCTCCGCTTCTCTGTGGGAAATTACTTTAACATTTAAAGAGTCGGTGGGTCGACAGAAAGAAATGGTACCACGCTGAGTCCCATAGAATTGCACGTTTTCTCTGGAATTGAGCTTTAGTTGAATGAAAAAGCTGTGATTCTTTCCTTTCTCAGTTTTACAAGCGCCGTTATCCCTTCAACTTTATGTGACCTGCCACTCTGTACACAGTATGTCACCTTTCTTACCCGATTAGGGAGTCGCGTCATGCATCCGTGTCTGATTTGTAGACCTGAAACCTCCATGTCTTGGCGCAAACATTGCCCTTCTCAGTGATAAACGTCTGGATAGATCAGTGTCTTTGACGGCTGCGTTAAAAGACAGGCAAAGTTTCCGTAAAAGAGCTCTGAGATTTAGTGGTGTCAGAGCATTCGTCGGCTGAGGTGTCAGATCAGCTTAAGCAGATGTGTGGCTCAGGCTGTATTTCACCTTTATGCCAGGTTCACCTCTGCCTGAGGCCGTCTCATTTCGGCAACATTAATTTTCGTGCTCTCCTGCCGTGTGTGACGGCCAATAATAAAAGGCCAAACCGCCCTCGTGTTCAAGTCTAAGGCAGATTTATGATGGAGGAGTTTTTATCTCCTTCTGTTGTTTTTTTTTCCTTCGTTCTTATGTAATTTTGTACACCGTTAGTATATCATCAATTTGTCTTTTAACTTAGCAGTATACAAGTCAGCAGGTGTTTGCATCCTATTTTACATTGACAATTTGACTTATTTCTGAATGAAACATAATATTTAATGAGTAATTTGAGTTTATCTATTAGGAACTGATTGGATTGTAAAAAGCGGCCATTACATACCTGAATGGAGAACAGTGGTTGAAGTGAGGGGCTGAAAACTAAAGGGCGATTTGCATGTTACAGTAGCTGTGAAATGGATGTCATTTATTTTCAATCACAGCCAGTGATTTCCATAACATGAGCAAACTTTATGCAAATAAGCAGCAACAGCAAAGTAATTTGCTGCCTAAAAATGGGTTATACTGCTGTCAAATAACATGTAGAAATGTATTTTTTATTCAGTGAAATTTGTGTTTCCAGCATAGTTTATGCATTTATTTATTTTAAAGAATTAAACAAATATTTATTTATATATTATTTAATGTATATTAAATTTGATGGGGGTTTTTTCTTGGAGGGGGAGGTTTTTTTGGAAAATGTTATTTGCATATTGGTGTTAAAAAGTAAGGATTTTACGCTATGTATTTATTTTTTAAATTTATTTACTGAATTTTAAAAATGAACTATTAACTTCTTTAAAAATCACCATAAACTAGTTGCTTAGCATGCCTATTATTAACATATTGGCTGTTTATTAGTACTTAAAAAGCACATATTCTGCATGACCATATTCTACATCCCTAATCCTACCCAATATGCCTGAACTTAACAACTGCTTTATTAACTATTAATAAAGAGCAAATTAGGAGTTTGTTGAGGCAAAAGTCGTAGTTAATGGTTTTTAAATAGTGAGAATTGGACCTTAAAATAAAGTATAACCAATATTTTTTATCTTATTAAAACATTATTATTTATTATTTCTATGTATATATATTTTTATAATTATATTTATATTAAATCAAAGTATAAGTGTATATGTATTTTTTTGCATCTTTGTGCTGTTAATCTGAATTTTTAAGTGATATCCCAAATTTTGCTTAACCGGTGGAAAGAAGCCATAAACACCTCTTGAAATAGGTTGTAACACTACAAAATAATTTTTAAAAAAAGGCGGTTCATGACCCCTTTAACTGAAAAAAGTTGTTTCAGATAACATTACAATCTTAGTTTTGATACCATTACAAAGACAAACATTTTTCTCTCTGAAAACACATGCATCAAAGAATCACACATAATAAGACTAGAAACATGTATTATGCTGCTAGGAACATTTTTCACATCCACCGCTTTCTTTGCCAGACATTTTGGAAGCTGATCAATAGAATTACGACATAAATGAGTCTGACTTCCGCTGACTAACACCCCATCCACTTGATGATGATTGTGATGATAACGGCCTTGCGCGAACACTTCTTGGCAGCTGTTAGCTAACCATAGCAAATAGCTGTTTCAAACGGCTTGCTATTCCAGCACAGTGGCGGTAACATCCAGGCTGTTCTCCACCGGTGGTGATGGTGGGTTAGGACAGAGTGAGATCTAGTGTGTGTAGGTGTGTGGAAAGTGTGTTGACAACTTACTCCTTACTGCCGCACAGATGTTAGCATAGCTCCAGATCTTCCATCCATTTATCCATTTATTCATAAGCCCTCCCTCCCAGCTAGGAAGCCCAGCCTGTGATGTTTCAGGGAAGAGGGCACTTTTAAAAAGGCGGAATCCCACTTCCCACCCCTCTCTGGAGGATGGAGCCAGTCTTGCTTCTGATCCAGCAAATCCAGTATCATGAGACTAGGCTGTCCACAAAGATTTCTGTGTGAAGGTAAATTCAGTTGATGAAACAGCTGGTGGCTTATATGTTATTGTGCATCTAGCTGCACATGTCAAGTACACGGGCGCTGAGCAATACAAGCAGATAAAAAATCCTGTGATCCGACTACTTAAGTTCAATTGAAAGCGTCTGACCAGCCTGCAGCTTTTATGTTTGTTTGAAGCACAAATGAGTTTCTCTATGTAGTTCTCGACGGTTTCAATGCAATTCTCCGGTTCGGTTGCAACCACGAGATTGTCAGAAATAACATGCAAATAAAAGACTTTGAATTACAGGAACCATCTTGGCTCAGCTCATGAGGTTTAGCCAAGCAAAGAAGAAGAATAAAAAGAGATTTTAATTAGCCCCTTTGGCAGAGTGTGTCCTTGTCTCTGTCCATGACGGCTGCAGATAATGAGGTTGGCATGCCTTTTCAGGTTAGTTAATATCTGAAAAGTAGCCCATTTTAGAGGCGTTTAAGTTGAAATGAAATGCTGACCGTGCCTGGCCAGCCAGTTCAATGCCCAAAGCTCTCAAATGTCCATATGTCCTCGAGAGTCAGGGAGCATTGAGGGACTTGTTCTTAATCAATCTTCAATGAGCTTACACAAGAAAACCTGCGATCACATAAGACGCCCCTTCTACAATCAAATCTGAAGGACTCTCACGCCTGAAGAGTGATCTAATAAGAATGATTTGAATGTAACAAAGCGAGCATGAGAAGTGCCGTACACTCTGTGCTTTATTAGACAGAAATAAGAAACAACACAGGCTGAATCCTCATAGCCAATTAGCTGAGAAGTGCCATGTGCCGCCAACGTCTCAGAGAACAGAGCTGCACGCTCACACGCTAAATTATATGGAATTATTAAATATTATTGACTTTAGATATTGAAATTAAGTGTGTGAAACATTCTCCAAGTTCATCTTCATCTATCTATCTATCTATCTATCTATCTATCTATCTATCTATCTATCTATCTATCTATCTATCTATCTATCTATCTATCTATCTATCTATCTATCGCTCTTTTGTTCTATCGATCTGTCGTTCTATCATTTTGTTGCTCTGTTTATCACCCTTTTGTTAGTTTTGTGTAGCATTCTATCATCATTGAATCCATCATCCATTGTTCTATCTATCGTTCAATCCATCTATCCATCCATCATTCTTTATATTGTTCAATGCATCTAGTTGAATAGAAGTTGAATTAGAATCTATCTATCTATCTATCTATCTATCTATCTATCTATCTATCTATCTATCTATCTATCTATCTATCTGTCTGTCTGTCTATCTCTCTGTCTGTTAATCTTTCAATTAATCTTGTTATATATTACAGTAGCAGTGGAGAAATGTATGTGGCAAAATGTAAATGAAGTGTGCATATCCAATTTGATCACTTTGTCTTATCGGACAAGACACAAGTGACCATAAAGACCCAGAGGTGGCCCTTTGTGTGCATTTGTTGGTAAGCACCACTAATATTTTCTTCAGGAAATATTAAGTCTTTCTGTTCTCTATTAATCAGCTGTTTTTTGCTCATATACACACATTGCCATTACAGTGACTTATTTTGAACAGTCTAGCTCTCACATTTGTATCTGTCACTCTGTGAAGTGCCGAAAAATAGTCATTGAGAGGCCGATTTAAAAGCAGTGTGGTTCCTGAGGTTGTCTGGGTTACGGCTGCCATTGTTTCCTTCTTCCACTAAAAGCCGTTCCCTCCTACTTCACAACCGTGAATAACAGTAATGATGCAAAACCCCAGTAATTACATTAATGATTGGCTGTGACACAGGGTGCATGTTAGTGCAGATGGTTTAACAATGGAGCGTGATGTCAGTGGGTGGGAGAAAACATCAAGACTTTTCATGCTTTCTCGTGTGCCGGCGGATTTCGAGGATACACACGCATTTGTGTTTGCTGCTGTCTGCCGTGTTGTGCATTCTCATGCATTTTTCATTCCAAGCTTCGCTCATTTCTTGTATATTAACGCAGGGATTTTTAAATGCACTAGTATTCGAGTTAGAAAGTCTCTGCTCGGCAGATTCCTTTCCATTCGGCTACGAATGAAGTTGACATCCAGTTTAATATGTGAATCCTATCTCAATGAGCACATGTACTGCTCTAAAGTTCACTTTTCATTCCATGTAATTGCCTCCCTGAAACACTTTTGTACGGATTGATCCGTAGCTTGAAATAATCCATTGGATTTCAAATATCACCGTGCGCCGTTATTTACAAAACAATCATACTGCCACAGTTGTTTACTTATTGTATGAAAAGGCTGCCTTTTGTAGTCTATCCTCATCCCAAATACAATGGAGCAGAAAAAATCTGTTCAATTTTGTTGCCTACATACTGAGAGAGATGCATTCACGTCACTCGGTGCGGCGGCCAATGTGTAGATAATCTATCACTGTATTGTGAGCAGACAGACAGTGAGAGAGCGAGGCTGTGTTATTGGAGTCAGGGGGATGTGGCTGCTCTGGATTTTACTGAAAGCACATGAGTGCTCTGATGGCCTGTCAGAGAGAGAAAGGGATGCTGGGATTCTGTCAAGATGTCTGTCTCCAGGCTCCCCGCCTCACCGTGTGACACATGCGGCCCCCAGAATCCTCAGCAAATCTCTCAGGACACAGTCCGTGGACTCGTGTCGCAGATTCAACAACACTCTGCAGACGTGCTGTCAATGTAGCACTGTAAGAAAGTACAACTTATAATGAGGACCGCACTTCCCCTCCAGACAAAATGCCGTTTGTCACTGGAGACTTCCTGTTACTTTGGAGAACATATGCTCCCTTTTAAGGCTGTAAAATTGTACTGTTAGCTACTGTATATATTGAGAGTAATTATTGCTTTAAGAATGTAATGATAGAACGAGCAAATGCATGTTTTCACACAGTTATTCGTTTAAGTTATAGTTCTTGTCTTGTTAAAATGGCATATGAATTTAGTTGATATATGACATTTTAGTTGGCAAATTAAGCCAAATATTCAAACATTTTAAATATATATTAATTCATATTATACATTTATGTTGTGTGCACTACTGTTCAAAATTTTGGGAAAGATTTTTTGTTTGAAAGAAAGAAATTATTTTTAGATGGACAAGTGGAAGTAATGGCATTTATAATGTTTCAGAAGATTTCTATTTCAAATAAATGCTGTTCTTTTGAAATTTCTATTCATCAAAGAACCACATGGTATTCACATGCTCCAGATTTACAAATATATTAAGCAGCACAACTGTTTTCAACATTGATATTAATAAGAAATGTTTCTTGAACAGCAAATCAGCATATTAAAATGATTTCTGAAGGATCATGTGACACTGAAAACTGGAATAATGGTGCTGAAAATTCAGCTTTGCATCACAGGAACAAATGACATTTTAAAATATATTAAAATAGAATTTTTTTCTTTTAAATTGTAATAATATTTCACAATATTACTGTTTTTTTTTTTGCTATATTTTTGTTCAGTGGTGAGCATCTTTCAGAAATATTAAAAAACTTCAACACCAGACTTTTAAACAATAGTGTATATATAGTGTCTTATAATGTTTAAAGGTAGGGTAAGTGATTTCTGGTAGCCAATGTTGATATTTGAATCACCAAAACAAACACGCCCCTACCCCAAAAGGGTCTCGCCCCTATTTTGATAGCTCTGCCCCGCATATACGTACGCAACCCAGTCAACAATTAGTTCTATGAAACAAAGCAAAACCAATGTTACACCGTGTCTACACTGGTCGCGAGTGGCACGGCGTGACAAAATACTATAGAATTCATTATAATCAGTGATGCTGTCTACACTGGATGCGGCGCAGCATGGCGTGACACGACAAATCCCCAACAGAAAACTGCTACCACGTTCTATTTATGACTTATTGACACAAATTTCAAATAATTTTCAACGGTCGCTTTATCGCATCCAGTGTAGACAGACTTTAGCTGTTTAGCGCGGCGCGACAACTGTCGCGTCCGGTGTTGACACGGTGTTACTCATCTATTGAGAAGAAACAAAGCAACCTCGGCATCCAATCGCAGGCCTTCTGCTCCTTGAGAGGAGAGCCTGTATTTCCAGCGCTGGAAAGCTGATTCGATATTTACACGGGTCCTTCTTCTTGTCTTTTGTTCCAACGCCAAGTATTTCCAACATCTATAATATCGGGATTAACACTGTTGGTCAATTATTGCCATATATTCATTTAATTTCTGAAGGATTGTGCACTGTAGTTCCAGTCATTAAATTTGAACGTCTCTCTCTTTAGCGCTAAATTGTACAGCAGGGATGTTATTATAAACCTTTGCCAACACTTTGGTAGAGGAGGCCATTTCATTAAATCCTTTTAATTAAAAATTAATAAAGGGCATTGTCTTAATCACAAAGTTGCAGGAGCTCTCTTTGAAGAAAAAAAAAAAAAAACATTGTCCCTAACTAAATTAATATGTTTCCAGGTTGTTATTGGTAATGAATTATCAGATAATTATTAAGATGTAATTGCAGTGCAATTTTCCCCTGCTTTCAATAATACAGAGCAGACAGCTGCTCTTTCATTTGCATTTAATGGACGTGATATGGCGTAAAATCTAACAGCAGCAAATGGAATTAAACTGCAGTTGTTTTAGAGCCTGGGCGGAGCGAGTGCATGTGTGTAATTGATTGATAGCACCGGCCACCTGCTCATCTGCACATTAACTATCAAACAGCCTTCATTAAGAGAACTGTAGTAATTATGAGAAATGATATTACCCATGCTGTGAGAAAATGAAGATCTTAGAGATATGAAGGAAGGTGGTCATTTGCATATACAGAGCGTCTACCTATCAGAGCTTGATTAACACTCAGGACATTTGGAGATAAAGGTCCGTAGGGATCACATCTATTAAATAATTCAATGCAAATATAAATATAACACTTTATATGTGAATGACACTAGTGCAAATACAGGCTCTCCTCAGAAGATTAGTTTCAAATAGCACTCGAGCATATGCGAGAAGGGCAGATTCATTGAGCAAGCACATGGCAGTAAGAGCACCTCAATCAAATCACAGGCTATTATACTCCCCCGCCGCCACTATTTGAAGTCGTTTAATGTTTTGCAGGGCCGCGGGATCCTGAACTCTCAAAGTTGTGCTTGGGTTCGGCCAGTTAATGAGTGTTTCCCGCTGAGCCGTTCGGCCGTGCTGTGACACACCATTGTTTTGTCATTTATTGACCGCTCTCTATGCCCTCACATCATTAGTAGGGCCATATGAAAAACATGCCAGCGTGAACACGAAGCGCACTCTGCCACTGACTGTCTATTTGCTTTTATGAAATTATATGTGCTGGCACTGAGTTACGGGGGCGTGCTGGAGCAAGACATTTAGATGACATGAATTATACTTCAACGCTTCCATAAAAGAGAGAGTCTGACAGTGAGATGTACGTTTAATGAAGCAAAGGATTTTTACTGTCTCCGTGTTTTGTCACTTGAGGTGTCAATGCAAATAAAATAGGTGTGGGTTGCATTTATTTCCATGGGAACAAGGCATATTTCTTTTTGCTGATGAAACCTCTACTTTCTACTTCCATGCTGCTTGGTTTTTTGTTTGCCGCCACCTATGATCTCCTTGTACCTCTTAAATTGAACAGAAAGTCATGTAGTGGAAAATAAAGAGTGCATAGTGGTGTGGCCCTTTGTACATGAAGATTTTTTTTTTTTTTTTTTATTCCACTGACAACTATTGCTCAGCATCCCTAAAAACATTATATTTTGGGTTAAAAATCAAAAGCCTATAGTACGTGGTGGCCATATTAACAAGTTACTTTAGGGGCCTGCAAAAGTGTACTAAGGGGTCTGTGAAAAATTTTAATGAAAAAAATGATTTTACACAATGTGTTTATTAGGTCTGCCAAACTTGTTGGCTGTGTTGACTTAAATATATTTATTGCATTATTATTATTATTATTATAATTGTTGTTGTTGTTAATAATTCTACTTAGGGTTGGGTATCGTTTGAATTTTATCAATTCCAATTCCTATTCCGATTCTGCTTATCGATCCTGATTTTTATAGATTCCCAGTTTCGATTCCAATGTGGTTAAAAAAAATGAAGTCAAACATTTAGATATCAAACATATTTATTCTGTTTCTCTTTTTGCAAAACATTTATTGCTGCTGAATACCATGAACAAAAATCAGCCGGTTACATAAAACTAGACTCAATTAAGAGCTGTTTGTGTGCAAAATAGAGCTGCATGATTCTGGATAAATTGAGACTTTTTTTATAATTGTTTTTTATTTATTTTTTTTATTTTAATGGAGGTTGTAGTTCTCTCACAATTCTGAAAAAATGATAGACAACTAAACAAAATCTCATGGAATTTATAAATGGAATAATTCAATGACTCACTCAAGATTTACTTGTTTCATTACTGGATGAATCAGTATTGTTGAGTGAATCTCTTGAATGAATGATTCAAAGACGTACATTTTTAACATCGCCTTTTCGCCAACTAAAAAAAAATAAATAAAAAGGTTTATAGGTGGAATTTTAATTTAAATTTTACAACAAGTATCTGATACCTGACCTTAAGAATCCGATTCTGGAATTAATTTTCGATTCCCAACCCTAATTCTACTTTCTAAATTCTGGTTAGAAATCAAGTGATTTATCGCAATTATTTTATACTATCAGCAATAGCGTTTAACAGTATTAAATAAAAAACAAAACTGCATATCGTTTTGTGAAAAAAGTATTTATTTCAAAATGCTTTCTTTTTTTTTTTAGCTCCCTGGGGGTTTATATTTATTATATTATGAAAAGAGAACATACAAATAAATTTCATTTTAAAAAGAAATTTAAAATAATTTAATTAACAGGCCTACACATTTAATAATACTATATCAATACACTGATAGACAAAAAAAAATGCAGTCAACTTAATACAAAGTAAATATTTTCCATATAATATTGTAATTTATTTTGTCTTTACAGTAGTTCAATGATAACATAAAATTCAATTATTTAATAATTGTAATCATTTGAAAATTTGAAAAATACATTTTATATCATGCTTGATATTTTTTTTTCTCACAGTATAAATGGATGTGTGTGTGTGTGTGTGTGTGTGAAAGCACATATGTGTGTATATATATATATAAGTGTATATATTAAAATATATATATTTAGACACACCACACACACTTCAACGTAATACATAGAATTCATAGATAGATAGATAGAACAGGCCCATGTTGTCAGTGAATTCCTGTGTTGTTCTTGGTATATCTCTTGGGCATCTACTTCATGATGTCCGTTTGCTCCCTCCACATGGTCCAGGTTAATAAGAAGTGATGTAGAAGCCAGTCTTAAATTGAGGGAGATTTCCCTCGCGTCTGTGTCCTCTTGGACTGAACCACTCACATGCAATCAGCCTCAATAAGACATGATGAGCTTGGAGTCGGTGAATCCCTGCCCATACTTCATAAATAAGCGAAAGAGGATATATTTTTTATTAGCTCATGTAATATGCAACAGATTTAATAGCACAGTCATTTCTGTAAGTGTACTACTATCCTGCTGTACTACTCATACTGGGGAAACTGCATGACACAAGAGTGGCATCATTTCCATGTTTTCCCAGATGACAATATGTACATACACACACACACACACACACAGGCATTTCATGCTCAGAATCGGAGATGAAGCTCTGCTTATCAGTGAATTTTTGCGGTTGTGTAGAGCGTGAACCTGTACAAGCGCTGGCAGAGTGGAAGCCCGGACACTTATGGATGTGAATAGCTCCACTAGTTCTTGACATGCTGTCAGGGCAGCCTGACACATGGCTGGTCACTGTGCTCTTATCAAACAGCAGATGGAGTACAGTCTGAAGATAACAAATATTCACCCAGCAGGCACCACCTCACCAAGACCACCTCTGCCTGCTTTATCTAAAAGTGTCTGTAAAAGGTTTGAAGTCCATTATATACGTAGCATTTACACGCCTAAAAATAAAGGTTCCACTTAAAACCATAAAGGGAACATAAAGGGTTTTATAGCTTAATATCATAGAAGAACCTGAATTTCTGCTTTGAAAGAATGAAATGCACACATTGGGATGCACAACACATCTGTACCATATTATTTTTTATTTATCAGTACTGGCCAATAGTGAATATTTAATAGTGCATTTTCACTTCTCTTTTTACATTTACATTAATTACCTTTGACATTACCTAGCATTCACTTAAAGTTGATTTTTAAAACATGGTTATTATAGTTAGACTCAAAAAATGTAAGCATCTTTAAGATTTACATAATTTAATTAATAGTAAAATTTACCAAATTGAATTTAATAATCCCGTGTTTAAATTATTGTTCAGTTATTCAATTAAAATATGTAAGAATTTTTGTTACTTGAAATAAAATAAACTAACTGAAAAAAAAAAAAAAATATATATATATATATATATATATATATATATATATATAAAGCTGAAAAATTCAGCTAGGTGTAGACACCTCATTATTTCTCATTCAAATGTAGTAACAAACTAAAACTGAAATAAAAATTAATTAAAAAAAACCTACATAGACATATGTTTCTGAAAAACATACAACAAAATTACTAAAATGTAAAATTAAAATGAAGCTGAAAATATAAAAATAAGAACTTTTTCATTTTTATCCAAATTTTAATAAAAACTATAATAGTATCTTAAAATAACACTGCTTTAAAAGCACCAATAATTTAACAATGTTACATGTAATATTTAGCAAGCATATCCTTTTTTTCTTACTGTACATTATAATGTGATGTGTAAAATTAGCTTGTAACATTTAAAATGATTGATTTTATTTATTTTTTTATTATTATTATTTATTTATTTTTTATTTTTTTGGACAAAATAATAAAAATAGTATATAATTTTAATAAAGGCCATTTCTTGGTTATTGGCAATAACGTATGTTGGTGCATCCCTAAATACTTAAAATACAATAAAATTAAAATACAATAAAATTAAAAGTACTTCATCTCATTTGATTATTATTATTATTCCATTTGAAAATTAAGTTATTTTCAGAACCTAAGAACTAATAAAGAACCCTTATTTTTGTTTTGTGTGTGTGTGTGTGTGTGTGTGTGTGTTGTTGTTGTTTTTTGTTTTTTATTAAATTGATGGATGGATAGATGGATGATTAAATGATGGAGTGATGATTCTCTGTTTCTGTTGCCATAGGCAACCTAATAGCCATTGAGTGCATTGATCAGGGATGGGAATAAACCTTCATTCTCCATCCTTTACCGTACTTTGGCCTGCTCTCAGAATGTACGAGAGTTTTCATGAGCAAATTGCATATGCTCAAGGCTTTTATGTGTTTACAGCTGAAGATGCATTGAGCCAGAGGCGGTGAGCGTGTTTGTTTAGAAGCCTGATATGCGCCAAGTCAAGTTCCTGACTCATATTCAGAGCCTTCAGTGAGTTCCAGTGGGCAAACGGTCTGTGTGGATGGAAATCTGTTAGAGATGTTTATACGTGTAAAGCATTCAGAGCAAACAAATCTATCAGTGTGTGCCTATAAGTGGATGACAGTGTGGTCTTCTTTCACCTATCACTACTTTAACGATAGAGCAGTCTATAATGTAATTCAGTCAGATAGACACACAACATTTTATAGCTTTCCTAGTCAAACTATTGGTTGTGACTGGTGTGCAATGTAAAACAGAAGTCCTTAACCTATAAAGCATACTGTATTATGTTATACACAGATTTCTAAGGCCTCTAAGTATCAACATGATCAAACCTTAGCTGAAAAGCCTGTCATCAACTACATGCCTTTAGTTGTCTGATTGATAGATTATGCTTTTTTAACCAGTAAATGCTTTAGTATAATTCTAAAAATGTCTGCCTTTAGTTTTGGGTAAATATTTCTTTTAAATGTGAAACCGATTTTTATAAAGTATTGGTAAGTATTTTGCATCTTGCGAAAAAGTTCACAGGGCTACGTTTTCATCATGAGACCAGGTAGTGTTTTTTTCCTTCTCAAATATGAGCTCTATACTCTCACTATATCATACTATATGAACCATAAAAGCCTGATGTATCAAATATGATACTCAACAAAAAGCACATATGCAAAATATATTTTGTCTAAAGGTACAATAAACTATTCCATTAAAAAAAAAGCTTTTTCTATTGTTTCATATGTCAGGCTAATAATTGGCCCAGAAAAAAAAGCGATAGATATTTGGTATATTTTTCTTTGTAAAAGTCGATGTAGTCCAGTGTTGTTTTGGTCCCCATTGGCTTTCATAGTCATGATAATAGAATTTACATTTTTGGGTGAACCATCCCTTTAAGTAAAACCACCCAATGATACCATGAGGTTCGTCACGGTGACCGGACATACATCGGCCTCCAGGGCACCTGATGAAGCACATTAGCACTGCATCTGTTGCTGTCTAAGCGGTTGCCAGCTAATCTCCACCATGCCAGTTCCCACACAGTCATCTTCAGGCTGCATTACAACGCTCAGTCTTTATGGCCTATGAAGCCACGAGGCAACTTACGAGCATGTGATTTAGTGTCGACCGGATGGCTCCACATAAAGCCAGCCTCCAGTCCCCCCTCAGTATTAGTCTAATTGAAATGGAAGCAGAGGGGTAATAATGCTATAACAACCCGGCAGTGCTGGCGCATGGGCCCCGCTGTGCTGAAACAGCGCTAATAAACCATAAATAAAATAGATGGCTGAGGGAGTGAAGAGCCCCCCCATGTGCCGGCTCATTGAGTCGGTGAGAGGAGTGCTCCCCTTCTCAGCGTCGCGATTAGACAGTCATCAGGGGCAAATACCCTCTCCACGTGCCCCGCCACTGTAGGCGCTGAGCTCTTACGCATATGCACCGGTGTAAGAGGGTGGAAGTCAATGCAGCACTCATGAGCAGGGCATAATTACTGTTAGATGCTCTGGTTTAAGGCTAGAGAGAGAGAGAGGATGCAAAACTGTCTCATCAAATGCTGAAATATACACTAAGCACTGGGCTGGAATTAGGGTATTTTTAAATTGCTTCTTCAGCTCAACTTTTGAAATATCACAGACCAGAAAGCAGGGCTTATTTGGTTCTGATTCATTTAGGCATACTTCACTTATGATGTTCATTTTGCATGCATTTCAAAGAAATTTTCTGTCAGCTAACACTGTGAATTATACAGGAACCTTCTTACTTAGTTGGTACATTATAAAACTACAGCATTGGTTGCACCACATGTTTATAGTTTACCAAAAAGAAGTATTTAAAAAGAGTAATTTGTTTGTGAATCAGAATACACTGGTTACCCGGTTTGTTTTTTGATTTGTTAAAAAGAAACGATTTAAAAGAATCATTTCTTCATGATTCAGACTACACTGATTGTGCTCTGTTTTTGATTTATTAAATTAACTGATTTAAGAGAGTCCTTTTTCGTGAATCAGACTACACTGGTCACACAATATGTTTTTGATTCGTTTAAAAGAAACAATTTTTAAAAAGTAATTTGTGAATCAGACTACGCTGGCGATGCAGTGTGTTTTGATTCACTAAAAAAGAACAATTTAAAAATATTTTTTTAGAATCAGACTACACTGCTTTTTGTTTGTTTGTTTGTTTGTTTGTTTGTTTGTTTGTTGATTTGTTGAAAAGAACCATTTAATAGACATTTGTGAATCAGACTATACTGCTTAATTTAATTGTTCATTAAATTAAAAATATATTTTCCCCCTATATTTATATATCATATATAAATGTATTTATCTATATTAATTTGTATATTATTCCATTTACATTACATTTATGCATTTAGCAGACGCTTTTATCCAAAGCAACTTACATTGCATTCAAGTTACAGTTTTTTACATTTTTTCAGGTCTTGCTTTCCCTGGGAATCGAACCCATGATCTTGGCATTGCTAGCGCCATGCTCTACTATTTGAGCTACAGGAAAGCTGTATTTATTTATTGTTCATTATTGTATATTATTTTATAGTATTTAAACTGCCTGACCTCTTCAAACACTGGAAAAGTGATTGGTGATTGCGGTAGTATATAAGCGTATGCCTTGTTTTTGTTTCTTGGACTAATACTTGCTGCTAGGAAGGATGTATTTGTACTGCTCTTTCATCTTTTTATATAACCACATATCAGTAAAATTCTGTATTAATTTCCCAAAATTTCTTGGCAACCATAAGCAAACTACAGTTGCACAGTGTTTACATCTTAAACAAGTGGAGCATCAACATGGATCAAAACTAAATGCCATTATAATCAACCAAGCTTTGTAGACTGTGGGTGCTCATCTGTGACACAGTTTGCAGAGTGAACTGTAGTTTTCTGCTTAGTGTCAGATTTTTTGTGTATGTCCCGCAGAATCTCGACATCACGTGGAGCACAAAAAATGCTCTTCAGGGGTGTGGATGTCAGTTCTGTCCCTCGCTTACTGGCTCCTATATTATTGCTGAGGTGCACCACCCCATTACGCAGCTCCTCTCTGCTCAGTGAAGAAAAAGAATTGCAGTGATTTATCAAACTGTGGCTTTCTTAGACACAGGAATCCAACCTGAGCCAGCAGAGGGGAAAAAAACTTAAACAAAAACATTAATTCTGTTTGACAGGGCCCTCTACCTCTCTAAACACCACCACAGGATCAGAGACCAGAGCGAGAGTGATTCTCACATGAAACACGGCGGTGATTCACTTTTGCTGTTGGTTCAGGGTCAGATATGGATAATCTCAGCTATGAAAGCAATACTACAGGGCATTGTATAGCACGGTTTAATTAATGCCTGACACCTGAAAAATTGCTGTAATATTTTAGAGCAGACTCGTCCGTAGCAGCTTCTGTGGCCTCTAATGTGAGATAACATTTCTTTTGGGAAAGGATAACGTCTCGATCATGTGTAATACAACTTGACATTTTTACCTGTTATTTACAGGTGTAATTGAAGGCCTCATGTTAGCCGTTAGAGACTAGCCCTTTGAGAGCTCTGTGCTTGCTTTGCTTGCAGAAGTGTCAAGTCATCTCTAAAGACTTTGGCTAGAATTTACCGTATTGCATTGCAAAATCAGTGTTTTATTAACTAACCTCCCACAATCCAGTTTAACCAGGCATTATGTACACTGAAATAGGACTGTGTGCAAGTATTAAAATTAAACCATAATTTCTTTCTTCACAAAATGCCTAATTTCCATGTAAATTAGGCTTATTATATATTGTGCTTAATTCAACAGATAAAGTATGCCAGATCTCTGTAGTCTGCTGCTTGAAAATTGTAATCACAGATATTTTTTGGCTGTTTGTTATTTACCTGATGTTCAGAATTTATGCACATTTAAATTAAATTAATTTTGTATTAAAAATCACTTTTCAATTTATTAAATAAGTAATTTATTTGTATTTTATATTCATATGTAATGGAAGCTTGTTTCTGCCACAGGATAAAAAGGTAATTGTAGCATTTAATCTCACAATTCAGACTTTTTTCTCACAATTCAGAGTCTATATCTCAGAGTTTTAATCTTGCAATTTTGAATTTATACTTTTGAATTTCTGATAAACGTCTATATTTTGACATATAAACTCGGAATTGAGAGAAAGTCAGAATTCTTTCTCACATTTATATCTCACAATTCTGACTTTTTTTCTCAGACAAAAAGTCAAAATTGTGAGATGAAAAAGTCACAATAACCTTATTTTATTTTATTTTATTTTATTTTATTTTATTTTATTTTATTTTACTTTATTTTATTTTATTTCATGGTGGCTTAAGTAATGTTAACTAAAACTACTAAAACTATTAAAATTATGTTTGAAAAGCCATGGTACAACACTATTTACAAGTCATTTACAAATATTAGTTAGTGCAGTTGTTTAATGAATTCTCCCCTTAGTGCTGGAAATAATTCATGCTCAGCCTGTTGCAGTCAGCTAAAGAATTTGAGAGCAGATATGACACAGATTCGAGCCAGGTCAAAGGTTATAATTTATCGCCCCTGTGCAAATTTTCTGGCCTCGGGCTCAGTCTTGTCACTGGTGACAAAATCAACACCCACACACCGCTCTGAATTTCAACAGCTAACAATACGGCTGCCGCAGCTACATCGAGACAGGGAGAAATGAGCCCTGAAATTTCTGTCATAAATTGCAAAAACATTCTCCAAGGAGGATGGTGTAGGAGGAGATGAAAAAATCGGTGTTGGGAAAGCAGTTCTTAGCTCAATGGGCACTTGCGGTCTAACCTGGATTTACCGCCTTGCGAGGACTCCTGTGGAGGCTGTGTGTGATGAAGGAAAGGCGGTCACTTGCTTATCAAAACCTCCTTCGTATGCAGACACCGTTCAGTACATGACTCGCAATTGAATTCACTCTGGCCTTGAATTTTGACCTCTTTCATTTCAAATAAAAAATATCTGTCTTTTATGTCTTTAGTATTCACTGCGTCAGGGCTTGTTGATTTTCATAGAAAGAAGGTAAATAGAAAATTCCTGCACTGTTGTAGCTTGCAAATGTTTATTAAATAGCAGTGCTTCGGTCCAAGACCTTCTTCAGGCGTTTTGAAAGGGTGAAAGAGGACTCGCATGCCAGAAGCGATAAATGGTCAAAAGGCTTTTGTGGACATTGCTTGAGAAAGTATTGACAGTCTGGTTCAGTGCCAAGATCCAGGCAAGACAATGGTCAATAAAGCCTCGCTTTACAGCCCTATCCAGAAGACCAAAGCTTATGTAACAGGCCATTTCAGGGAGTTTTATTTGGACCAGATTTGTAACTATGGAGCATCATTTATTTAAAAAAAAAAAGACAAACAAAATGAAACATGTCATTGAGTTGTCATTGGTCATTTTGTATGTCATTAGATGGTCTAATTCAGACAGCTTGTCTAAGTGGGCCAGAATAAGCTGCAATGTGGACCAGACTCCGTGTAAAAGTCAAAATGGAAAGAGTGTCCAGATAAAAATGATGAAGAATCTGCACTAGTCTCAGAGGTAGAGAAGGTTTTGCTCTATTGCGACCATTAGACCAAATGTGAGTCTAATCTATCATCTTAGGCAGCTAATGATTGTCTCCACGCATCCCAGCAGGCCCATTCTGGCTGTGAAAACAGACAATGTTCAGGGTTCAGGTTTATTTGTCATCTTCGAGATGTCCCTTTCACACAGAAAAGGTCGGCTGCGGTCTGGAGGACGTGGAGAGAGGACATGCATTGGGCACAGACCCTCGGAGACCATATTAAACTGAGAGAAAGAAAGACAGATGGAGTTTTTAAGATAATAAGTCTTCTTGAAATAAGTGGGAGTCACTGTAATGCAATATTCATACTCCCCACAGACCTTAGTCTCAGTCTAATGATAGTTTTAGTGCAGCTTCAGACGTTCGTTTAAATAAGTGTGGTGTGGCGTGCCTCAGTTTTAATCATTTGCCTAATCAGTTATTCGTTTTCTCTCCATTACAGCATTTGTGTTGAGTTGCAACTTCCCTGATAGACCAGCATATGGGGACGTGTCTGTCACCAGCCTGCATGCAGGGGGAGAGGCCTATTTCTACTGCTTCAATGGATACCAACTTCAGGGTCCCTCCACCCTCACGTGCCACAATGCCACCACACCCTTCTGGAGCGGCAAAGTGCCACGCTGTCTTGGTAAGTCCTAAATATTTTCTATATTCTATAGATACTTCAGTTGCACTTTATTTTACAGTACGTGTACTTATGTGTACTTACGGTGTACCTACAGTGTACTTACCTAAGAAAGTACTGGTAATATAAGGTAACTACATGGGTTAAGGTTAGGATTAGGGGTAGGTTCAGGGTTATTACCTAGTTATTGTAATTACTATAATAAGTACATAGTATGTACATGAGAAAAAGGACTATAAAATAAAGTGCTACCGATATTTCTATATATTACCAAAGTCACATTTTATTTTATTTTATTTTATTTTATCAAAAATTCCTTGCACTTACTAGAGGTAAACAGGACCAGACAATAAACCATGCAAATTACTGTTCATTGCCACAATACTTACATATTAAAGGGATAGTTCACCCAAAAAAGAAAATTCTCCTTCATAGACAGCAATGCAACTGATACGTTCAAGGCACAGAAAGGTAGTAAGAACATCATTAAAATAGTCCATGTGACAGTGTTTCAACTGTAATTTTATGAAGCTACGAGAATACTTTTGTGTGCAAAGCAAACAAAAATAATGACGTTATTCATAAAAACTATGGTTGAACCACTGATGTCACATTGACTACTTTAACAATGTCCTTACCACCTTTCTGGGCTTTGAACGTGTCAATTACATTGCCGTCTACTGATGATCAGAAAGCTCTTGGATTTAATCTGAAAGTAATTTTCAGATGCAACGGGAAAAGAAAAACAGGATAAACACAAACACGAAACTTGTAAATAAAATAATTTGATATATATGTACAATTTAATATCATATAGCCTAGTTTGTTATATGAATAGGGTGTTCGTCAACGATTGCATGCGGTTGGAGATTCCCATGTTTACAACTCCGTAAAAATAACCTACTGGAAGCTCTGTAGGTTTGCTGTATAGGCCCATAGCTAAAAATATTAAAAGTACAAACACACAATAACATTTTAAGTTACTTCCATTTCTGAAAAAAAAGAATGTAGGTCTAGTAATTGATGTCATAAATCCTGAGCCTGATTTTTGTTTTAATTATCCATCGTACATAAAAAAAAATGCTAAAAATGCAAACCCCCCACCGTGGTGCCAATGCTGAATCCCACTAATTTTTGCAGTGTTTGCGCAAAGATACCAAGAAATTAGGTGAGAACTTCCTGGTTTACATGGAGCATCTTGAATTAACAGAAGAACATAAATTTATCTCCTTCCTGTGGTCGGCATGCGTTTAACATGAAAAGCAGCCACGTAAACAGAGATTTTTACCAGGCACCCGGATTACGCTAGTGACAAATTGCTAAACCAGTAGTTGCAAAATGACAATTTAGACAACTTCACAGCTCAATATGTATGTTTTCTCAAAGAATTAATGTGAAGAATCAAAGTGCTTTAGCAAACAATAGCCTCCTATTTCTGCCTCTAAACGGTGATGATGATGGCATCATTTACCTCCATTAAGTGCCTTATTCTAACCAAGATTTTTGCTTTTTTTTTAACTAAATGAGTCACTGAAATTATTTTCTATGCTAATTAACATTATTCCCCAAATGCGATCCATTGAGCTTCACTTGTACTGAACCCGAATTATTCCTTTAGCCTGATAGTAATGGATCTGGGCTGCTCATATAAAAGGTTCAGTTTGCTTCCAGGTGGCGGTAAACTTGAAGTAGAGAACATGTCACATGCGCCCTTTCACCAGCTAGACTCTTAATTGCAGGTTACTCCAGAGGGACTGGCCCTGTATTGAACGCACTATAACAAAAGCATCAGCTAAATGACAGTTAATTACCAAATCTGCTGTATTTGATCTCTGCCCCTGAGAAATTAAATTATGAAGAAGTAGCACTAGTAAGCAGTACTGCTATCTTTACGAGTACAGAAAAATTGATGAAATAGTAGCTTCTACTTTTAATGAACCTTATTTCATTTGCATATAGACGCAAGGTGCAGAAAATGTTTGGTTTTGCTTGCCAGTCATAAACACAGCCTCCTCACACTTGCTGATTTGCATCATTGTGGAGCCACCCTGGACTCGCTCACTAGTAATTATCCTTCGTTTTTTTTCTCCGTCTCACCATAAACATACACCCACAAGTCATCGTGTCATTCAGACGCAGGCCCTATACTTTGAGCTCAAAAACAAACCTCATGCCTGTGTAAATATTTAGTCCACACAGGTGTGATTTAACTTGATAGGGGAGAAACTCTCGGTGCAGTTGCTCCCTCCTCCTTTTAAGTTAATTGGAGCTTGATCATTGATTTTGGCTGGTATGGTGGTAACAGAAGTGTTTGTGCTACAAGGCAGTGAATATTAACAACCGTACCACCTCAAGGCAGCCCGGTGTGACAGCGTGATTGACAGGCCGGCCTCTTTTGCATAAATAAGAACTTTTTGCGCCTCGATCTCTTCAGAGAGCTGAATCCCAGAGCCGAGGAACTCTTCCCTCTTGCATGACAAACAGAACAACATCTCTGATTGCAAACAAGGCTGGGCTCCCTGAAGGAGGGCTGTTTTGATGAAGGATCTCATTTAGTGCTTCGAAGGCACGGCTGTAGCGCACGTTGTGAGGTGGTTTAGTTAGCCTGCGGCTGCCAGACGTGGCCTACAGGACTTGGGGTTTCTCAGTCTCGCCATTGATTCGGAGTGAAACAGCATAAACGTGCTGTTTTAGAAGTGTGCCCCTGCCATGCTGATGCAGGGCCGGGCCAGACTGTCAGAGTCTGATTACTGATCAGCATGGGCAGGCTTCCAGGGAGCAGGGCTTTGGGTCCACTTTAATTATGTTCTGTCCGCCTGACTAACCTTCAGCCGTCAAGCTCAGAAGGTATCCTCCTCCTCCTCCTCCTCCTCCTCCTCCAAGCTCTCTCTCTTTTCATTGGCTTTAAGAAAAACTATTTATTATTGCTGTCTTTCCCTGTTTAAATCGTCGTGGTCTAAAGGTTCTTGAGTCAATGACATGGCACATTTTTGTCTGCATCTATTAATTTATTCAAAAATACACTGACAAGGCAATTCATACACAATATGACTCAAATGCACCTATTTTATGATGAGCATGTTTTTCATTTCTGAATTAAAATGTATTTATTTAGTTAGTTATTTAATTATTTTTTATATAAAACTGATTTCCTGTTTTATTATTTTATTTTTTAAAGCCTTGTGGTATGATGAACATGCAAAAAGATATATATAAAACAGTTAATGATATCATAGAGAGGACCCCTGCAGACCCTCATGACTGTAAGTCCCTCAAGGTCAGTAAGTCTCTTAAAATAACAGGTAATTTGAACATTTATTTTTAATTTTTAAATTAATTATTCATAATATTTTTATTACTGTAAAATACCTATTATCTTGAAAACTATAATTTTATATAATTTTATAAATATATTAATATTTTATGTAATAAATCTTCAAATCAAAAATTGTATGTAATAAAACAAAATCGAAACTTAAACTTAAAAAACTTAAAAAATAATAATTCATAACGAAATTGTACACTAAAATGTATTCAAGCTGTAAGGAAAATATGTTAATATTTTTTACTTAATATACGACATTTTTACTTGTTGAAAATAGTATAAAATTTTTTCAGACTATATGAAACCAACATGAATGCAAATTGCGTTTTTTAAGATTATAGCACGTTTTAAACTAGATTTTTCAAACTCCTAAACACTAGGTGCATCCGAAATCGCATACTGATGAAGAACAAACGTAGAAAAACAGAAATAGTATTTCCTTGTAAAACACACTCCAATAATCTTTGTTTTATTTACAACTTCAAAACATTTTTTTTTTTTGCAGTGTAGTAATAACTTGTGTAGTATGAATAAAAACCAACATACTACATCTGTCATGTTATCATTGTCATGTGACTTATAGTATCTTAGTCATGTGACTTATAGTCTTATAGTATGACTTATAGTGCTGTTTTACTGTCATTCTGAACTGTTCTCCTATGGCCTTATGAGATGGAAAATATCCATTAAATGCCATCAAAGTAGTAGGACAACTGGATATTTTTCACCTACTGTTTTACAAATACTTTAGAAATGCTACTCATTTCATATACTGGTTTCACCTACTATATAGAAGGTAAGCAGGCATTTTTGTACGAAGAGATTGTCTGAAGTCTCTTTGAAGTGTAAGAACATTGTGCCCTCACATATTATGACATCTTACTATTATTGTTACATTGTTGAGGTCTAGTCATTACGGTCATGCACTATGAAAGAGTTCGCTCTGAGGGCTTCCTCGACCTCTAGCTCTCTTTTTTTCTTCTCAGTGTCATCTGTCTCCTTCCATTTGTACTTTGAACAGTGGCCTGCGGTGGAATGGTGAAGAACGCGACTCTCGGCCGCATTGTGTCCCCTGGATTCCCTGGCAACTACAGCAACAACCTGACCTGCCACTGGGTGCTGGAGGCCCCTGAGGGTCAACGGCTGCACGTGCACTTCGAGAAGGTGGCCCTCGCGGAAGACGATGACAGGTCTGTCCTAGTCAACTCACTCAGTACTGGGCTATTATACACTAATTAGTCATCTGATATTCAAAGAGACAGTTGGAGAAGCTCCAAGTGTCTCTTCACAGCGCCGTCACACTCCAAATGTGGCGCTGCTCTTCAGGGCATTATCTGCTACGGCGAAAGCGAGGCATGATAGGAACAGCTGTGAGTGCATGAGTGAAACTGGATGAAAGTTTCTGAGATCAGACACTTGCTCTCCTTTAAAATAATTTAGAATAATCAAATCCCCTCGTGCAGGCGTGGAGAGAGCGATTAGAGCCCACTCCAGGGCCTCAGGAGGAGGATTAAGTTATTTTTATTAGCAGTATCCGCTTTTTCTTCAGGCTTTGCTAACAAATGGACTTTTAATGAGGTCACTTGCTGCTCAGCTATTCAAAATCATATCAGGCAATTATTATGCAAACTGCCAAAAGACAGTACTAGAAATCGGAGGAACGTTACATCTGCTACCAAACAGATATTGTTGAGAGATTCGCTGTTTTGAACCGAACTAAACCCCTCTGTTCTGTTTATGTCTGCAGGTTTCTGATTAAAAATGGCAACCACATTGATTCCCTGATTTTGTACGACTCGTTCGAGGTGGAATACCTTCCGAACGAGGGAATCGTTAGTTCCACCAGACATCTCTTTGTGGAGTTTACGACGGATGGTTTCGGCACCAACACGGGAGTAGCTATCAGATATGAAGGTATGGACTGACAAGACTAACAAATGAATCAGTAGATGTTTACATACACTAATTTTTGTCAGACAGAATGAATACAAACAATATGTTTCTGTTGAATGGTGCAATCTGATTTACATATTCTTTTACATCTGCATTACAAGTATTCAAACAAAACAGTTCTCAGTCATAAGTGCAATTATTGATTTGCATGATGACAAATCTAAAAAGAAAGCCATGTATGTCAGAAGTAAGGATGTAACGATGCACTTCGAGCCGGTTGAAAAGCGATACAAATATGTGAAGATTCAAATCAGTTGAGATATGTTGAATGAATCACGATACAATTCAGGGTATGAGTTTATATGAATGTATCTCTGAGGGAAACTTACTGTCTTTAGGAAAGTTCAGATGGTATTTTCTTTTCATCTTGCCTCTGTATAATGCATATTAAAGTGGTGTTCATAAGCACGCGCTGTTTTGTTTACAGCGGCAGCCAGGGAAATGCTGTATTTCTGCTGTTCCATAAGCGCCACCTGCTGTCAGAGAGTGAATTTGTGTCTCATTCAGTCTGTCTGCTGTTGTTGTTTCATGCAGATATATTTTATATAGTATGGTTTCACAAAGCTAAAGTCAGACCATTCTGTTTTTGCTTCAAATTTCTAAATTATACAATCTAATTTAGTTTAAATTAGATGCATGTTTGGATCATCATTAAAATACGGTGGTTGCCTCTAATTTCAAATGGAAAGAGCACAGGCAAAGTTTGTTTATATGAAGAGATTTATTTTATTTGTATTATTTATTTATTCGATATGGGGTTTGTTTTAAATTTTCAATTTAGTTATGTTATTCTGCATATTTTAATTTCGCAAAGAAATGTGCAGCATTTTGTCCAAGCAATAATAAATGGACAACTTTTCATTTGCAATTTGTCTTAAATCTCAATTTGTTGAAGAAAATCATATCGTGAAATCAGTATCATGAATTGTATCGCATCGTGAGTTGAGTGAATCGTTACATCCCAAGTTAGAAAAGCTTTTTTAGCAAATATTTCGCAAATATATCTCCTACACTGACCAGTTCTTAAGACATGAGACAAAAACACATACACATTCGTAAGTTTTAAAGCGTATGTAAACACACACAGCATGCCCGCAAGGTATTTTTGAAAGTGATTAAGGAAATAGTTGGATTCCAGCTTAACAGGATGTCGTAATAATGAGGACTTGATAGCAGCCTGCATCTTTTCTAATCCGTCCTCCGCTGGTTGGTCTCTGAGCCGGGCCGAACACGGCGACGGTTACCAAGTTCAAACGTTGTTTGAAGAACACATGTCCTCTACAGAGCCTGAGGGCTGTGGTGGAGACAAAGAGTGTACCTTCCGGCACATTTCCCTTGTTGCTTCGATTCACACCAAAGATCTGTTCTCCCATGTGCCTTGCTAAACACGCTTTAGATTCCTGGCTCAAATGAGATTTATTCAGATTAAATCAAATGGAAATCGAATGAAGCGGGCAAATGCAACCTGACAAGGTCATTAAAATGAATTTTAACTGGAAACGCTTTTTTTTTTTTTCAACAGAAATTGCATTCCTATTCCCTCTGACAGGTCAGTCGAACATGTGCAGTTGCATTTGTTCACAGGGATGTCAGGCACACCTCAGGACCTCACAGTCATTATCCGGCGAGATCAATCTAATCTCATTTACCATGCCACAATCCGATTATGCTATCTACAATATACTAATGTGCCTTCACGGCAACCTGTAACAATTCGGCTTGTCTTCTCACGCTCCAGACGCCTCTCTGAATTTCACACCAGGCAGACTGCTTGGGTTTTAATAGTCTTTCTGATTGAATTGCCATTCTCCTTTTTCTGCCATCATAAACAAAATGGATCTGTTTTTATCAATTTCAGAAAACTAGCAAAAGCATTGATCTGGAACTCAGTGGTTCTTGAGAGGCCACATGCGAAATACTCAGTCCTCTGAAGGCCTTTTAAACCATAATTATGTAAATCTATGTAGTAATTGCAGTTGAATAGAATAGTTTTATTTGTACGTATTTGCTGAAATAGATGATTTTCAGAGTATTACCATAGTTTTTAGAGATTAATTTCTCATTTCATTATTCTTTGACCGTGTTCTCTATGACAGTTTGGCCTATATATATATATATTCTCTTTTGATCACAAAGGATGCATTTATTTGATCAAAAATACAGTAAAAACAGTAATAATATGAAATATTATTACAATTTAAAATAAATGTTTTCTATTTTAAGATATGTTAAAAGTATAATTTATTCCTGGGATGCCAAAGCTGAAATTTTAGCATTCATTACTCTAGTCTTCAGTGACACATGATCTTTCAGAAAGCATTCTTATACTGTATGTGAAATGTGGTACCATTTTCAGGATTTCTTTGATGAATAGAAATTTCATAAGAACAGCATTTATTTGAAAACGTTTGTAACTTTCCTTTTTTTGTTGTTATTTACAGTCACTTTTGGTCAATTTAATGTATCCTTGCTGATTAAGTTTTAATTTCTTTTGAAAAAATATTATTTGAAATGTGTATTCATACCTTCATATTTCATTCATCTAGAGACTTAATGGAGTTTTGCTTTATGTTTAATTTAAGTATCAACTTTGTCCAAAAATGAGACATTTTCTGAGCATAAAACTTACAGTATAAAACTGTAATATGATTTGGATAGCATACCATCATGATAAGCTAAAACATAGTAACTATGAATTTTGTCACAAATTAGTTAAAATTGAAACTGGGCCACTTTGACTGTTATCTGTCCTGTGACAAACATTTTTAAGTAAATAATTACATCAAATCAATCAAAATTCAATGAAAAAAGCTTTGGCGTTAATATAGTTATGTTTTCTTTGTTTTAGAAGTGCCCCTTAATTTAATGAGAAATGTTTCATTTTTAAAAATATATATAACTTTAGTGTCTTTGAACATTGAACAAACGTTTGAGATATGTTGAAGATCTCTTTGAAAACTCTCTTTTCTCATGAGATTTTCTTTCTTTTCTTACCATTTAAGCTAATTGCTGCCTGGGAGAAATATCTGAGACATTAAAGAGATTTCATCTATGTTTTTTCTTTCCTATTGGGACTTCACTCATAGCAATAACATAAAATGCACATAAATTATGCACCGTCTGGAACATATTACTCTTATTTCCATATAAATCTGACTTTTATGTTGATACCATCTTATATAATGATTGTTTCTATACTTATAAGAGAGCAAGAATCAACAGCTGATTAAAATGGCTAATTTCTACTTCTTTTAGAGAACGGAGAAAGTTGAAGCCAAAGATGAATAATGCAAATGTGTCTGTGGAAGGGGCTTGGGGGGAGGTGGGTGAAAACAGTTTGCAGTAATTGGCAGAATCGCCTGTGTTTATTAAACAGAGAGCAAGGCTGAACGTAAAGCTGAATGCGGGTAGTCTAATCTAGCTCACACTTGATTGAGGCCGGACCCGGAGGGATTTCAAAGCCAGTGTTTATCCATAGTCTGAACATCCTCATCTTAAGTCTCCTCCTCTCGCTCTAATCTCTATTCTACATTCTCAGACGAGCACAACAACCAATAACGGTTCAGCCAGGCGTGACGGTTTGTTGTTTCCCTGAGTGAGTTTGTTCATTCACGTTTCACATTTATTCATGTTGTTGGGCCGTTTCTCTTCCTTTTACGCCCGTAATTGTCCTTGCAAGCCTGGCTAAAGATGATTAACTAACAATCTCCTTCCAAGGGCAAGCCGAAACCTTGGGTTTGCGTCCAGGAAGATTATGATTGGTGGGAAAGTAAAACGCTGCACATTGCTTTTTGCAGACAAATTCTTTTAGACTGCCATCTAAAAACGCTTTTAAATTCCGATTCCACGCTGTCCGCGGCCTTTCGGACTAAATTATTTTGTGAAGCGGTTAAAGGATGAGTCGAGCGGACTGGTTGTCTGTGTGTTTTAAGCTCTTCTGAAATCAGATGCTTCGTGATAGTGTTTGGACTATGATGTGCGTCTCGGAGCAGGTGATTTATGGTGTGTCCTCTCAGCTTTTGCAGCAGGGCACTGCTACGAGCCATTCGTCAAATACGGCAACTTCACCACCACTGACAGCACCTACGCTGTGGGCACGGTTGTGGAGTTCACCTGTGACCCCGGATATACCCTGGAGCAGGGCTCTGTTATCATCGAGTGCATGGATCCCAGCAACCCGCAATGGAATGAGACTGAGCCCGCCTGCAGAGGTGTGTGAGAATGTTTGCATATGCATGTGTACCAGGGTTGGGCCAGATTCAGTATTGAAGAATTGGCTGCTTTTCAGTTGAGAGTGAATGTGAATCTGTCCGTAAGGCTTGTAAATTTTCAAACTTCATGGTTTTTTATTCCCTAAACTTTTTTCCCCCCAAAACTTTGTCAAGTCAACATGTTTGTCTTTATCTTGAGTTCAATTCATTTTAATTTTTCTTCCTTTCAAATTGCATTCAAATTCAAATTGCAATTCTGCATCCTGTTTGCAACCTCATTTCGAATATTATTCTGAATGACACAATATGTCTGGGCTGAATTTACTAAAATGTAATTTTAATAATAATAATTATATTAAATATTTATATTAATATTTATATAATAATATTTTAATAAAACAAATTTAATAAAGTAAAAAAAACTTATAATATTATTTCTGTTATTAATAATAGTAATATTAATTAATTTAGTAAAAGCAACAACAACAATGCTAATAATATTAATATTTATTATTTTTATTTTTATTTGAATATTTATTGAGTTTTTTTTTTTTTTTCTGTTGCTCATGGCTGCATTTGTTCATCAAAATTTGATAGAAAGTTTACAAAAAAAAATAACCATATTTTAGCATAAAAATGTGCATTTTATTTATTAAGCACCTCCAAACCAGTTCCTTGTGCACTGAATGTACTAGCGAATATCATCACACTTTATTTTATTTAAGTCGTGATGAATTGGAAGTAGCGACAAATCTTTTCATCTGCTTTGTGACATGCCAGAAAGAAGTCTGTTGTTTTGCTGGAATATCAAGATTACATTACAGGGTAAAAAATAAAATATAAATAAAGAAAACAAGTAACAACACAATTAAATCAATAACTTACATTTAGAAAGTAGATATGGTGAATTTTCATTTCATGCCAACTTTCCTTTTATTTCAGTAATCATTAACAATTTATATTTATATGCAAATGTGCATATTACAATTTCAGAATAATATTTATATTAAATATATTTATATTTATATAATAATATTTTTATATTAAAAATATTTTAATAAAGTAAAAGTTGTACTAATAATATTATTGTTGTTATTAATAACAGTAATATTAATTTATTTAATATAATCAACAATAACCATGCTAATAATATTAATATTAATTATTATCATTTTAATTTTTTTATTTTTTTTTTTTTCTCTAGTTCATGGCTGCAGTTGTTCAGCAAAAATTGATAGAAAATCATGACAAAGAGCATCATAACTAGCCATGTATCCAGAAGCGTTGATTTAGTTCATTTGCTTAATGAATCAGTTGCTAAAATAACACAACATGCAACGTGCATGTGCAAATAAATAACACATTTGTTTTTTGAATTCTCTCTTCTGTGTTCACACATGAGGGTATATGATGTGTAGGCTATACATTTGTGTGTTTCTGTGTATAATCGGCATTAGTTAGCTGCTGAAGAGCTCTACAGACAGCATGTGCAGGTACAGTACAAACCCCTCACATCCTTTTAGTGCCTTTTCTATGTAATCCACTACATCCTGTGTCACCTGGATGGGTTTCAGACACTCTTAGCCACAGTCACACTCCTAAAGCAGCACTAAAAGCATTAAGCCATGGAGGCTAGTAGCAGGTGCACAGAGCTGAGGAATGTGAGAGAATACCTCACTCATAAAGCCCCGATTCCACCCCCACCTACACACACACAGTGCCATCTTATCTGACCCGTTGCTCAAGTACATTTCTGTAGCCTCACAATAGATTTTGGATTGAAAGGATTTAATCGTACTGGCTCCAACAGAGGGTCAAGACAACAGCTTTTCCATACAACCAGCTAAGCCAGTGTAGTGGTGTGAAAAAGGGAAAAATGAAAACAGGAAGCCTCAAGTTGTTTATTAATCCGGCCGGAATTTTCCACTTAGAGCCCAGTCGGATTAATCCAGAGCTTGACCTCTGTTCCAGAGCTAGGGGTCACCTATGCAACAAATTGGGATACAAAATCCTGGAACTTTTGAAAATTTGGGGCTTTTGTATAACCAAATTGGGCTTTTTTGTTAGGTTGTTTCATCTTGGTTAATTGTTTTTTGTTTTTTGTTTTGTTTTGTTTTGTTTTTTGTTTTGAAATAAAGCAGAAAAAAGAAATGGTGCCTTCATAACTAACAGAGAAAAAAAGTTTAAGTTGAACTATTAAAAATCCTAAAACTGAAATAAAAATAAATATCTAAATAGAAATATAAAATACAAAAACTAATAAAAATGACAAAGGCATAAAAAATCACTGAAACTTACAATAAAAATAAAATGAAATGATAAAAAATGAATAAAATTACATACTATGTAATGACTAAAATAACAATGATAACATTCATTTTATTTGTTTGTTTATTTATTTATTTATTTATTTATTTTATTTTGTGCATATTTTGTTCATAAAGGTCTTTTTAAATGCAAAGAAAATAAAACATTTTGGGTACATTTGTGCATGTTTGCATTTCTTTCTGACCTCTTTTTTCTATCTCTCTTTGGTTGCATTGCAGCGGTTTGCAGTGGAGAGATCACAGATTCAGCTGGGGTGGTGTTGTCTCCAAACTGGCCTGAGGCCTATGATAAGGGTCAGGACTGCATCTGGGGGATCCATGTTGAAGAAGACAAGAGGATCATGCTAGACATCCAAGTGTATGTCAAAGTGAATGACATATTTACACATTATACCACAGAAACCTTACATAGTCCTCACAGTTTTGAGAGAGATCTGTATCTGTCAGCCAGAACTTTGATTTCTGTTGCACTATGATGTCCATCTCATATGATATCAACATGGGGAAATAAATTGCATTATATAGTAGGGCTGCACGATTAATTGAAACAAAACTGAAATCACTTAGTGTCACTTAGAAAGCTTAGTGTGATTATCAAATCATAAAAGTTTCTATTTTTTATGTTAATATATATATATATATATATATATATATATATATATATATATATATGATGCATGTTTCAGAGTGAAGCATGACACTGTGTTAATTTACATGCAGGCAGCTCATCTGTGTTTCTCAGAGTACTCGGAGTACAATTCACAGTAAATATTGTAAACCTATTAAATCAGTAAAGCTGTTGTCCTCATTTGTAAGTTGCTTTGGATAAAAGCGTCTGGTAAATGACTAAATGTAAATGTAAATCTTGCTCCACACGAACACATATGATTTTATGTCACTTATAACATGGATTTCAAAATGCAACATGTGCCAACTGTCTTCCTTTACTTAATGAAATACTATAATTAAAAGCACTTATAAACTGGCTTTTGTGAACTAAAAGAGAAGCTTTTTGGTTTCTGCCAAAATGAAAGCTTGATGTAATGTTTGAAAAATTTTAAAGTAATAATATATTTAGTAATAATAAAAAGAATCACATTAAAAATAATCATTATTATTAGTAGTAGTAGTAGTAGTAGTATATTGATATATAATTACATGGTTTTGTCAAATTGTGCAGCCCTACACACACAGCACCTTGGGCTTTTTAAAATCACATTTTAAATTGCAATTGCAATTTTTATTAGAAAATTTGCATTTAGAATTTTTCCTCAAATCATGCAGCTCTATTATATTCTCTGTAATTATTGAAAACATTTTCTGCTACTATATATGCAGATGTCAAATTAATTGAATTTAATGTGATTTAACTTTAAATCTCCCAGTAATATCATATCTTTAAGTGGGTGGCTTTTCAGTAAATAATAACAGTGATAATTAATTCTAACACATTTTTAATCATCTGACAGCTCTAGTTATATACCACAGATGTGGGCAAGATGACCCAGATTTATATTCTCCCAAAATCTCTGCATTTGACCTCAGTGGACATAACTCAGCTTTTAATGTATCATCACTAGAGAATGCAACTGATACATCTGCTGCATCCTTTACTCACACAGAGATAAGTGTGGATCAAATCCACTGTGGCTTCATCAAGAACACTCCCTTCATACCCATCAGTTTCTAACTGTAGAATTCTACAGACTCGAACTCGTATCACCGTGGGGCTGCCTTTCTGCTGAGTTTGTCCTTGATGTGGCTGAGATTGAACCGCAGTTACAAATTCTGGTGCTTTGCGTCATCTGCTCCCCACTGACCGATTCGGCTCCATTCTGCTCTCACTGTCCAAATGAAAAACCCGTCATATTGCTCTGGGCATTTTGTGAGATTTCTGTTGAACTGCGACAGCCTAGAACTCAAAGACCTCGATTGGCTTTTCTGAAGATCTCCCAGAGCATACATCTTTAAAGCACTGACACAACAGCACAGCTTTCTTTCAAATTTACTCTAAACTCTTGGAGAATTAACCCAAAAACAAGCTGAAAATTCTCTGCGTTGCATCAATAATTACTGTGATCAGTGTGGCACGGCACTTCCTAAGTGGCTCCTGCTGTCAGCCAAGTTCTCAAAGACAAGATAGCTGTTGACTAGCTTTATGCTGAATTTAATTGAGGGGTCATGGGAGAGGTTGAGTGTATCTGTAAATTGCGGTTAACATCACATCAGGTTTACTCGGTTTGCAATCCCTGCCAAATGCAGTCAAACTGCGCTGGCGGGGAGATTGAAAGATGGCAAGCGAGAGAGAGTTATTTTCTCTGCAGATCCTCGTGGGGGAAAAGACTCGAACTGCTTGGAGACGCAAGCTAGATCAACACGCCGTCCTCTCACAGGGAAAAATACTCTGTTCCAAAACCTAGTGAGACGCCTTTAAGTTGTCAACGATGCAGAAGCTGTGTCAAAAGGCAACTTAATTATTTCACATCTTAAGAAACCTCATTTTAAAACTATTATTGTGAAATAATATTATTACAATTTAAAATACCTGTTTTCCATTTGTATATGTTTTAAAATGTAACTTATTCCTGTAAAGATTCATTTTTAGTAGCCAGTGTCATATGATCCTTCAGAAATCATGTCAATATGCTTAATATTCTTGGTGCTCAAGAGACATCTCTTATTATTAACAATGTTAAAATGTTTGGGCTGCTTAATGTTTTTGTGGAAACATTGATACATTTTTTTCAGGATTCTTTGATGAGTATGAAATTCAAAAGAACAGCATTTAATTTAACAGCAAAAGAATTTTTATGCATTATAAATGTCTTTACAGTCACTTTTGATCAATTGACTGCACCCTTACTAATTTAATCATTTTGATATATTTTAAAAAATAATCTTACTGACCCCAAACCTTTGAGTGGTAGCTATAAATTAATATTAAAAATATTATTATTATTATTTATATATTTGTGCCTTTTTTTTACATTTTATACTTTAAAGCAACATGCTAAAACTAGGTGCATTTCCATTACAGATTTGCACAAAACTTTTGCGATATTTCATAAATGTCAATAAAAAACTATTCCGACATGACTGCGTTTCCATTAACCGATGTTATGCGACTAAAATGTAATTTTTTCCTCTCGCGATAAGTCATGACGACCAATGTTGGTAGGTTTATGTATATCGCAGCCATTGCACTAGCTATTATTTTTAATCAAAGGAGACGTAGATGTGTACCTTGAGCAAAGCAGCACAGACAGCCCTTCTGGGATGCCTCTGAAATGTGCTGCAGCAGGGCTGGTATAAACACAAGCATTGACTAGAGTGACCGCGATCAGCTTTGGCGGCTGTGTGCAGTATAAATAAGGGATTTTTCAATCATTAATGGCAAGGAAAGCCCTTTATACTTGTGAGCGGCCACGTATGAGGTATTTCTTGGAGGTTATAGTACATGAAAGAATGATCATGTGACTTTTACGTATGCCAAGTGAGCTGTAAATGTAAAAAATGTTTCCATTGCAGTTTTGCGATATATTCCTTTTTTCGAATTGCATGAAAAACCACCTCATGCAATCGTAAAAACTTTTTTGCGATATATGGGAGTTTTTCCGAAATTGACCTGTTTCCATTGGGCGTATTTTCAATTCGCAATTTCAATTTGCGCAATATGAATTGTAATGGAAACGCAGCTACTAAGACAAGCTATTTGTCTGGTGTACAGAGCTGCTGCTGATGAGTGCTTCAAAACAAATATGACGTATGAGGTTCCATATCATATTCCTAGCTAGGCAATAGGCAGCTAGCTAGGTTTTGGAACAGAGTTTGAGAGTCTGCTCTGAAAGAGAGTGGCAAATGGGGAGTTGAAAAAAGAGGGCAGTTGAAGGGGCATGTTGTGCATAAAGAGGATGCAGAAGTGGGATGCACATTGCACAAAGGTTAATAACGAACTCAACAGAACAACAATTATTTTATTGGATGTTTTTATGAATGTGAAATCAATTATGTGAGCAGGGAAACAAGTGTTGAGTGTGATTGTGCCGTCAGGTGAGGTGCGGAACATGAGGCCCGCCTGTGTCAGACCCAGATAGATTATTCATGCATTCAATAATTTGGCTGCCGTAATTAAGTTTCACTCATTTGCATATGGTTCCTTTTGCATTTGTCATGTTTTCTCTCTCTCTCTCATTGCGAGTGTCCCGGCTGCAGCGCTACATTGTGTAGCTGTGTAATAAATGACATACTGGATGTTTCGCTGGAGATGCAGTCAACATAATTAATTTTCCATTTATTTTGTAGTGGATGTAGTGGAGGGAAGTGGTGAGTTTTCATTTTTTGTGCTGGTTGAGGATGAGGTCACGTGTTTCTACATGAGGTCCAGAGACAGATGTACTGGTGGATGTTCGCTGATGTAGATATGTGCCCTGTTTATACCTGATATTAACATCTGTTTTGGATTGAAACAAGATAGGATGACACTAAATGCTGTTATAAATGGGATCCAAAATGTTAATTCATACTCATGCACTTAATTTTTGCAGTATTTCTGATATCAACGTGCATCAACATGACAGATTGTGTGAATCATTCATGTCTGAAATTAAGTTAATACAACTTTATTTGTGAATTGATGAATATTTTGCAGTTTTCTAAAATTAATCACACCTAACATGCACTGCCATTCAAAAGTATTAACAAATGAATGTTATTAAGCAGGGGTGCATTAAATTGACCAAAAATGAAACAGTGTCATAAAAATTATATTTCAAATAAATGCTGTTCTTTTTAACTTAATATTCATCAAAAAATCATGAAAAAAAATGTATTACGTTTTCCACAAAAATTTTAGATAGCTCAACTGTTTTCAACATTGATAATAATAATAATTAAAAAAAAAAAATAAGCATTTTTTTGAGCAGCAAATTGGTGTATCAGAATGATTTCTGAAAGATCATGTGACACTGAAGACTGGAGTAATGGCTGCTAAAAATTCAGCTTTGCATCACAGGAATAAATTACATTTTAAAATATATTCAAAAAGAGCTCATTTAAATCATAATAATATTTTACAATGTTACTGCTTTTACTGTATTTTTGATCAAATAAATGCAGCCTTGGTTAGCATAACAGACTTCTTTAAAAAAAATTTATGTAGAGTCAACATTAAGAAAGTGTATTTTAAATCATATTTTCAGCTTTTGTTTTTGTACATTTCTGAGGATAAAATGAGTAATTATAGCATTTTAATATTATTTTTGAAACCATAAGTTTAAGCCTAAACTACAAATGATCAGACTACTGTTTTTGTTTATTATTTATTAATGCAATGAGGGACTCGCAGTTAGCTTGAACATATAATGTGATCATTAACATTACCTCAGAAATTGAAAAAAAAAAAAAAAAAAAATCCCTAATAATGGCCAGCTGTAACTCTTGATAATCTTAATATCAGGAGGAACATGAATGTATTGGTCTAGGTGTGTCTGGAGTCATTCTGGTCCACTATGAAGCTCATGCATTCCGCACCCTTATAATCTTCAAACGACCAAACTGATCAAAGGACATATGGGACATTATCAGCCAGGCACATCAAGAGAGACTTATAGGGATGGAAAATGAGTGAGGAGGGAGCCAACCACAGCTGTTCAGCCCAGAGAGCCTGAGAGAGAGACTAATAACAAATCTACAAGCGCTAGTGCACCCACTTTTAATATTTCGCTTCTGTCCGTACATTCTTGCATGCATCTTCTTACAAGCAATCATTGACCCGCCACAGGTCCTTATTGCTACGTAGGTGTCCTGCAGACCCCTTCCCTAGTGAAAAAAAAGTATACTAAGTATACTTGCAGCCAGATTAATTGTCAGTATACTTCAAGTGTGTTAATGATTAGTTAACTTGAAGTGTGCTATTTTGAAACAACTATTTTTGTACCAAGTGTATTTTAGTTGTAATTAAATTATACTAAAGTACAATTAATGTACTTTTAAATACTAAATTGGAATAACTTCAAATATACTTAGTACACTTTAAGTATATGCCTATTTACATGCTTGATTATTGATATTAAAGTGTACTTTTTTTGTACATTACAAATTAATTATGTGTCTTTGAAACACAAGCAATATACTATAAATGTATTATTTTTGAGAAAAATATGCAAATTTTTCCCCAATGCTGAATCCACTTTTTAAGGTCATTACAATAAATACATAACTTCAGTGACAGACACACATTATTAACAATTCAAACAGTATTTATTTAAACCTCAAATGGTTTTAGCACTGCAAAACATAAAATGCACCAACCATGTTTTTAAATAAAAAGAATGCTGAAAGAAACAAACATAAAAAAAAAAAAACATTTTGTAACAGCAGCAACACATAAACTTCACTTTTTTGTTGAATTTGATTTTTTTTTTTTTTTGAGACTTTATTTCGAACATGTAAGATAAATGCAATAAAACAACAAAAACAATTTTAAATTATACATGTCCAATATTGCAATTCTATAAAGAATTGCTTTTTGTTACACTTGCGCCTGATGGCCGCACACACATCAGATGTACTTGTGTGTGGCATGTTCATACAATTTATTCTTTTTACTACATCAGACTGTAAATATCCTGTATTAAACCCATACTACTTAATAGAATGAACATCACTATTAGCAGTGAGGAATTGTATCAGTATGTCACGTCAATATTGCTTCCAGTTTATTAGTCAAACATACAGTATACAACAGAAGTGAGTACACCCATATAGCATCACTATAAATCACATGATACGACACTATTCAAGTTGAAAAGTATAGTATTTATAGAACAGATCAGGCTAAGTTGTAATGTAGACACATGCATTTTCTGTAAAGCTGCTTTGAGAAGTTAGTGTACTCTAAATAAGGGCATAAAGTGCGAAAACAGCAGCAGCGCACTGACCCTAGACTTGGTTGGCATCACCACTTCGTCTTCAAAGACAATCAAAACATCCAGTGGGTTCCCTCGTGACATTTCCTCTTCCTCCTCAACAGCAATGATAGAGACTGCTGCCTTCTGCACCTGCTCAGGCTCCTTTTTCTAAATGCATTAAAAAAGTGTTAGTATATGTCACAACAAATCATAAAATTAACCCTTGTGTGGAAAGACATATTTAAATTTTCATGAATGAAAATAAAGGTGTGAAGGATCAGAGTAGTGTTTATTCAGTAGGGCGTGTGCCCATTTAAAACCTTGTAGTAATTTTCAAAAACTTGTAGTAATTTTCACAAAATGTCTTCCAGAGCTGTTGGTCAACTGGATTTAATATGGAAAAACTTTCAGGGGTGTATCAGCTGAATGTTCTTGAGCTTGAATTGAAGTTTTATTAATGAAACATCCAAATAAATATAATTTAATAAATATAAATAATAAATCAACACACCTTTATACAAACCCAAAGCAACTTTAAGAAAGGTACAAGTGGAAATATAACACACAAGACCTTTTTAGCCTACTATAATTAGAACTTTCAAGACCCAACTCGTATTCTTCTGAAGCATAATGACTTTGGATCAAAGGCAAACTGAAATTTAATATGTTTTTCATTCTGCCAATACAGCCTGAATCAAAAATGGTGGCACACTACATTACATCAAACATCCTTGGATATCATGATGTCCTTCATGTGGTGTGAAAGAACCAGTATTTGTCTGTGCAGTGTATGCATGAGTTGATCAATGATTTAAATTTCAGTCTAAAATATTGTACTGCTTCAGAAGACCCATTTGTGCTGCTACATTTGCAAGAATAACAATTCATCCAAAAATGAAGAAATATACTTAAAAAAACCTTTCAGAAAGTGATGGTTTACATCTCACATAACACTAAAACCCGTCAATTAAATCAATGTGAATTCTACTTACTTCACTTTAGGCCCGTAGTATTGCAGCTATCTTGTTGACTTTGATATCACTGCACTCCACGCTGCCTTTGCTCTGAAAAAATTGATTTCAAAAACATATGCAAGTATGAGTTTCAAATTAAGAAACGTGAGGAGCAAATATCAGTCTGAAATGGTAAATAACGTTAGCAAAACAGCCATCATAAATGCTCCTCGAGCCGCTTTGTTTAACTTACCAGGGCTTCGGCTGCATTAGTAAACTTAATTAGCATCACATGAATATGCTAGATGAAACTGACGAAGCGGATCATAACTAACGATTAACAAAAAAGTTTAAAACTACTGTAATATAGCTTAATAAACTGTGGTGTAAAACACTGCATATTTAATACTTGCCGTTGATAACTTTGATGTAATGGCATGTTACTTCCTCTTTGCATTAGCGTTGCTGAGCTGGTTAAAATAATAAGATATGAAAATAAATCATAAATGTTCAAAAGTGCTTTAAATAGGAATAAAGAAGCTTGAAATGCTTACCTTTTCTGTTTCGTGACTCTTTGAGTGAGCTCAGCTGTGATTGGACGGGCTGACGTCACAGGACTGACTAGAAAACGGTGGTCGCGGTTTTTGAATCTTTTTAGGAAACACACTAAAAATACATATTTTGCCACAGCCTAAGTAAAAGTTATTACATTAAAAAATGCTTAATGTAAGTGTAATATAAAAGATTTATGTACACTGAAAAAATAATATTTTTTTAAGATAAGTGGTTGCAAACAATTTATTTTAGCTACATTTAAATAAAAAATGTTGAAAGTTAGTCAACTAAATTTGTTTATTTAAATGTAGCTAAAATAAATTGATTGCAACCACTTTCCTTAAAAAAATGTAGTAAATTCAATGAATCATTTTCCCAGTGAAATATAGTAAATATTAGTAAATATATAAATATAAATATATAAATATTAAATATATTTGCTATTGTTTATGTATTTATTTGATTAGCTTTTAATTAGTTATAATAACCTTCAGCCCTATACTCTATAAACATATTTTCTCCAAAAACATTATTTAAAAGAAAATAAAAAGTAAAAGAAAAAGGTTGTTTCAAGTCTGTTCAATGCAGTCATGTTTGAACGGGAAATCTGATATATGGTGTTAAATCAAAAGGAATTGTTTAAATAAAGTGAACAGCATCAAAAAAAAAAAAAAAAAAAAATATATATATATATATATATATATATATATATATATATATTTTGTTTTTTTTTGTTTTTTTTTGTTTTTTGTTTTTTCCAGTGAGCAGTGTTCTTTATCATTCCTGTAATAACATGACAGAGAAACAAATCTGTTTTACAGTTAAGTGTTGAAAATGATAAATTATGACCCTGGTGGCTTTCAAGTGTGAGGATGGGACATCTTTTGCATCCACCACAAACAGATTCTGTGTTTTAGCTAAAGAGCGTGCGTGTAGGAATTTATTATTATTTATTATGTTCAGCTAAATATATCCTGAACATTTACATAGTGTATTTGCTGTCCATCCACAATCACTCAAATGGAAATGTGTAATTATTAGGTCTAAGGACAAACTGTATGTCATTCCACTTCCAAACAATAAAGAGGCTAACAACTAATTCCAACTAATAACTACTTCTGCAGCTTTATACAGATAGCAATGCCAATTGTTGTTTTTCAGCTTTATTTCTCCATAAAATTTATAAGGATATGTTATAATAATGCAGTGATATAATATTAATGCAGAGTGAGTGAACTTCAGTTTTTGGCCTTGCAATATAGACAGTGTTTACTTGACTACACTTTATAATGCATTCGCTTTATTTATTTGCTTTATTTATTTGTTTTATTACTTTCTGAAAGCAATGTATGTCCAAGTAATGAAGTGAATTCCAAGTATGAAGAAGTAAACTTAAAAATTACTCAAAAATGTAACTTAATACATACTACAACTTCAGGTTATTTAATAATATACTTTGAAAATATACTTTCAATGCATTGTTACAATGATCATTTTCAGCACACAGTTAAAAAATATTCATAAAATATATTTAAGTAAAGTGCAAATAAATATACTTATAAAAATAAACAGAACTTTCAATTCAAGTATATTGTTGTAAAATATTTTTTTTAGAAAATATACTAAATTACAATTATTTTAAAGTGTGTTAAAAGTTGTATTGTGAAAAGGGGCAAAAGCATGATGCTAATATACTTTTTATATATTTAAAGATAGTACATTTTTTGTTAGTATATTTGCAATGTACTATTAAAACAGGGAATATATTACAAATACAATAAAGTATACTTTATATTTTTTTTTTTCACTAGAGTTTGGTTGCACTTGAATCATTGGTACTGTAATACCAGGGCCCGGGCCACTGCTGGAGGCTCATTATGGGTCCGTAAGAACATTTTAGCCCAATAATGAATATGCACCCACTCCTCCGTAATCATTCATCAATGTACGGCGCACTCCCAATTACCTGAGAACGTGAGGCGTAATGAAGGCTAATGAATTCATTTAGCAGGGAGGGTTTCTCACGCTGAATGTGCCGGGCCGTGAATCTGAAGAAGGGGGGAGAGAGGTGCACAGGTGACAGCTGGCGCACCTGCACACAGTCTTTCATAGACTTAGCTGCACAGCAGGGAATGCTGGATATATCAGAGCCAGTCAAAGTCCGGGATTCCCATGAGTGCTACAGCCCTCTACTGGAGTTGTAGTGCACAGCTGTGCAAGACCAACATGATTTAAGTAGGATGTATTTACCTTCTTGCATTAGCCTTCAAAAATCAGATAAGAAAACATAAGAATTTACATTACTACGAAATGATAATGAGCTGTTCTTGTCCAAGGTAATATATATAAATATAAAAAGTATAATTGCATTCATAATGTATATAAATTTATATATAATTCTATTTTTATTATATTAGAATTAGAAAGCAACTGAACCGTTGAACATTCTGTGAGCTGCACACAATAGAGGTGTTTCATTCTTAAATGAATTGGTGTGTTTAAACTAAATGGTTAAGTTAATAATTCAATGACTCACTCACTTGTTTCATTCATGAATGAATCATATATTATTTTTTGAATGAATCTGTTGAATAAATGGTTTTTAATGACTCACAATAACAATGTAACCAGCAGAAAGAGTCACTGAACACCATCTAGCACTGTTGTTCTTTAACATATTAATATATAAATTGTATATAAACTGTGCTTATGTTTGAGAGCAATGATGCAACAGTGTATTGATTTTCTAGAATTAACTACCTACCATAATATATTATTGCATTCATAGTTAGTTGCATTTAATTAATAGAAAAATATAAAAAATGAAATGCTATTAATTATGGCCCGTACATGAATTCTAGGAATACCTACTATTGGAAAAATTCAAGCTTAAAGTACTACCTTCCTGTTTTTGTTGTTTCTGGACTTTATTTGATCCATGTCTAATGGAATCACTATTGGAAGTGCAATGCAAAACATACAGATTTGTTGATGTGTTTGTAAATCTCATATTCAGCAGTCTTTTCTTGTGATGCATCAGTATTTGAATCAATTTAAATGAGATATAGTCCTGATTGGCCATGAGCTGTTGATTTGTTTATGATTGTTTCTCTCATTTTCTCCTGCGTTTGGCTTTGGGTTTACAGTTGGCTTGGCTGCAGAGTTCTGTATGGTGGTTGCATGCACCTCAGAGAGTCACAGCCTTTAGCAGGCTGGTAATAAATCAAGGCTGTCTCATCCCCCCAGGCACCGAGCCAGAACCCAGACCAATATTTAACTTTCTAATTAAAGAAGAACTCTGCAAAAACAGAGGAACTAATTTCTCTCCTTTATTTGAGAAGGCATCATCCTCTATAAGTCTCTCTGGAAATGTTGACAATCCAAATGGAGGTTTAGTGTCTTCTGTTTGACTGGCTTTTCCCAGTGCCAACATTGTACGGCTTTTCATCCAGAAGTAACTGGGGCTTATCCACCTTCATCTCGGGAAAGTCCTGTGTTAATTTGCTGCCTCTGTCCAGAGTCCATTTTAAACAAATGGCTGTGGACTAAAGGCCAATCCGGAGTCTCTTGTGGCTCCGTTATGGATTTTATTCCATGTACGTAGAATCACTCCCACAGACTAATATATATGCCTGCAGAAAATTCAATCTAATATTTTTGTCAGGAAATATTAAAGGTAGCCGTGTTAATTTTGTCAGGCATTTTTAACTTAGTCTTAGTCTTTTAAAATACTTTTTAGTTATTATCATATTTAGTCAACATTGTACTGTTTTTGTTTAGTTAGGTCTTAGCTGACTTAGGCCCGGTTTCACAGATGGGGCTTATCTTAAGCCAGGACTAGGCCTTAGTTAAATGAAGACATTTAAGCAGCTTTTATAAAAATGCCTTAGATGAAAATGTTACAAGTGTGCATCTTGAGATAGAACAATGTGACTGGCATGTTTTAAGATATGTCAGAGCAAGATATTTTTAGTTGAGACAGCTCAAACATGCATTTTAGTCTAGGACTAGCCTTAAGCCTTGTCTGTGAAACCGGGGGTAAATATCTGAGCATTTTAGTGTAGTTTTAGTCATTTTCAGGTATTGCACTTTCACCAATAAGCACAAACAAACAGAATGTGAACTCGTACACATGGTTTATTTTACCTCATCTAGAGTACTGATTAATGATATGCTATTTAATATATAAATTAATATCAAAGACTTAGATATTAATATATAAATTAATATCAAAGTGTTAGATATGCACTATCTCTGTTTACATTATGAAAACTGGTAAAAACAAACAAAAAATATTATAACAATAAAATTCCTCATAGTAATTCCAATAATTCCAAATTGCAATAATGTTTCTCTATTAAAACAACAGCAGTTGAGTAAGTGCATTTTTCAGCAAGCACAATCGCAAACAAAATAATCGAGATCTCATGACAGAACACGTCTGTGTTTTCAGATCATCGTCGGGGCTTCCGTAATGAAGAGCGAGAGCGTATGCATCGTTGCCAGATTGCAAAAATTAGGCAAAACACAAGGCAGAAAATGTATGTTTTTAACAGAGAAGCTTTGATTTGGGGATTTGAACTCTTGATATCTGGCAAATGCACTCATGAAAGCTCACATAGTAGTAGAGGCACTTACAGCAGTCCGCAATAATATTTTGTCTCCTTTTTTTCAACGAAAATAAAAAGAGACTTTTTTATAGTTTTTATTTTTTGAAATACATTTTATTTTCGTCTTTTATCATCAAAAATACTGCATGTTGATATAGTCACAGTTATCGTTTGTTGATTATAGTCATCGTCTCATTTTAGTCATGGGAAAAAAGCTCGTTAATGGACATTTTTTTGTTATAGTTTTTGCAAATACATTGTTTTGCATTTTAATATTTCGTTAAATACCATTTGAATTAGAAACTGTGTTGCACACCTGTGCAACTTTTTTATTTAGCTTTACTTTAAATAACTGTACATTTCAAGGACACACAGGGTTACTGTGCCCTAGGCACAAAGCCGTTGTTGGTATGTCGAGCACAGGCCCATCATGCCCAGCCCTCGGCACAGGGGATTTTATTGGAAATGGTGTTTTTTCCAGCAGGGCAATCATTCAGTTAGATGATTCCCCGCTAAACAGACATGGGCCAGAGAAAGGAAGACAGGCTTCTGCGTGCCGCTTCAGAATTTGTTCACTCTGACGCATGAAAACAGTTGTTCTCAGTTGTGGCCTGTCATCCATGTAAATTACAGATAGGTACAGATAGGCTCGGTTTGCGTGACAGATGATGGATCATAATGTATTAGTTTTCCAAAGAAACGCCTAATGCAAAATCCTCCACAAAATCCTCCCATTTATCTCTCAAGCAAACAGAATCAAATGCATCTTCATGGCTTTCACCAGCAGAACTGTATTTTAACCATGGCTGAGATGCAGAGAATGTCTCGATTGACATTTCTTTTTTAAAAAAGCCATATTTGTCACTTCCTTTTCGTTGTGCTGAGCAGAGGACGACGTGTCTGCAAGCCTTATATGAGAGTTTAATGCATTCTGATGGTGGCTGTGTTGTCAGCCAAGTCAAGCTGAGCCTGTTTTTGTGATTAAACAAAATGAAATTATTGCCAGCAAATGGAAAGCATGATTGATTTTCTCGGCAGATACGGTGTGCAGCTACGCAAAGGCTTGTTTAACTTTATCATAACAAATCCAATAAGGGCTGACACAGTTTCACTCTTTCCGGTCCTCAGAGCGGGTCAGGGGTTCTTCTGGTTTAAACATGTCTCCCAGTGGAAATGCATACACAGATTTCCCTGCATACAGTACTAGAGGGCTGTTGACAGTTGAATAATATACATTCAATCCATATGTAACAGTAGGTGTATGTGTGCGCGCCTGTGTGTAAGCCATAATTTAAACATCCTGTCTTCATTTTGCTTGAATGTAACCATTCTGCCTCGTGCGGCAGCAGAATGGAGATGATTAATTATTCCCCTCTCCTCAGTAATGACTTCCATTACTGCCCACTTGTGATTAATTAGTGACAAGATAGAGTGTGTATGCCACCTCCCTGCCTGACTGAATCACACTCCCTCCACCAGTGACTGGCCAGAGTGTCTGGGTTTGGTGGACGTCAGCCACAGTTACAGATCACATTCATGTAGATATAGAGAGATGTATGCTGTAATATACCTCAATATGTCTGGATTTTGTACTGTAGGCTGATTATTTGTGCAGCAGTGAAGCAGAAGGTAAAGCTTTCATTGACATTTCTTTTGTAGACTGGGGTTTTTGTCACCTTTGTGTAAGGCTGTCAGGCATCTTCAAGGCATTACAAGTGTTCTGAAGGTCATATATTCCCCAGTCTTATGAGCAATAGGCTTGGATTCCCCTCAGATATAAAAAATTAAACTTTCTGCTTTTATACTTGATATAATCCAAAACTGAAATATGGATGGGAAAGACAGTTGTAGTAACTATGGAAAATTCCTTCTAATATTTCTATTAAATATAAAATAAACTACTGTTCAAATTTGGGGGTCAGTTTGATTTTTTTATTTTATTTTATTTATATCAAATAAATTATGTTCTTTTGAATTTTATATTCATAATAGAATTCTGGACAATGTTTTTGTGGAAAGTTGTTTCATAGTCAGCAGCCCAACTGTTTTCAACATTGAATTGAATTCTTTCTTGACATGTTTTCAGTTTTAATATCTTAAATAGTAATTTTATTGCCATTACAGGAATGCATTACATTTTATTAGAATTAATTCTGAATAGAAAACATGTATATTAAATTATAAATAAAAATGTACAATATTTCATTTTTTCTCAGTATGAACAAATAAATGCTGCCTTGGTGGGACTTCTTTAAAAAATAACTTTTGAACAGTATGTATGTTTTTGTATTTAAATTTATGTAAATTGTATAAATTTATGTTAATATATTTAATTTACCTGTAATATAAATATTTTAAGTTTCCATCTTGTGTTTTCAATTGTAAAAATGGAAGCAAGTTTTTAGACCTTTAATTCTCCTCTTAATTTAACTTAGAAGTCTTGGACATGGATCTGTATAAGTTTAACTCTAATAAATTCATAAATTGGAAAAATGGTCATTTAAAATGGTAATAAGGGTTTTTATAAAATGTAAAATCACAACAAAATTCAAAGCATGTCCGTAATGGAGATTCTCTTGAATTTGCCACAGGGAAGCTGCCAAATGTTCTCTGAATTTCCAAACATGAGATAGGAGGAGTTGTTTCCCCCGCTGCTGAATCATTTACTCTTTATAGTCTGAGTGAGATGAATGTGGTTTGTGACTGCACGGCTATTGAAACTATGCACAAAAATGCTTAACAAAAGCAGTGGGAAAACATTAAACAGCAGAAAAGATTTCATTTGCAGCAGGGACAAGAGAAAAGTGGTGAGGCTGGAAAATGAGAACTAGAGGAAGACAAGTTAGAGGGGAGGTCAGAAATCTGTCAGGACCCCTGGTATTGCTTTGAGGTGAGACCTGAACATCTGAGATAGAGGATTAGTCTGGGATTGACCTGTTGTGTGTTATCTGCTCACAGTCTCCACATGGGAAAGAACGACCTGCTGACTTTTTACGATGGAGATGACCTGACTGCAAAGATACTGGGCCAGTACAGCGGTTCCCATCCTCGCTTCAAACTCTACACCTCCATGGCTGATGTGACCATCCAGTTCCAGTCAGACCCCGCTACCAACATCTATGGCTACAACAATGGCTTTGTGGTGCACTTTTTCGGTAATGACCTATTTAGCCATTTCTACTGCACTTTTCATGTAACCATTCAAATGTTTGGTGACAGTAAAGAAATTAATACTTTTATTCAGCAAGAATGCATTACATTAATCAAAAGTGACAGTAAAGGCATTTATATTGTTACAAAATATTATTTTCTATTTCAAATAAATGCTGTTCTTTTGAACTTTCTGTTTCTCAGAGAATCCTAAAAAAAAAAAAAAAAGGTATTATGATTCCCACAATATAATAATAAAATTAAGCATCTCAACTGTTTTCAGCATTAATAATAATAAGAAATGTTTCTTGAGCACCAAATCAGCATATTTTATATAGAATGATTTCTGAAGGATCATGTGACATTGAAGACTGGAGTAAAGACTGCTGAAAATTCAGCTTTGCCTCACAGGAGTAAATTGCTCCCTAAAATGTAGTCAGAAAGGAAACAGTTGTTTTAAATTGTAGTAATATTCCTGTTTTTAGTGTATTTTTGATCAAATAAATGCAGCCTTGCTGAGCATAAGAGAAAAAAAAAATCATACCGATCCCAAACATCTAAATGTAATGGGATGTAGCTCATTAATTATCTGCTTATGAGATTTATTTAAGATGCCACAGGGATTACCCGTCCCAGTTTGATGAAAAGGTGGTGAGCAGATGAAATAGAGAGAGGGAGGTTATAAGAGCGAGAGCTGCATCTGGTTTAGTCCTCACCTTTCCTGGGGATGAAGTGAAACTCATTCCATCAGCTGCTCTTGGTGGCTGACTATCGCACAAGATCAGATAAAATATAAGTTCTATTTGGAGGGTGGAGGAATGCAGATGATTCACAGAACAGCCTGAAATGGACTGTTTTTCCATTTCCTTCAGGCAGCACAGAGGGAAGATTCCTGCGGCAGATCCTGCAGGTGCAGGAATTTGGCCTTGCAGAGGCGTTAACAATTACAGTGCATGTTTGTACTCATTAGCCGCATTTACCGGGTGCCGTGCCCTCCCCAGCTCTGCCACGCTAAGAATGGACATCAGCAAAATGCCTGCCAGCTGTCTTGTGCTGCTCTATTCAAATTTTTAATCACAGCCAAGCTGATTCCTAGCATTTGATTGATCAGTCATTAGACACAACACCTGTGGTTTGTACAGGGACACGGTGAGAAACAAAGAAGTTGTTTGCAAGCATTACAGAACATTCTGTCTCTCTTTCCCTTGCTCTTGCTCTACTAATCAAACTAATTGAGTCTCACTTCATAGGAAAGAAAATAACAAGTGAGGACTCACAGATGTCTCATGTATTTCTCCATATAGAAGCAGTGAGATTAAATGGAAAGAAATGGAGAACTGTGATTCAAGGGATAGTTCACTTATAAAAAACAATTCTGTCATCATTTGCACACTTTCATGCCTTTCCAAACCTGAATGACTTTCTTTTTTCTGTGGAACTCAAAAGAAGACATTTTGAAGAATGTTTAAACTGTTTTTGTCCATATAATGTAAATACTCAAATACTTCTCCCGGTCAAACCAAATTATCTCTTATGCAAACATTCCATTGTCTCATTTGATACAATTTCTCCTGAGGTATTTTAGGAGAAATATCTGAGGAAAACATTGATGCAGCAAGATTTTATTAAGTCATGAGAGACCAACCACAGAGTGATAAAATGTTCCTCTTTGCAGAGGTTCCCCGTAACGACACCTGTCCAGAGCTTCCAGAGATCTCCAACGGCTGGAAGACCACATCTCACCCTGACCTGGTGCACGGCACGGTGGTGACCTATCAGTGTTACCCAGGCTTTGAGGTGGTTGGCACTGAAATGCTCATGTGTCAGTGGGACCTGACCTGGAGCGGAGACTTGCCTAGCTGTGAAAGAGGTGAAAACACACACACACTCACGATGATAACCACTCTCTCTAAAATCCATTTTCACCCCACTTCCAAACCAACACGCACTGCCTATTGATCAAGAGCAATGCTGTGCTCCGAAACTAGATGAGCTTTTGAATTCCATTTGAGGGGGGAATTTCACAAGTGCCTGTTCGCCTCTGCAACTCAGTCCCATTCAAGAACAGGCGAAGAGTGAAGGAGGGCTTTGTGGGTAATCACTCACTTTTCTTTCGAGGGCGACTTCACGGATGAAGTAGGAGTCATTTCGCTTCAAAGTTTCGGTGCATCTTCTTCTCTTTGCTCCCACTTTAAGTGATTTTTGTGATTTTGCAAGAATTTTTATTTCGCTCTCGAGCCCCTGGTGAGACCGCGATGACGTCCCACTGATGTTTCATCAACAAATTTCAAATCAGGGCAGCGCGACTTACTGTTGTTGCCAAAGTCACTCCAGCGCTCGAAATTAAATCTTGCAGCCTGGCTATTGTGTTGCTCAGACTCGCTCTGTGTGAGTGTGTAATATTGCAGGCTCCCAGGACGTCTGCAGACATTCGTCGTTTCAAGTATCAGCGGACAGGAGACCATATGACCCCGGGGTCCAGGGTCTTCAGCTGTCCCTGACAAAAACAGTAGCAGCAACAGCAGGCCAAAAGCAGCGGGGACCGTTATCCGGTTCAAAGCTTCTCACCCGCCACGCAAACATCATTAACTCACTCGCTTCTCCCGTCCCCTTTTCCTGCCCCTCTACTGCTGAGGAGAGAATTGGGTTTGCTGCTGGGCAGGCTGGAGCGAAGTAATCTTTTTATTATACTGCACTGTGTGTCCGTACACTGCCCTGAGATCAAAGTCACATGTTCTTCGTGCCTCATACTTTCTGGATGAGATGAGTGGTGGCCCCTGCCACAAATATGATGTGAAATGTGAAGAACAGAGAAACCAGAAAGCATCCTGATAAAATGTATTTTATATTGCTTTGGATATTTAAATACATAATAGTAATGTAAAAAGGAGCTAACATGTGAAAACTGCATGAATTAGAAAGTAAAATGGTTAATAATTCATTCTGATCCAAAAGCATTGTTTTCTGCACAAATATTTGTATGTAAGTCGTTGGTGCCACCCTCAGGTGAAAATGAGAACTACAATACAAGGGATAGGGTTCTTAAATATTGCCATATATAATGTAATATTTTTACACTCATAATAGCATGTATATAGTGCCATATGAATGTATTTACATATTTTAATATTATGCTTACATTAGAAAAAAATATATTGATCATTATTGATGTACAAAGTCATGTATCATACATAGATCTATGGGTTACACTTTATTTTAAGGTCCAATTCTCGCTATTAACAAACCATTAACTATGACTTTTGCCTCAATAAACTCCTAATTTGCTGCTTATTAATAGTAAGGTTAAGTTTAAGTATTGGGTAGGATTAGGGATGTAGAATATAGTCATGCAGAATAAATGCTTTATAAATACTAATAAATAGCCAATATGTTATTAATAGGCATGCTAATAAGCAACTAGTTAATGGTGAGAATCGGTCCATATGCTAAAGTGTTACCGATCTATGATATACAGCACTGACCATACCAAACTCCAAATTCAACAAAAAAGAACTGCAATATTGTTTCAATATAAACAATAAACTCTGTGACCTGTTGCTATTTTTTGCCAGTCCTGTCATGCCCGGACCCAGGCACGGTGGAGCACAGTCGCAGGGTTATGTCAGGCCCGCGTCTCATCGTGGGCTCAACTGTCCAGTACATCTGTAACAAAGGCTACTTGCTGTCAGGAAACAGCCTGCTCTCCTGTTACCACCGTGACTCCACCGGCCCCAAATGGAGCGAGAAACTGCCCAAATGCATTCGTGAGAACATGATTTTATTCACATAAATAATCCCACATACACACCTACAGATATACACACATAGTGGCTGTTAACTCTATAAAATGATTTGCGATTTAATCAACTTGCAGTGAAGTCTTCACAGTATAGTTTACAGTATAAACATTGAAACATTAAGAAAAACCCACAGAGTGCGCATTTAATAATGTTTATTTTATTGTATTGTACTTTTTTCAAAATTTATTCATTCTATTTACAGACATAATAGAATAAAACAAAGTAATCCATATTAGTTCTTGATTTTTTTTTTTTTTTTTTTGGTTTGGGTTTTCTTTTGATTACAAGGTTTCATTCTAGTCACAAAAGTAGTAGTATATCACTAACTAATCCGTGCTTGTTTTGTTCTTGGTTGGTTTTTTGTTTTCAGTTTTTCATTCCATTTACAAAAGTAATAATTTATAACTAACAAATCCGTATTTGGTATCTTTGCTTTCGTTTTTGGTTGGTTTTGTTTTCTTTTGTTTACAAAGTCTAATTCTATTTAAAGGAAACAGTTTAAAAGGAACTAATCTGTATTAGTTGTTTTTGCTTTTTTTCTGGTTGCTTGGTTTTTGTTTTAATTTGTTTTGTTCTTTGTTCTATTCTATTTACAGAAGTAGTAGTTTAGAACTAACTAAATTATATATTTTTTTATTTGCTTAGTTTTCTTTACTTTACAAAGCCTCATTCTGTTTAAAAAAAAGTAGTAGTTTAGAACTAGTTAGGGTTGCCACCTTCAGCGAGGCAAAATAAGGCACACACATTCACGTCCCTTATTGATTTGATACTGGAAGCATCATTTTACCTTTAAATACGGGACGATTACGTATTTTAAGGGACGGGCAACCCTAGAACTAGTTGATCTGTATTTGTTTTCTTTTTAATTTCGTTTTGTTTTGTTTTAATTTTATTCTATTTTTAGAAGTAATTAGTATAGAATTACCTAAACCATATTTATAGATGTGTGTAAAAAGTAATAGTTTATAACTAACAAATCCGTTTTTGTTTTGTTTTCTTTCTTTTTTGGTCTAATTCTATTTAAAGGAAATCGTTTAAACTAACTAATCTGTATTAGTTGTTTTTGTTTGTTTGTTTGTTTGTTTGTTTGTTTGTTTTGGTTTCTTGATTGGTTTTTGTTTTGTTTTTGTTTTTGTTTTGTTTACAAGGCCTCATTCTATTTATAGAAGTAATAGTTTAGAACTAACTAAATTGTTTTTTTTGTTGTTGTTTTTTGTTTGTTGCTTAGGTTTTTTTTTTTCTTTACAAAGTCTCATTCTGTTTAAAGAAAGTTGTATCTTACAACTAACTAATCTGCATTTGTTTTCTTTTTTCTTTTCTTTCTGTTTTTGTTTTTTGTTTTGTTTTCATTTTATTCTATTGTAGTTGGTATGGAATTAACTAATCCATATTTGTGGATGTGTGTATGTCTCTGTTATATAGCTGATTCGTATGAGCCGTGTAGGAACCCCGGCACTCCTCCCTATACCATTCAGAGCTCAAAGAAGCATGTGTATCAGGCTGGAGAAACTGTGCGCTTCTCCTGCTTGAGTGGGTATGAGCTCCAGGGTGAGCCTGTTCTCCGCTGTGTCCCCGGGCATCCTTCCAAATGGAGCCATCCACTCCCGCTGTGCAAAGGTAGTCTGTGTGTTTTGCAATGTTCGTGATGTGTGATCTGCATGCTATATTATTCACATAAGGTCTTTTTCCTGTCTGCACTGGATGTTTATTTATTGATATGTTGTTTCTCTTCAGGGTAGGGAGTGTTTGTTTTGAATAATTGGTATGACAAGCAACATTTTCTCATTTGTTAAAAGCTCTCGCTTTTCTCCCAGCGGTAACACTGGAGTACATAGATGAACGCAGACTGGATGGTAAGAACATCTTAGAAATGCACATAAATTTGTCATCGTTGGGATACAACTTAACTTATTTTATGTATTTGCGATGCTTTGTCCCAAATCAGTGGCCAGAGCAGACTTCAGTATGGAGGGAGCCAGTGTGGCTGTTTCCATTTTTATCCCAGTGGCCGTAATCATAATTATCATCATGTCAATATATTTCTACTTTTCAAGGTAAGCTTTGTTTTGTTTTGTTTTGTTTTGTTTTTGAAATCATATTTTCATATTCATATTTTATTTACCAAGGATGCATCAAGTTTTCTATTTTTGATAAATGTTGTTCTTTTGAACTTTCTTTTCATCAAAAAATCCTGGAAAAAAATGTATCCATTTCCACATTAAGCAGCACAACTGTTTTCAACATTGATAATAATAAGAAATGTTTCTTGCGGTGCTGATCCTAGACTAATGGGGGCCCTGTGCAAAATTGTGTCGGTCTGGGGTCTGGGGGGTAGGAGTGTATGAGTAGTTATGAACGAATGAAACGCATTTGTCTGTGTTTCACTCCGTCTCGAATCACGCTCACAGAAAGCGCTCGAGAAACAGTGTCTCTTCCGTGGCTCCATATACATTCAACTCATTTTTTTTAGTCTCGAGCAAGAGACTGTACGTCATTCACCTTACATGATTTGACTTATTTTTACGTAGAAAGGGCGACAGCGCACCGCATTAAAAGAAATGATCATTCATGTTTTCATAACCGCTGGCCAAATTCAAAAATGAAACTAAAATTAAATCATCTTTGAGAGCAAGGGGGCCCTGGTGCCCTGGTGTTTCGGGGGCCCTACGCAGCTTGCGTATTTTGCTCTGGTTTCTTGTACAGCAAATCAGCATATTAGAATGATTTCTGAAGGATCATGTCACACTGAAGACTGGAGTAATAACTGCTGAATATTCAGCTTTGCCATCACAGGAATAAATTACATTTTAAAATATATTCAAATAGAAAAGAGTTATTTTAAGTTGTTATTTCACTATATATATATATATATATTTTTTTTTTTTTTTTTTTTTTTTTTTTATTATTATTCAGTTCCATCACAAATGCACAAGGCAAACATAGGGCAACATTGCACATCTTAAAGCATGCAAAAAATATTTCACAATATTACTGCTTTTACAGTTAAACAACATTAGTTGTGAGAAGACGTTAAATATAATTTGTTTGCAGATTCCATGTGATTAAAATTTGTACATTGTTTGTGACACAGTCCAATTCTGGTTATAGTTTAGTTCAAATGTCTCTCCTGTGGTTCAGACCATTGCAAGTCACACAAATTATTGTCATATGTTTGTTCTCAGGGTGCAAGGCAAGTCTCTACGACTCTCCATGTCCACATCGCCACAATACGATCACATCAGAGAAGAGTCAGCTTTTGAAAATCCCATCTACGAGACTGCAGTAAGTAAAGCATGCATTGCATTCACCAACAGGCTACATTCATCCGCAACCACCTCCTCACTTGTAATACAGACCTATTCCCACCCATTGCATCCATTTGTAGTGATATTTCATGGCAGGACTGAGAGGTACTCATGTGTTCAGTCTTACAGGTGCACATCTGCACTTTGAACGCCATCTGCTTTGCCATATTGTGGGTTCATTTCTGTTATCTAATTAGCTGTAAAGTGCCATTCTGGAGTTGAAATGAAGTGGCGCACGGAGCCACGCCCTCATCATCTCATCATTAGCGATCACACGGTGTTATCACTGGGCCAAAACACCAAAGAGGAAGTGACACATTTAACCTTATTATTGCGGAGTGTATTAACATATCACCAGCCACCTCTGCTTCACCTGCTCTCATTGTTCAATATGCACATTCAGCTCAAAAAGGTAACTCACATTCAGATTAAAATTGTCATCATTTACTCACTTTTATGTCGCTTCGAACCCATGTGTGACTTGTTCTTTCTTCTGTGGAGCACAAAAGGGAGACATTTAGCACAGTCTCCCAAGTGGAAGGGAACATTTGCTGTTGAATTAAAAAAATTATACTGTAAAAGTATCATAAGGTCAAAAGGCATCATAATACTAGTCTGTATGACTTATGACAATATACTGTACAATATCTTTAAGTGACAAAAGAGAGAAAAGTGAGAAGTCTCATTTGTTTTCAGCTACAATACCATTCAGAATTTTGGGTTCAGTAAGATTTTTTTATTATTATTATTTAGCATGGATGCATTAAATTGTGACAGTGACAGTGTGACAGTAAAAAGTGACAGTAAAGACTTTTATAAAGTTATGAAAGATATCTATTTCTCATAATTAATGTTCTTTTGAACTTTGTATTCATCAAAGAGTTCTAAAAATAATATGTCACTGTTTCCACAAAAATATTATTAAAGGGATAGTTCACCCAGAAAAGAAAATTCTGTCATTAATTACTCACCCTCATGTCGTTCCATACCTGTAAGTCCTTCGTTCATCTTCGGAATACAAATTAAGATATTTTTAATGAAATCCAAGAGCTTTCTGACCCTGCTCAGTCAGAAATACAACTGACATGGTCAAGGCCCAGAAAGGTAGTAAGGACATCATTAAAATAATCCATGTGACATCAGTGGTTCAACCTTTATTTTATGAAGCTATGAGAATACTTTTTGTGAGCAAAGAAAACAAAAATAACTTTAAAATATACTTTATTCAGCAATTCTTCTATTCAACAATGATTTGGTTTTAAATTACAATATTATTTCACAATATTGCTGTTTTTACTTTATTTTTGATAAATAAATACAGTCTTTGTGAGCATAAGAGAAAAGAAACTTTAAAAAAAAATCTTACTGACCCTAAATTTCTGGCATCTGGGATGAAAAAAAAGAAAGAAAGTCATACAGGTTTGGAATGACATGAGAGTGAGTAAATAATGACTCAGCCTTTATTTTTTTAGGTGAACTATTGCTTTAATTCAGAAAATAAATCAGTCTGATGCTTTTGACATACGTGAACTTGCTCAATGACTTACATTTGCACTTTCTTTCCTCTCTCACTATCTGCATCCCTGAAGAACAATGAGGTGAGATTTTGACTGTCAATACTTTTATGCTGATACATGCTCTTTTTCCCCAGCCTTCTACGTCTAGCATGCGTTACAGACTGCAGGTTATTCACACCTCTTATGTGCTATGCTAGTGTCCCTCCAGATCTCTCTCTCTCTCTGTGTGTGTGTGTGGCGTAGCACTCATAACACAGTCCCAGCAGCACTCACTGCCTGCATATACTAAACCGCTCGATAACAGTTTCTGGCCCCCAGGGCAAAGTCTGCGTTTGACTGTACCTAAGTGTGTGTGGCTGGACAGATGAGTGTCTTTGTACTGTATGTGTTTGTGCATGTATGTGTGCTGCTTCTTCTTGCCCTAATGCCCTGAAGTGGTGTACTAGCATTATGTAAAGATAATGCAAACACAAGCATCTCTCTCGGGTGTGAAGAAAGACATGACAAGTCTGGGTTTACAAAAGACTGCGATTACAAAAAGCATAGACGATCAATATTACATTTTGGATATTTAATTTCAGGATTATAAAGGTTTGTTTTTATTTCATATGCGTTATTGATTTAGCATGCTGTTTATTTTTCATAACACCAGAAGGCTTTTAAATACTCATTTAAAAATCTACATTGTGTTTATTTGTGAAAACATCACAATATCACTTCATAAATCACACATTGTTTTCCCAGCAAAATAGCCTGATAGTTTTTTCCTCCATCTTCCGTTATGTTTCCATTGCTGATTATTATTTTTACGTTTTTTTTTTTTTTTTTCATGCTTAAGTTTTTTTTTTTTCATGGTATTTTTGATTTGTACAGAGACCTATGATTCAAAGCAGCCACCAGAGGTACTCTCTAGGATTCTGTTGTAAAGAAAGAGCCTGTAAGGAGAGTTGATCAATGGAATAGCGTCACATGGACAAGGCCGAGAAGGTTTGAACCATTGGTGTAGGACGTCTCCATCTTTAGCATCTCTCTTTCATATTGTGTTTGCAGCCTGCATTGGTTTTGCTACCCCTCACAAAATTAAATAATATATATATATATGCATATAAATGTTAACTATATTATATTTTCATTTTTGTTTGTTTGTTTCGCAGGATACAAGAGAATACGAAGTCTCCATTTAAATAAAACAAAGCTTGTTTTAGCATGGAGGACCGCAAACCTTTCTCTCCCTTGTGGAAGATCTCTCAGTTCCTTTCACATCTTGTGTAGCCAACTCTGCTCTTAATCTCACTTACCTTCTCATCTTTTTCCATCTGCTGTAAATATCACCTTGCTTCTGAGGACTTCCGCAAGCGAAGAGTGTGGACAACATGATATTATTTTTGTAGAGCTTCAATAGCCATGGCCTAGCAGAATTGCTTGTACAGTTTTTACCTGTAATTGAGCCAAATTAAGGAATTCAAAAAAATGACTGATAATAGGGGAGTCTGTGTTATTTAGGTGATCGATGTCTCTCTAAACAGATTTATTGATTTATTTGTTTTTTAAGTGTCGCACTTTTGCCCTAACAACCCCTCCTTCCGTCTCTCCAAAAAATTCACATGTAAAGAAGCATTGTGGTATTTAAATAAATCACAAGTACAGAAAATAGTTGGAGGTGTGAAATATAAACAAATTCACATTGAAATATTAAGTAATTTAACAATATACAAACAGAGTTACAATTACCTATTCATTTTCAGGCAGAAATGGTTTCCAGTGACAAAAACTACTGTTCAAAAGTTTGGAGTCCGTAAGATTTATATATATATATATATATATATTAAAACAGTAAAATTGTTACTAAATATTATTACATTTTCTATTTGAATATTTTCTAAAATGTCTTTTATTTCTGCGATGGCAAAGCTGAATTTTCAGCATCCATTACTCAGTGTCACATGATCCTTCAGAAATCGTTCTAATGTGCTGATCAGATACTCAAGAAACTTTCTTATTATTATCAGGGCTGAAAACAGTTGTGCTGCTCATTTATTGTGGAAAGCGTGATCATTTTTTTCAGGATTCTTTGATGAATAGAATGTTGAAAGAACAGAATTTATTTTCAATAGAATTTTGCAACAATGTGAACGTATGTACTGTCACATTTGAGCAGTTTAATGCATCCTTTCTGAATAAAACTATTAATTTATTGAATCTTACTGACTTCAAACTTTTGAATTTTAGTGTATCTGGAGTTAGTATCCAAATGAATTAGTCACAAATGTAATCATAACATTTCAAACCTGAACTCCACGCAGGGAAAAATAAACATTCTTTAAAACAATCATGTAAAACACAGCTGCCATTGAACAATTAAACCTATGCATGGTTTGCAGTTTGTTTGTTTGTTTTTTATTATTATTTTAATTTTCCACACCATGAAAATGAGATGTGTTACATACAAAAGCTGTGATTATAAACCTTCGAATAACACGAAGTGTAGTGTTTTGCATGGAAACTGGTACATCTTGTATCCGGTATTGTGAAGTGGGTCCCTATTTCAATGGGGTGATCTCAAGCCTTTAAGTTAACCTTAATTATGACTTGCCTGTGTGTACAGTATCAAACAAAAGACTGCTGGGGAAGTAGTCTCTATCTGTGTTCAATTTCAGCTATGGTTGATTTAGCCAAAAGTAAAAATCTCTGTACAGAAAGTTCTTGTAAATCATCCCTCCTTCACTGATCAATTGGCTCTGATTTTTTGGTTTCCGTTTATTTTTGTATGTTTTTATACATATTATGGAACAAAATAACAACTGACTGTACTCTTTCAGCAGGCACTCTTAATATATAAATATCTAAGAATGTATATAAAATTTGTATTAGATATGGCTTAAATGTATGTATATATGGGGTTTATCTATTATAGAATAGATCTTTGTTCATCATTTCACACTGTCTGTTAATATCAATGATATGGATCATCTATAACAGTTATGTACTTGGTCCCCATATGAATGTTGTCTGTATTGATTGAAATATTGTCATTTCACTGTAACTAGCAAAAGCTGCCAAAAACATCACAATTGGTCACATGACAGCATTGTGAGTGTATGTTTCAGTGTTTCACTGTCTCCAACTAAACAACAGAGTTTGGGAACCTAAGAAACAACATTTAATGGAAGTCAAGGAACTCTAGTACATTTGTTCCGAGCAACATTGATAACAGGTGTTACATTCATATTAAATTATCCAACTTATCAATGAGGAATACAGCATGAGCAAGTAATATGACAAGTGCTGTAACAGACATTACAAGATAATTCAGAGAAGTAAAAAACAGTGTACTTTGAGTTTTTTATTTTAGTTTTATTTATTGATGTATTTATTTTTGAGGGATTCAGTAAAGCACTCACAAAATAAATCTGTCTCGAAAGTTGCTTGAAAAGGACTCAAAATGATATATTTTTACTTCATTGTACTGTACTGTAATTATTTACCACAACATTGTCATAGCATATCTTCAATTAAAAATGATATTCCATCAGATTGTGCTGTTTTATTCGTTCTTCACAAACTTCTTTTTTTAATCAGTTTTAAGGAATTTTTCCGTTTTGCAATACTTTTTAGAGAAAACGTGGCCTGCAGGCTTGGAGAGTTTGTGTTGTTCTCTCAGACTAACGCTAGGGGGAGCCGTTCCCCTCTGCGTCTCAGTGCGCATGCGCAGACTTCATTCCAACCCCGCTAGAGTCGAGTCAGAGGAGGGCAACGCCAGCCAGTTAGCATAGCTACTAGCAATGGCTTTTCATAACAACACCTTTGCTCTTCACTGCTGTCATTTGAGCACCATCCACGAGTGTTTCTGCACATGAGGACCTAACCGCCGACAATCAATCCAGCAGACTTACTTTGCGACAGCGAGCGCTTTTTTAGTCAGTATGCGATGGGGACAGACAGCTGTGGATTTCTACACTCTTCTTTGCAGGCGGCTGCTGCTGAAGCAGAGGATGCTGCTAGGCTAGCGAGCTAGGCCTTTACATCCCACAGGAACCCTTCAACACGGCACCAAACAGCAACTTTCATTCAAAACAGGAACGATATTTGCACTTAAACGAGAGTTTGAACGATTCGTCAGCTCTCGTTTAGCATCAGACATCTGGCGAGCTCTGTGCTTTTGTTTGTTGATAGCTGCTAGCTAGCCGAACATCGAGCAGCCAATCTGCTATCTTGTTAGATTATCGACCCGTTTAATATTTCCAGAACGGTTTAAAGACAGCAGGTTAACCCGACTGGGTTAGGGGAACGCGAGAACTGCTGTCGGGTTGTGTTCATGCTACATTTCAGCAGTGTGAATGTGGGACAAAATGGAGACCCCGAAGATTCTGTACGATTTGGACACGTCTGGGGGCCTAATGGAGGTAAGCCTGTCTGCCCTTCAGCTGTGCCTCGAATCACTGTCTTGTGTGAGTTAAATATGCCTGTATTAAGGATTAAATGAGTCACAATAAAAGCAAATTGCAGAATGGAAATCAGTCGTTTGTGAACATTGGCTTTGGTGAGTTTATGCGGAGAGCTGGCCTGGGCCTGTTGCAGAAATTGCCTGTATGGAGAGTAGAAACGAGGACAAAACTGTGTGTGTGTATATATATATATATATATATATATATATATATATATATATATATATATATATATATATATATCCAGATTTCATTAGTGAGCCCACGTGATTCAGTCTGATTTGACATGGAAAAAAGTTTAAAGACCTCATATTTGAATGCAGTGGTCCTTGAGGCCCCCCAGGACTGCACGTTTTGGGGGTTTCCCTGATGTCACCCTTAATTTTAACTCAAAATCTGCATTGTGTGTCTCCAGATTAGTATAATATCCAAATTGTGCATTGGTAAGGTTGGAAACACCAGTTGAATGTGTTGCAGTTCTCCATTGAGTCTGTCAGATTTTTGTGTAACTACATGCATGCTTAAAATATATTTGCCAATCTGTTCCAGCAAATTCAACAACTGCTCGCACCTCCACGCTCTGAGGATGGAGAGAAGAGACGCAAACCGGAGAGGGAGACCAGAAGAGGAGGCCGAGCCACGAACCACGACACCTGCGATAGCTGCCGAGAGGGAGGAGATCTGCTCTGCTGCGATCACTGTCCCGCTGCTTTTCACCTGCAGTGTTGGTATGTTTGCAATGCATTTTCATGTCATGTCTGGATGTACAAGTCTGCTTATGCTGCTGATTTTTAAAGGTCGCAAAGATTGTTATCTGATTGGCTGATGTGGATTAAGAGGGTGACTTGTGGAGGTCTTGGAAGCACTGAGTTAGTTGTAGTGGTTAGTACCATATGCAGTTATGTATTTATGAACTTACAGTTAGCCAATTTTAACGAAACATTAAATGGCATGCATTATCATTTAAAAGGTTTAGGATTTAAAAAAAAAAAAGTTTTTGAAAAGTTTCTAATGCTCACAAAGGCTGGACGTTTTTGATCATAAATACAGTAAAATCAGTAAAACTGTGAAGTATTGTTATAATTTAAACTAACTTATTTTAATATATTTTAAAATGTAATTTATTACTTTGGCCAAGCTGAAATTTCAGCAGCAATTACTCCAGGCTTCAGTGTCACATGATTCTTCAGAAATCATTCTATTATGCTGATTTGGTGCTTAAGAAACATTTCTTATTATTATCAGTGTTTAAAACAGTTGTGCTGCTTAATATTTTTGCTGTTTAATATTACTGTCCCTGTCCCTTTTGTCACAGAAACTACGGTCAGTTTGACAGTTGTCCCATGTAGAAACTTAACGCTGAAAACTTATCACGCACAATCAATGTAGATTTTATGATTGCTAAGGGTGCATATTGTTTTTGTGCACATCACCACTTCCTCATCCAACAACAACAAAGGAAGCCTAGAAATGGGCATTTAAAAAAAGTTTTAAACTATACTGCTTAGCACTGACAGCCTGAGCTTGAAGTCAACTATTAATGCGCCTAAGAACAAAAAATTCCCCTACAGCTTGTTTTCTGTATAGTTACCCTCGTTATTTCTCTCATTCTGAAACCACAGCCATGTCCTGTAGTTTATCATAAAGTCTTTGTTTGGATGGAATCACTCCTGCCTCATTTCATTTGATGGCTGTTTAATGCAAACTCCTAGTTTTTACTGCTATAGTCTGATGCTTATCGCTAAAGGGAAGTAAATGTATTGTTATTCAACAACTCTGTCCTGAGGGGTGATTTGTTCGGATGTGCTTCACATTAAATCGATCTGTAATGGCAGACTGTATGGCAAAGATGGAAAAAAAGAATTGTATTTACATATTTGTGGAATGTCAATAACATTGCATCATTTGCACCATGCAACTTAAAGATTGCAAAGAGTCCTTGTGGTTCAGCCCGTTTTAACTTTAACTTGTAGATTTGGTGAGACCTAGACGGTTTCAGTGTGATTGCAGCGTTGTGGTTTTCTTTGCATCTAGCACATGAATAAAACTTGTTAGCTTTAACTGTATTATTATGCAAAAATGTTTATTTCTACAGAAAATAGTTTTAAATTGGGTAAAAAGCTTTGTGTATTTAAACACATCAGGATTTGTAAAAAATAAAAATGTGATTCTTCACAGTAATCCACCTTTGAGCAGAGAGATGCTGCCCCCTGGTGACTGGATGTGTCATCGCTGCAGTGTGCGCAAAAAGGTTGGTGAAGTTATATTTGCCATTGCTGTCTTGTATTTGGAAACTTAAGCTGTCTATTGTTTATCTATTCACATTAAAGGGATAGACCACCCTGGAACAACAGAGGATGAGTAAATGATGACAGAATCATCATTTCATTAAATGCATGACTTTTCCACTAAGGATAAAATGCCAGAATGCATTGCTTTGGGCACAATTAGATGTCCAACAAAGTGAGAGAACCTTGTTTTACTAGTTTCAGGAACAGAGCTGTAGTGTGTAATTTTCTGGTTCTCTAGATGCGTGAGCAGAAGACGGAGCAGGTGAACGGTGCGTTGGAGCGGCAGCTGTCCAAGCGGTCCTCCTCCCCTGCAGCAGAGCTAGAGCTGGGAACACTGCGTCTGGACGGGCTGCCCTCTGCCGCATCAGGAGGCCTGAGACTCGCCGTCGCGCAGGTCCGTCTTCTCGAGCGACGCACGAGCAGCCGTCCCGGTACGCCCACTTCAAATGCGTCCACCGACACGCCTACGCCGTCAGAACACAATGATGTGGATGAGGACCTGATGGACGTTGAAGACGAAGTGCAGGGCTCTGAGTCAGAGAGTGCCACACCTCACCTGAAGAAACCTTTTCAGATGCTGATCGCTGCGGCCATGGAAAGAAACCCCACTCAGTTTCAGCTGCCCAGTGAGCTTACGTGCACCACTTCACTGCCAGGTGAGGCTCGCCCACACTATTGTGTTAAGTGGTTAAAGTGTGCTTTGTGTGTTTTTATAGTTAAACTATACGTGTGTGTGTGTGTGTACCTGCAGGCAGCAGTAAGCGCAGAAGGAAAGAGGAGGCAATAGGCAAGAATGTAAAGAGGCCACAACATGAGCTGGATCCCAGCGGGCTGGTCCCTCTGCCAGTGAAAGTGTGCTTTACCTGTGGCAAGTAAGAGCCCAGAAATATTACAGACACTGACAGTATCATGATAATTATTGGCTTATATAGAGATTTTCCTATGGGATTTTTATAATGGGGTTTTTCAGTTTATAAGCAAAACAAGGTCTGTGGTAAATATAAATTGATGATACACAGGACTTTATTACAGAAAAAGTTCTATTTATTTGTATATGCTGTCTATAATAGTATATAAATAATATTAAAATAACACTGTGCTAGAATTTGAATGTCCTTGCATCACTAATAGAGTCACATATTGGTTGTCATCAGTATTGTTGCACAGTGCATCAGGTTCCTCTCTCTTCGTCCTCCATAGGAGCTGCAGGGTGGCTCCTCTGATCCAGTGTGATTACTGTGCGCTCCTATTCCACATGGACTGCCTGGACCCCCCTCTCACTGCCATGCCCACTGGGAGATGGATGTGCCCCAACCATGCAGAGCACATGGTGGTTAGTGTCTTGTCTCTGATTACTTGTTGTTCATGCTAGGGATGTTTAACACCACACGTTATTATTTTGGCACCAATAATAAGGGTTTTCTATCTCTGTTAATATTTGTCACTTTTAAGTAGTAATATTTAACTAGTTCATTGAATTTTGTCTTTACTTTTAGTCAATTATGATTTCCTTATACACCCATGAAATTACAGACTATAAAAAGAAAACGTTTTTTTGTTTGTTTTTTTTTTATTCTAGCTAAACCAAAATAACGTGACCCTCAGCACACGTTGCCAGCTCTTCGATCAGTTCCAGGACCGATTGTCCCAACATGCAGTCAAAGTGGACTTCCTGCGCTGGGTTCACCGCCAACACCATCCCAACCGCAGAGGTGTTCGCCACATCAAGAAAAAGACATTGAAGGTGGAGTCTCATTGAGCAACATGATATTTTTATTTATTTATTTATTTATTTATTTTTATTTGTTTACTTTTTAATTTTTTGTAAATGCTCAGTTTGAAATTTCTTTGGCTAAATATTACTCTCGTGAGTGTGATATTTTCTTTATTATTTTTCTATAAAATTTATTTTTAAAAAATCTGTATCCAGTCTTCAGATTATTGGGAAAATCATTTTGCAAACACCGCAGCTTTGAGTTATGATTTTGTTGCTTTGATATGTTTGTAGGTCCCCAATGCCATTAAAAGTCACTACCAAAATCCCCCTTTGCTGGTGGATCAAGTAGGTCTTCGCAATGGAGAGCTGGTTACGAATGGTTTCATGGAACGAGAACGTTCTTCTCAACATTTATCAAGTGAAGAGGAACAAGAGGAGGTAAATACACTGTATAAAGTGGTTGTATAACAATTAACTTAACTGCTGTAGTGTAAATATGAGTGTAAAAGTATTTATTATCATTCAGCTTTTTTTTTCCTTTCCACAGTGGCTTCGTCATGTCATTGCACTTCAGTGCAGTATTATGAAACATTTATCTGCTAAGCAGATGTCATCTTCCCTCCGGGACTCGGAGCAGACTGATATGTCAGACGTGAAGACACAGGAATCTGTGGAGATGCAGGACCTCGGCACTCAGAATTCTGACTGCCTCCATCCTAGTGGTACACAAGTTGGCCCCCACGGGGCCCCTGTGCTGCCCTCTCTGGCAACCAAACAGTCCGAAAGTTGCAGAGAAAGATCTTGTCAGGGTGACGCTGAAAGTTCAGCAGAGAAAGGCACGGGAGTGAATGGGCCAGTGGTGTGTGACAGGCCCAGCAGCCCCTCTAGACTACAAACTCCAGCACTCTCAGAACCAGCCCTGCCCAACCACGTAGACATAAAGACTAAGAGCAGCAGTCCCCTCAGCTCCTGTACGCAGAGAGATACCCCTTCATCTACCAGCCTTGCTTCAGACTCACCTGCCCATCATCACAGCTCAGCTGTAGGGATCTCCTCTTCAGGGCTGAACAGCAGCTTGTCATCTCAAACTAAAGGTATTTGAGCCTACATCACTCTATACATCATACACTCTGTACATCCCCAAATAATTCAATGTTTTGTTCAGTGTTTTTGAAAGAAGTCTCTTATGCTCACCAATGCTGCACATATTTGATAAAAAAAACAGTAATATTGTAAAAGTATTAAAAATCGTTTTCTATTTTATATATTTTAAAATATAATTTATTTCTGTGATGGCAAAGCTAAATTTTCATCAATTACTCCAGTCTTCAGTGTCATATGATCCTTCAGAAATCATTTTAATATGCTGATTTGATACTCAATAAACATTTCTTTATTATCAGTGTTAATTTTTTTCAGGATTTGACTAGAAAGTTCAAAAGAAACAGCATTTTTTAAGTAGAAATAGAGAACATTATAAATCTTTTTACCATCAATTTTGTTTAATTGAATGCATTCTTACTGAATAAATGTATTAATTTATTTTTAAAAAAATCTTACCGATCATAAATATTTAAACTTTTTTTTTTTTTTTTGCTGTACTGTTGTCTGAAATTATTAGCAAATATAATAAATACAATGGAAAAGAAAGAACAATAGAAATTCAAAAGAAATTTGTCCAAATAATATTTTTTCTTCCTCAAAATTACTAAAAGAATTGTTAACAAAAAATTAATCATATAGTGGAATGTGAATCAGAAAATTTGCAAATCAAAACCCTAATATCTGTTTTCAAAATTTAAACTGAATTTGAGTTTTCAGTTGGTTTTTCAGTCCACAAAATTGAATTTTTATGTCTTGTTTTTCCAGAGAACAAAGTGAGCCCAGATGCAATGCCTGCTGGGAAAGGCTCGGTGCTCCCGTCCTCTATAGGCAGCTTATACAGCTACATCAAGAATGTGGTTCAAGGCGATGCAGGTGAGAGATCCACTTCAGCCAGACATGATTCAGTATGATATGCATCTGTTTTGGACATATTTTTGTTTTTAAATGAAATCGTTCATTTTCCAGTAGAAATGGTAATCTTGCACTGGTTCTGAGGAATGAAATTCTTTCTGTGTGTAGAAGTGGACATGAATGAGCTGGATGAGGAGTTTATCAGACTCCTGGCTTGGCAGAGGATCCAACAGCTGTTGTCTCCCAAATCACTTCAACCCTCAAACAAATGTGGGATTCCTCCAGCCATCACTGCCTCTCTCCCTAAACCTTCCCCTCCCGCAGACGGTAACAAAACTCACCCATCACATCACACTGAGGCTGTGCTGTTGCCCCTCCAATCATAATATAGCAAGCCTTTGCTCTTTTGCAGCACAAAAAAGGGACGTACAAGCTCGAGCAGTACTGTGTCCTTTAACAGGAAAAGGGGCAGCTATCAATATGTGCTATAGGACTCTGTACATAGGAACAGGTACGGTTTGTTACAAGCAACATTACGTTTTGATTGTTTTGACTAAGATTCATTGAGATGTTTGATTCGCTTCAGGTGCTGAAATGGATGTGTGCCTTACAAACTACGGTCATTGCAATTATGTTTCTGGGAAACATGCCTGCATCTTTTATGATGAAGTGAGTGTTATCTGTAATTATGTCTGATTAAAGGCTATTGGGAAGCTCATTTTAATTTAATTGTCCAGATTTAACAGATCAAGGTAGATGAATGCTTCTGAATGTAATTTAATCTCTCTTAGAACACAAAGCATTATGAGCTTCTGAACTACAGTGAGCATGGGACTACTGTAGATAACGTGCTTTACTCATGTGACTTCTCCGACAAACCAAACATCACTTCACCCAGTGGGCTTGCGTCCAAAATGCAAAACAGCATCAGTGAGTACCACCCATATCTTCTTTTTGTAAAGCGTGATGTGGTGGTTGTAATGCATTATATCTCCACAGGAGGTAACAGGTCAAGGAAACCACTTGGTGAGATGTGTGCGGAGATGGTGCTGATGCCCGCAGGTGGTGTGATGAGCAGCCAGGCTCAAGGAGGACCCAAATCACCCTGCAACTGTAAAGCCAGCAGCTCCAGCCTGATAGGGGGCAGCGGAGCCGGCTGGGAGGGCACTGCATTGCTCCACCACAGCAGCTGCATCAAAGTGGGCTGCATGCAGTTCCTGTTCAGCATCACAGAGTTCACTAGCAGCCAACCCAAAAAAGAGGAGACATCCACCAGCGTTAGCCAAGAAGAGACTGAAGCGGTTGACGTACAGACTCCCAAACTCCACCAAATGCCAGTGCTACAGTCCAAGTCTGTATCATAACCCCTCCTCTCCTTCAAAAAATACAATGGACATTAAATGCAGTTTGGATTTGAGGAACTTTGATAAGGAGGTTAATTCATTCATTTTTAGGGAGGTATTTTGGGGGCTGGGTATTATGGACAAAGTGTTTGCACATTACATTTCTATCATTTTTTTTTTATGCAAAACCTTTTGACTGAGAAGCAGCCGTTCGATTTTCCCCTAAACCTCACTTGTCGACACCACACCCTGTATACTTTGTGTCAGTACAAGGGGTTTTTATGTACTCTTTTGAACAATATATTTACTCCAAAATATTTTATTTTGTTATAAAAATGTATTGTTCTTTTTCTGCAGTTTTTGCACACTAGGTAACTATATGCAGAAGTGCATACATGTGCAAATACCTTTGTAGGATTTATTAGCAGAATCATTGAGCGTTCTAGTTTCTTCTGGAACTGTCCGTTTCTCTGTAGTGTTAGAGCCTCTACAGCCTTAGTTGTGAAGTTCATTTGTGTATAAAGCTAGTTGTTCAACTAAAATTGTCTCTTTTGGTCAGGTACATGTGACTGAAGTGTCATTTTGTCAGCAAGAAAACGTCTGACATGGATGTCATTACATTGTAAATATATAAAGATTTTTAAATAACAGACCATTTCATGGTTTTTGTTTATAATTCAACCATGAAAATTGTGACTACTCATCCTCATGTTGTTTCAAATCTGTACAACTTCTGCCAAAACTGAGACTTTTTCAAAATATCTTCTGTGTTCCACAAAAGAACGTAAGTTATTAAGTTTAGGAATGAGGTGAGAGAGAAAAAATTGACAATTTTCATTTTTTGCAGTAACTTTAATCCCTTGTGTGATTACAGAAATGAACATTATTTTTGTAATCAAAAATAATAGTATTTTTCATATGAAATTGCTGAGAGAAAATGCGAGGGTTTACTCAACACTAGTTCTGTTTGTGACACCGTGTGACTGAATTAAGGGATTGGAGGCTGTTGGTGGTCTTCGGCTATTTTCTTATGACGCTATCACTCCAATGTAGCGTTTTACTCTGAGTAGTTCACGTCTTCGGACTCAGAATTATTGCGTTTATTATGGCAAGTGGCAATGCTATCAGCACCTAATAAATGAGTCTATGTTGGTCAAGTCGTACCTTTCAGAAAATTCTCAGTCTTGAAATTGTAATTACAAGTTCTACAAGGACATGAACGCTTTTTACAAGTTGGAAACTAGTAATTATGGTAATTATGACATGACGTGAACACAGCTTTTGTAATGCGACAGAAATAACACTAAGCTGATGTGGCCAACTACATGAAAAATACTATAGTAATTTATAGTAAATACCATAGTGTTTTTGAATCATGCTATAGTAAAGTACTTGAATTAATTTGTTGTGGTAATTCTATAGTTGATGTAGTAATGTAACAACTATAGTAATATAAACAAATTACTTTACCCAATACTGTACTAAGTTTTCTACAAGTATAGTGTAAATTATACTACAATACACTACAGTTTACTGTAGTAAAAACTAAAGTATACTACAGTATTTATTACAGTTTATCAGTTCACTATAGTTAATACTACAGTATGCTGTAGCATTCATTAACAAAGTGTTGTAAATACTATAATATATACAGTGTAATACACTTTACTGTATAGTTCAAAAACACTAGTATTTACTATAAATTACTATAATATTTTTTCTTGTGGGTGTCATTTGCCTTGTCAGTTACACTTGCTGTTGTAGACCATATTTTTACAGAAAGACACCACATTCAGAAAGAGTTATCATCTATGCTTTATATGAGCAGGTAATTAGGTTTAAAATGTTTCATCTCACAAGCTTGTGAAATTTCCGCAACAAAGTAGTTCTTTGCCAATGGAAGTGGTCAGTTAAAGCGATAGTTAACGCAAAAAATAAAATTATTTACTCTCCCTTAAGTTGTTCCGAAAATGTATGAATTTCTTTCAGCTGGTGAGCAGAAAAAAAGATATTTTGAAGAATGTTGATAACAAACAGTTGACGGTAGCCATTGACTTCCATAGTATGGGGGAAAAAAAATACTATGGAAGTCAATGGCTACCTTCCACTGTTTGGTTAACAACATGCTTTAAAATGTATTTTTTGTGTTCAGCAGAACAAAACAAACTCATACACATTTGGAACAACTTGAACATGAGTAAATAATTTTCGTTTAAAGTCTAATAATTTAGTAAATAATTTAGTAAATAATTTTCGTTTGAGGCTGCTGTCGCTATTGTGCAAAGAGTGAGAACATTGCCTTAAAATCGATTTACCTGTTAGTCAAAGTTACTAAATAAGTCTTTTTATAATTACGTATATGTTTTGGTTTTCACATAGGAAAGTGGAAGTAAAAATGTGATGTTCATGCAGCTGGATTTGGCCAGTTTGAAATCAGTGCGCTCTTTTGCAGAAACTTTTCTCAAGACAGAGAGAAGACTGGATATTCTCATCAACAATGCAGGTTGAGTTTTTGTTTAAATCGCAATATATAATAGATTATAACAGGCCTGGTTAATTCTATATTTTAATCATTATATAGGCTACACTAGAATCAAAAGTTTAAGGTTTAAAAGATTTTTGTTTTTGAAAGACATCTCTTTTAACTCTTCTAATTTGATACAATAAAACAGTATAATTGTGAAATCATATTACAATTTAAAGTATCTGCCTATTTGTAATGTAATCCAGTCTTCAGTGTTTTATGATCCAGAAATCATTCCAGTATACTGATTTGTGGCTTAAGAAACATTTCTTATCAAAGCTGAAAACAGCTGTGCTACTTCAGGCCAGACAGTGCAGGTGAACTGGGTCAATAAAAAAATAATTTAAAAAAACACTCATAGTTATCGCCTTACTTACCCAGCTGATTGATTACATTGATAATTGCAAACATTTTTTGCATTACAAGTTTTCTAAAATGTTAAGTTTAAATATGCAAATGAGTCATTTAATGAAATATATGCTAATTTGTATAAATTTCTAGTACAGAAATCTAAACACTGGATGATGTCAGTTTCAAAATTCTTGTTTATTATTTTTTTTGTTTATTTATTTTTTGACATTAGAGTCAAAAGTTTTTTACAGAGGGAATTTTGGGTATCCCTTTTTTTCACTCTATAATTCAGAAAATGCTTAGAACGGACAGAAAACACTGTATTTTCACAATTTGCGGGGGAATAAAATGTTTTATATAATCAAGCAAATTATATATGAACAAATCCCTCTGTAAAAACCTTCACGATATAGACAGGAATACAAATGTGAAGTTTGGTGTATGTAAGTGCTACTGAAGTGGAGATTTATGGCTCAGTGTAGGAGGAAAAAACTCATTTTGAGAAAACAGCCTTTAAAAAATTGTATTTTAATTGAAATCTAATGACACAAATAGATAACGTGCTATAAAAGAAACACTTAACAGTGTCTTTTGGATGTTTTCTTTCCACTAGTCTGAAAAAACACTTTATGAAAAACCAAAAAGCCCAAAATCTCAAATTTGACAGGTGCATGAAAAAACTGTTTTTCCTGCAGTGTCTCCCTTTAATATTTCTGTGGACACCATGATAATTTTTCAGGATTTTTAAAATTTTTTACGAACATTTGAAATAGAAATCTTGTAACATTATGTCTTACTGTCACTTTTCCTGAATTTAAAGTATCCTTGCTGAACAAAAGTATTAATTTTCTTCCTTACCCTTACTAACCCAAAACTTTTGAAAGTAAGTGTATATATTAATAAAAACCCCGCAAAATTTAATGTGGACTCCATTGTATATCACTGCATCCAAAATCATCCTGGTGCTGGTTTTGTGAGGAATATTTAATCAAAATGTATTCCAAATCAATATTTCAAACAGAAATCTATATCAAGTCCATCTATAATGCATATCATCTGTATTTCAGGGGTTTATATGCAGGGCACTACTGAAGATGGTCTTGGTCTTATGTTTGGTGTCAATCACCTTGGTCACTTCCTTCTGACTAACCTGTTATTGGACAGATTGAAAGAGTGTGCACCAAGCCGCATCGTCACCGTATCTTCATATTTACATGATTATGGTAACCTTGACTTTGACACTCTTCGCACTCAGAAGGAGTTTGGAGTAGGTGAGTCTGTTGGGAGTGTCTTCCGGATGTATTCACACAGCAAACTGTGTAATGTGCTCTTTACACATGAGCTCGCAAAGAGGCTACAAGGAACCAATGTGACCTGTTACAGCCTCCACCCAGGTCTGTGTCCCTTTAACATCATACTGGTATTTGAGTTTCATATGTAGGCACAAATTATATTAGTCAACACAACTTATTTTAAGAATTTCAGCATAAACCTAGAAATCAAAAGGTTTTTAGCATCATGAGCAACATTTCAATCAAGTGTGCAATGGCTAACCATCCATACATTTGTTTCAACAGGTGTTATAAACTCTGATCTCACCCGTAATATGAATAAAATGTCCAGGAGTTTACTGAAACCTATCGCAGCTCTGTTCTTTAAGGATGTAGAGGCCGGTGCCCAGAAGACTCTACACTGTGCTGTGCAGGAGGGAATCGAATCTCTGAGTGGCAGGTATTTCTCCGATTGTGCTGTGCAGAAAGTGAAGGCCAAGGCTAAGGATGATGCTGTGGCCAAAAAACTGTGGGGAGTGAGACATTATGCGGTCTGTCCTGAATCCACTCTGATACTAGCACACAGTGTATGTTGCACTCACTCCACACATTGCAGGTGTAATGATGTTAATTATATATATTTTTTTACTATAATCATCTGTTTTACTGATTTATGAAAAGATCATAAGACATAGACTAGGTAAATTGGGCTTAGCTTGTGTTGTAGTACAACACAATCAATTGTTATATTGTGATATTCACTTAAAATAAAAACTTTTTATTTGGACTGAATTAAGCTGCACAGATTTTTGTAATATTATAAACCACACACATTTTGTCTTCACAATAGTATTTGCATTTAGTGATGTGGAAGTTGGCACAACGTTGTTCTATATTTACAAGTCATGCTTATTACATTCAGAGAACCTTTGCCCTAGATAACACTAAAGTTTTGTGAAATACAGCTATGCAATCATAAAAATTGATCATTAAAGTTGCTCAAAGTGATTTGTCTTTAATACTCTGCATACATTGTCCCACTACCTGACAGGAATATGAAATATGCGTCAGCAATAATAAATATTAGCAATATGTGGCTAGAGAAATCAAGCCTGTCTTTTTGAAAGTTGTAGGCTTTGTAAGCAGCCAAAATAAAAATCAAACACTCCCTGCTTATTTATCATTTTGCTTGTTTGGGTTTGTTGATATGTCTTTGTAGGGCAGGGTTTTGGTTATGTGGTATATGGCCAATTTTAAGATATTATTGCAATTTTAAGAGTGATGTGATGAAAGTTAGTTTTTCTTATAACATCAAGTAACCTGTTTGATTCAGAATAAAGAGAATATAAAACACTAAAAATGTTTCTTTTTGTGATCTTTAAAGGGTTGCATGAGCTGTTCAGAATGATGGATCAGTCCTAAAGCTGCGAACATACCATACAAATTATATACATTTTTTGTTGTTGTTGTTGTTACAAACATTTAAATCAATTGTCACTTTTTGCTGTAGGAGCTTCTCTTCACTACACTGAAAAAAATGACAATGGGGGATTGTTGCATTTGCAAAAATGCATTTAGTATTTCCAACATGATTCATTTATGTTTCTCATCTAAACATATTTTAGTCTTGTGTCATTCAATAAAGGTTGAAGGATGTTCAACTTTTTAGAATTAATCATGTTGAAATGCAATAATTTAGTTATGTTTTCTCTGGAAACCCCGCCCCCTTGGATCGCGCAAGGAAAACTAAGTCCGCCATTTTCTCTCTCGCTTCGGAGCTGGAAGCTGGTGCATCGCGGTGGATTTCAACAGTGAAAAGGTAATTAAAACTTTGAACTGAAATGCCATTTGAGAAACAGTTATTAACGTTCGTCCCTTTGAAGGTTTTTCTTTTTCTTTTTTCACTGAGGTAAAGTTTATGTACTGATTTTATCGAGCAACCCGACGGAGATGCAAAGTTAGTGCTAATGTTTAACGTTAAGGTGGTTAACCACGACGTGTATATTGGGCTTTTTTAAATTTTTGTTTTATTTTTTATTGTGTACAGTCATTCAAGCAGTATATAATTTTTTTTTTTTTCTGTTTATGGCGAGTAATACCGTTAGTTATGCCTCAGGGAGTGATTTGTGGCGCCAACTAATTTGAGGTGGGTATGTTACAGATCGTTTAAATCTTATAAAATGCTTGCCAACACTCAAATTTTAGTAACGTATTTTAAATCCGTACCAAAATCCTACATACTTTATCTTAAAGATGTGGTGTCTTATGCTGAATGGCGTTAATCTTCAGGTCGGCCCAAAGCGCGTGTCTCAGGCAAATGGAGCCTCTAGCTACGCCATGATTGGCCTTTTTATTTAGAAGGCGGGCATATTCTGACATTTTACGTGTAGCTTTTTTCTTCCATTCATTGTGTTAGTGCACTGTCTTGATTTACAGTCATTTTTACTGTTGAAAGACCTGATAACTGGCTTATTTTTAATGTCTTTTAATGTATTACCTCCACTTGTAACCGCATTTGTAAACGTCAATGCACATCGAACTAACAAACAATAAATTACATTTTTTTTAGCTTAATAAATACTGTAACAAAGTTTTTTTTTTTTTTTTTTTTTTTTTTTCTCTCCATGTTAGCTGATCCGTTATTCTAATACTGTCCACTAATGAAAACATTCTTAAGCGTTACTAAAAAGGTTTTATCAGTTTAATTTGAAAATTAAGAAGGAAATATGCTGAATTCTAGGGAGCCTTAAAGGAAAACGCCACGGTTTTTCCATATTCCAATATGTTTTCCCCTCAAGTTAGACATAAGTACCTCTCCCATCTCAGTGCGTGCACTTCATCGCTCTAGCGCGCGGCGCCACTATGCTAGCGTTTAGCTTAGCACCATTCATTCCTTAGGATCCAAACAGAGATGAATTTAGAAGCTACCAAACACTTCCATGTTTTCCCTATTTAAAGACGGTTACATGAGTAGTTACACGAGTAAGTATGGTGACACAAAATAAAACGGGCGATTTTCTAAGCAGATAAAAAATGATAACTATAATGTATAGAAGAAGAGTTTTTCGACCTCGGCGCAGTAATATTGGTTCTGTTGATGGAAGTTAGAGGGGGAGTTTTCAGGAGTGATGATATTACTGCGCCGAGGTCGAAGTACTCTTCCGTCATACATTATAGTTATCATTTTTTATCTGCTTAGAAAATCGCCCGTTTTATTTTGTGTCACCATACTTACTCGTGTAACTACTCGTGTAACCGTCTTTAAATAGGGAAAACATGGAAGTGTTTGGTGGCTTCTAAATTCATCTCTGTTTGGATCCTAAGGAATGAATGGTGCTAAGCTAAACGCTAGCATAGTGGCGCCGCGCGCTAGAGCGATTAAGTGCACGCACTGAGACGGGAGAGGTACTTATCAACTCGTCTAAATTGAGGGGAAAACATATTGGAATATGGGAAAACTGTGGTGTTTTCCTTTAACTACCTCTAAGAAAATGTTATTGCTTTAAAACTAATGCATTGTTTTTAATATTTTACAGATATCTGATACTCATCTATTCACGTGCAATTTGATTGGCAAAGGCTCTATAGTAGTGGTGAGTATTTCTTTCAATATACTGCAGTTATATTTGATTATTATTTTTGTAATTATACAAAAATACATTGTCTTAAAATATTCCTCTCTATAAAAAATTAATTCCTTTTTTTTTTTTCCCTGTCTCCCTCTCTAGTGAATGTAGCAGTGTAAAGGGTGCTCAGTAGCAGTTTCCAGTAGACTGGCACTACTAAACCATAAGTCAAGCATCCTCATTTTGTTTTTCTTACTTCGTTCATTGAATTTAAGCTTTTTTTTAACTTCACTCAGAGAAAGCTTATTTTTTGTAGCCCATACTCTGTGAAAAATTTGGATTACTTGTTACTCATTACTGTTCATCTTTTTTCACTACACCCGTTTGATGGTGAATTGTTGCATTTTACTGTATCTGATCTGGTCTATTGACAGGAAATGTCATAGTTCATAATAATCCATTCATCCTATACGCTGAAAAATTAATTGTACTGTTAAAATTGTACAGTGATTTGACTTGTCTTGCTGCTTTTAAAACTGAAAACAAAATCGCCAAGGGAAGCTTTGGACTACTTAATGCTCGTCATTACTGTTCACCTTTTCCACTACACCTGTTTGATGGTGTCTCATTTTGTACTCAATGACAGTGGATATGTTGTTATTGTTCATGAAATTTATGCTATTTTTAACTTCACACAGAGAAGGCTGTATTTCTGTATCCAATACTCTGTGAAAAATTAATTGTAATGTTAAAAATACAGTGATTTAATTCAAGAAATGTTTTCCTCGTCTTATTGCTTTTTAAAGTACAGTAGTAATGTTGTTAATGTTGTAGCTAAGACAAGTACAGTAGATGTTCATTTGAGGAAATGCATTTGAGGAAAGCCAGCCTATAGTATTATAAACATTTAGAACCAGGTGAGTTTTTTTGAAACCATTCCATATATGATTGAAAAACATAAAAATCATGTTTGTATAACAAATTATGTAGCTTTAACATGTATGGATCATGTTCATTTAATAAACCTAAATTATGTAGCTTGAACATATATAAATCATGTTCCTTTAACAAATATAAATTATGTAGTTTGAACATATATAAATCATGTTCCTTTAACAAATATAAATTATGTAACTTGAACATATATAAATCATGTTCATTTAGCATATATAAATCATGTTGAGTAAACATAACTTTATTATGTGCAACCGATGTACATATTTTGTTTATGTTAATCCAACAAGTTTTTTTTTTCAGTGTATATTGTTGTTTTTGATCTTTTAGACAAATATTTAAAAATGGTAAAATAATATATAGTTTACAATAAGATTCAATGTTAACAATATCAGTATTCAATATGTTGGTATCATGTACTAACAACAAAAAAACAATACTTTTACAGCATTTTTTAATCCAGATTACTGTTAATCTCTACATAAATTTTTTGTTGTTGCGTAAATTGTATGAATTTGTATTAATGTGTTATGAACAAACATGAATTAACAGTATTTAAAATTAAAATTAAACTAGATTAATAAATGCTGTAAACTGTAAACAAACTGAACACTATTTTTATGTTTTGGCATGCAAAACTGTCAAATATTTTCCTTATATTGTAATACTAACCTTATAGTGTAATCATTACAAGCTTTAGTTGCAATTGCTGCATTCATGACGTTAACTGAATTCATGACGTTAAGTAACCACTTAACATGTATCGTATTATATAGCTGTATATTACTGCCATCTGGACATTGCTTTTATAAACAGCTCTGGCCGATAATATTTCATAATGGTAACAAAACAAGCATTTTCTGTAAAGCTGCTTTGAAACAATATGTATTGTGAAAAGCACTATACAAATAAACTTGAATGAATAAAGTGTTAGCAAATATATAACCATAAAGAAGTGTTAAACACAACAACTACTGTACAAAATTATTTATTTAACTATCTTCTGTGACAAACCAAATGAACAAATTCAAACTCATAGTGTAGCAGTCATCACTAATTGTGTTGAGTTCCAGTTGTAATCTCATAACTGAGCTATCTTTTGGTGTAAAGCAGCTTTCATCTCTGCACAGTGCAAATTGTCTGTGATTGTCATGAAGAAGTGACGTGTGTTGAGTCCCTGCAGGGCAGTGCAGCTGTCGGGATATGCTGAGAGCACAGCCTCATAGTGGGATACTCTGGCTGGCCAGGTATCATTACCTGCACATGGAGCACATGGCAGAAGAGCTGAGTCAACACAAACAGAACTTCCTGACTGCAAGCTCCAGAGGTTTTGGGGGATGGCGTAGTGGGAATCTTCTCAGTGGCTGAGCTGATAATGCCCCTCATCACGTTGGTGTAAAGCCGTCCTGTATGCAACCAGCCTTGAGGTGGAAGCCAATCAGAACAGCTGGAACTGCAGAGCAGCTGGAAGATTCGCAGAAGAAACACTGATAGGTGCAACTCACCAGCAAACAAACGTAGATCCAGTAACGGAAGGAAATCGACGTATTCTAAAGAGTATGGTGCATAGAGTTTGCTTGACTGTACAAGTTCTTGTAACACTTTAAGAAGTCTTTCCCATTCCCCAGATGTGCACCATGGGAGAATCTGACATGCTGCAACTAACAGGCCCTTGCTGAACATGTTGACTTCATCTGGTTTCAGCAGGTTTAGAGAGAGAGATTCCAGCATTGCCTCATGAACACGGTCAGACAGAGCACAGCATTCCAACCATGCTACAAGTCCAGTACCTTGTCCATACTGAGGCAAGTCCAGGCCGGACCACTCTTGCTCAGGAAGATCACAAACTGACAGCAGAGAGTTTGGAACTTCATACTTGAAATGGTTTCCCCAAACATCCTTCAAGTAAAAACGCACGGTCCAATCCAGTTCCTCCACTTTGCTGTAGAGCCAAAAGAGAGCTCTGGACCAAGCATCAGGTGCACAGGCCTGATGCCAACAATTATCCCCAGTGTGTGCAGTACGGACAACAGAAGCTCTTTGGACTCCATTGAGATGCGCGTCTCGCTCTCTACCGGCTGGTCCCAGGACCTACTGCACTCATTCAAGAGCTGAGCCAGACCATATAAAAGCGGGAATGGAGAGCAGCTCATGATCCAATGCACTGAGTCACTCCTGGTCTCCTGGTTCAGGGTGCACTGAAGAAGTCGGAGACAAAACTCTAAATTGCTTGAGCTGGCAGAAGGTACGGCTGGACAAACACATTCAAAACTTCTTCAAGAGGAAGAAAACTCAGCTTTTCACCGTTGCATCCAGTTATGTTGCACTTCATCAGCTCAGCCAAGAACTGCAGAAACTGGTTCTCCTCTTGAAGTGAGGATAGCTTGCTCCACACGGTGTCCTGCAGGCATCTACACAACAGGTTGTCTTTGTGAACTCCCAATGAAGACATGAGACCCGAGAGCTGCTGGAGAATCTCGGCTATCAGAGTGTGAGCCCCAAGGTTGACAACAGCCATGTGGCAACAACGCCGCAAAGTGGCTTCAGGGTTCTGGAAAGCCACTCGGGCCACAGCAGAGACTGCTGCATCAAGGCTGCTGTTCGCACCACTCTGAATGATGCTGTTGAAGGCCAGATTAAGCTCCTCTGAGAAACCTAGAGTTACAGAACGGAAGAAATCCGTGAAGACCTTTTCTGGAGATGGAGAGCATATCTGAAAGCGTAGCATTTTTGTCAGGTAACGACAAGTGGGAAAATATGTTTACAATAACATCCTTGAGCTTTTTGCAGTGCTGAACACCAGCGTCACTTTGACATTTAGCCGTAAGCGTGGAGATCAATGTCATCAGAAGCTCTTTGGTTTGAAACACACTCCCATTTCTCTCCAGATACTGAATCCACTCCGTCTCACTGAAATTCTGACTAAGTTTGGAGGCAAACAGTCCAGGAAAGCCTTCAAACCCCTCAAGATGATGGTCTAAGATGGTGATGGAAATATTTGCTACTTCTGATAAAGATGCCGTTAAGCCTTTCAAAGTTACTTTCAAATTATTTAAAGTCTGTCCATTTCCAACCAGGTCTTTTGCATGTGATGGTTGCTCCAAAGATGTCAGAACTCTATCCAGGCTATCTTTCAGACGGATCGCCATGACACTTGGGTCATTGCTGGGCATCTTCAGAAGCCCCATAACCTCCCAGGAGCATATAATCTCAAGTATGACCTGCATGGCCTGGATGAACGTCATTCCACACGGCTTGGTCTCAGCAGGAGTGAGAGTGGCAGCAAGGTCTCTCTGAGCCTTACGTATGACTTCAATCAGGTCAAAACCATCCATCACTTCATTTCTCTTTTTAAGGCTCACTGTGCGAGAGATTGAGAGTTGAACTTCTATGGAGAGATCAGTAGCATTACCTAAAAGTTAGTTGGTATACAGTGTGTCCAGGCAATTAGAAAGGGCAAAATAACACAACTCAGAGGAAGTCAAATGCTCTTTTATTTTCCTCAGCCCCTCACACAGTACATGCACCACACATGTAGATTCTGGGTCAGGTTTGAATCTTTTTGATGCCAGGGGTGATGGCTCACTCATAGAATGTGAACACTGAGCTGTAAAGAGTTAGTCTAAGATATCAAGACATCCTCTCTTGCCCTTCAGTATTTCGCACCACACCTCCAAAAGCAGTTTCACATCTGCTTCTGTGCTGCTGTTTGTCACATGATCAACTAACAGCTTGAGCTCTTCACATCGCTCAGCTGGTTGAAAGCACAACAGCAGCTCCACATAAATCGTAGAAAAGCTCATTGATTTCACCAGCTCAAACAGCACAGTATGGTTAATATCAGGAAGGCTGTTCTGTACAGAAAACAATGGGTCTTCCTTCCATCTGATATCGATGTCTTCTATGTTCCTTACATCTAAGATTTTGCTCCACACAATACAGAGAATCCTCTTTCTCCAGTGGACTCTGTCTTTGGAGTCTCTGAGCGAATGTTCGCATATCTTTGACTGTGTTAACAATTGGACATCCAATCCGATCCCAGTCCTCTTTTTTCAGAGACAGCAGTGGCTCAGGTTGGCATATTTGATTTACCAATAAAAATCCTCCCTGTAGTACAGCAGTCTTCTCACAGCTCAGCCATGACTCTAAAACAGAGGTGTATCAGGTATTGCTTTTTTCAGACATGATAAATATCTTCATGTTGTATTACCACTTTCCATGTTACGCGTAGTTTCCACCAAAATACCAGTTATTAGATATTGTATGTTAATTTGAAATAATACAAATACTGATTTATTTATTGTCCAATAACTAATATGCATATTTCAAAACATTTTCATGTTTGTGTTGGGATATATTTTACTGTGAATTCAACTTGAGAATACATAAATTAATGTGGGATCTACTTAAGACAGTGCTTTCAGAATCTTTGTCATTTTGATTATATATGAATATTGATAAAATGGGACATTTGTGATTACTTGTCTTCGAGTTCGATGGTGTTTTAAAAATATGATCCAAATGGCTAAATCTCATCCTGTGCCATTTATAAGAATAAAAAATAAACTGATAAGAATATTAAGCGCAGATAATGCGTCATGCATTAATTAAACAACGTTTCACGTACCAGTATATTATTTCACAATAAAACAATAATAGATTATTAGCTTGATCCATAATTGCTGTGCTTGCAAAGCAATGTCACCAACTGAAGTAATTCACATCCACACTGAGAAAATGATCACCGTTTTCAGACGTTTATTTGTGGAAATCTGAAAGTATTATATTCGGAAATATTAGTTTTGAATGGTAATGCTTTTTGAGTTTTCAAATGCAGAGCATGTTTCTGCTTCCATGTCAACGGAGAGAAAGAGGCGAGCACCATCTCATGTTCCGCCTGCTGTGTTTTTGTAGCACCATCACTCAGAGTTTCACCTCAGTGACTCGAATCTTTTGATTCACTTCACAAAAAATGATTCATTCATATTCGTTCAGTGAGTCGTCCAGTGACTTACTTGTAGGTTCTGATTCACTCAAAAGATTTATTAAAAACACTTGAGTCCTTCACGACCTACACAAAGACTTGTTACGCTTTGCTGAAATGTATCATTCTTGCACATTCATTTGTCAAAGTTTATTCAGTTCGCTAAAAACATTCAGTAGTCTGTGAATGCGAGTGAACGCGGGCGATTCGTTCAGTTTAAAGATTTGTTCAAAACACAGATTCACAGCCGAAACACAACCAGTCTGACGAAACGAAAGAGAAAGTAAATGCTTGCATGGCGGTTTTAGGAAACTGGGATGATTGTCCAGAGGACGAGAATATACATTATGTTTTGGACTTTTGGAGGTCTTATCCTAGCACTTTTATGCTTAGGTATTTCTAAATATGACTTGTAAAGATTGTTGTTGAATCACCGACTTATTTTCCTTCCTTTACTCCTCTGCTCGTATAATGTAATATTATGAAAAAGGTGTATTTTATATATAATTCGGAACAATTAGGTAAATTAATGCGTAATATTTTGAAGGAAATAACTATCAGAGTTTAAAGTCACTTAATAGCAAAGTTGTTTATTGACCGTGTGTACTAGTACTTCTATTTTCAGTTTTGTTTAGCTCTACATTTCATTTACAATTACTTGAGAATTGGGTTTATCCTGTTATTATTCCCTTGCTGATTTGTTTGTTTTGAACAGGTGTAAATGGCTCACAGTCTCTTTATGATGTTCAGTGGCTTCCTTGTCCGTTTGTGGATGAGAAAGTTCATATAAATGAAGAAGGCCACACAGAAACCAAGTATGTCAACAGAGAAGCTGTGCTTCAATTTGGTAATGTCGGTGACAAGCCTTTACACCCTACCATTACCTTCCTTGTCACAGGTGAGTGAAAGTCATTTGAAGTTATAACTTGTTATATCCTTTGCTCTTTAATTAATCTACTGTGTAATCATTTGTTGTGTATAATAATGCAGCCTCTAAAGTGGATATGCGGCGTTATTTGGAGGGAAGTGAGGACACACTAAACTGTGAGATCCGTAGATACAGCACTGGAGGGATTGTAATGCACTGGCCTACTGCAGGAGCGCAAGATCATGACGTCTGGTTCACCTGTACAATACGCCATACACAAGGCTTGTTTGTCATCACCACCTTCCTCAGACACACAACTGTGGCTCCTGCCCAAGGACACGTGGACTTCCTGCACTGGATAACAGTCAATGATAGGGATCTCCTGACAACATCAGGTAACAATCAAGCAGGGTTGTTTCCTCCTAGGAGGGAAGGGAGGTAGTGGCACCTTCAAAAATTGGATGAGAACATAATCCAGAGTACAAAAATAAAACAATGCAAATATTCAATATCTCGGCATTGCCAAGTCATATTCAAACTTCAAATGACTTAAAAACATGATTTGTGAGGGTTTTTAGTGAGCAGTCAGTTTGGTGAAATTATGACACCTGCGGTGTTTACTGAGCTTTGATGACTGATGATCTGAAAAAAAAAAATTGACTAACAGATAAAATATACATGAAATATGACATTTGTTACTGCATTGTAACAGATATTATTTTGGAATTAATGTAAAAAATGCTTTAAAAGCATTAGAAATATACTTCACTGTAATAAATATAATATTGTTAATGTAAGAGTACAAAATAGATTTGGTTGTTGTTGTTTTCTTGATAATGTTAGTAATGTTTATTCATTTAAACTGATAAATACGAAAAAAATTACTGTATTCTTGCAATTATTATTTTTAAATAAATATAAAATTGCTTAAATAGAAATAACTTGATAGAAATATGCTTCGTTTTAATTAACAGAACATTAATTGCATTGTTAATGTAAAAACATAAAACAGAATTGGTTGTTGTTGTTTCCTTGATAGTGTAAGTAATGTTTGTTCATTAAACCTGAAAAATACTTACAAATTACTGCATCCTTATAATTGTTCATTTGGAATAAATGTAAAAATACTTAAAAGGTATTTAATGAGAACTTGAAGAGAAATGTAATGGGAAATAATAAACATTATTTGAATAAATAGGACATTAATTACATTGTTTATGTGAAAATACAAAATATAATTGGTTGTTGTTGTTGTTTTCTTGATAGCAATGTTAATTAATTTAACCTGAAAAATATTCAGAAATTATTGCATTCTTACAGTTATTATTTTGGAATAAATGTAAAAGTGCTTAAAAGCACTAACTTGACGAGAAATATGAAATGTCATTTCAATAAACAGAATATGAAATAAAACAACATTGTTAATGTAAAAATACAAAATACAATTGATGGTTGTTGCAAACATTAAGTGTAAGTGGAACATGAATTTATACATTTAAAAACACATATTAAAAAAACACTGAGGACTTTGCCTCCTCATTTCAGAGCACCACTGCAGTGAAGGGGCTCTACTTCTGCTTTTTCCCCTACCATATTTTATTTCCTCTTGTCTTCCATATGTGTTTTCCAGCTGCAATGGTTGTTTTGACCCGAACTCCGTCTGTGGAGGTGGGATTCTTGAAGGAGCCAAACCTGCACTGTCAGTTTGCAGTGGATCATAAACTACCTAATGCAACGGTGGAGTGGAGACTGCAGAAGCATGGGGAGCGCAGCAAGCTCTTCAGCTATTCCAGCCGCACAGGGAAGAGTGAAGGCAGCGGAGTGGCTGTCAAGGCCATCGCTGCTGGAAACGCCTCCTTTAAACTTTCGCCCACCAGAAAACACAGCGAGGGCACATATATCTGCTCTGTGATGGTTCCTCCTCTCTATAGCAGCCATGATATTCCCCTTACCCTAAGTGGTAAGATGACAAATTTCTTTAATTCAATTCACTTTTACATTTGTATAGTGTTTTTTTTATAATTTCAAAGCATTTTTCAAAATATCTTCTTTTGTGTTCCACTGAAGGAAAGAAGTCATACAGGTTTGGAATGACATGAGGGTGAATAAATCACTTAAATGTTTCTTTATTCTCTATCAAACTTCACAGAACAACCCCGAGTGTCTATAAACGTGGGCTCCACCTTGTCTATGATACTTGGTAAGGACCAGAAGCTAATATGTGATGCAGAGGGGTACTATCCACTGGACGTAAACATTGAGTGGTACCGTGAAGCATCTGGGGGCAGCCCTACACCTTTGTTCCTGAAGAATGTACTGTACTCCAGTCATCGACTTCATCAAGATGGCACATACTCGCTCTCAGCCTTCTTCTATCTGCAGCCTAGCCTGGAGGACTCTGGATATAAGTACACCTGCAGAGTATCCCATAAGTCCTTGCTCACTCCCATCCGCAAGAGCTTTTTCCTCATAGTTACAGGTGAATTACACAAACACAAAATTATTTGCACAACTGGAAAGATCCCTAAATATCCTTAAAATTAAATATTACGAATAACCACTAGGTGGCAGGCTTGATGTTTCATAATGATAGATGTTAAGAAGTCTTTTGCTTTGTTTTTTGATCACAGAACCTGACTCTACCATGTGGTATATTACAGTCATTGGATTCATAATTGGCATGCTAGTAATTCTTTGTTATATGCTGCCTCAGTATCTTGCAGGTAAGTCATTTGTTGTTTATAAACCAATCTGAACTTTATTGTGCATCCCTCATTTTAATTGTTATTATTTGCTTGGGTTTATTTACATCCTGAAAACACTATGCATCGTATATTCCTATTTGATCAATATGGTCACATTAGAATGTAACATAAAAATCTTTTCCATTCAGACGGATATTACTTTTCCAATTTATTTTTTTTTTAAATAAAGAAAAATAAATTGGGAAATTGTTTGTTCGGGCACCTCTCTGCACATCGTGGAATGCCATGGCACATTGTACCATGTAAAAATAAATAAATATTATTAATAACATGAAAATAAATTAAAACATGAACAATATATTTTTGCTTTTTTGCAAAATATTGACACAATTATAAATTATAAATAAATTAATATTTAACAAAAAAGACAAAACATATCTTGTTCATGTTCAATTTATTTGAATTTGATTAATATATTTAAATATTTGTTTATTTATTTATTTATTGTTATATATAATGTGCAAACAAAGTAATATACACCATTTTGATTGTAATATCTCAGCATCCTGCCGGTCACAATTATTTGTGTGGCTGATAAGTAAAGAATTAATTAAGGCTATTAAGGTTAATTAAGGTTAAATGTTATCTTGAATAAAAAACATTGTTTCACCTTTCAGTTATTCTATTTACTTGTGCAAGTCTAATGGTCTTAATATTTTCTCTTTTCTAGGTAGAAAAGCAGCAAAAAAGGTGAGAATAGAAGAGTAACAATAACATTTTTACCAGCATCCTTGGTGCAAATTTACATGAACCCCAGCTGTTTATGTCTGAATATGAGTGAGATGAATGGGTTCTCTGTACTGTTTATGTTTGTGTATGTGTACGTGCTGTGTGTTTTACACATCTGTGCGTACATGTATGTGTAATTACTGACATGTGGAAGTGTGACGTAAGTGTGTGCGTCTATTTGCCATATGTCCAGTCTCACGCTGTATGTTTACCTTATGTCTGTTATGTGCAGAGGTTTTGAGAGCTCATGTCTGAGGATTTGAAGTGCAGCGTGATGGAAACCGACAACACATCCCCCCCTTCGAGTCTCTTTCTCCCCTCATCCCTGCCATTTCCCCCTGCTGCAGCGTTCGCCAAGATCAGGTGCTCTTCATGAGAAAATGAGGCGTGCGTTGTGAGGTGTAATTCCAGATCTCATGGTTTATGCCCTTGTTTACTAAGGCACTGTGGCTCTTTATGAACTGTTTTTGGCATCTATAAATGTTAATGTCAATTTGGCATGATTTCATGAATGTAAAGTGCACTACTGATGTTGATCATTTTAAGTTCTATATTATGAAATAATCAAATATAAAATAATTGGGGAAAGGTATAAAAGTGTTTTTGCACTTCAGTTGCAAAAAATAAATACTATAAATAAAATAATGCCTGGAACAATGTATATGAACTTGAATTTTAATATTTGTAAAATTTTTAGGATTTCAAATAAAATCTGTGTGAGTTTCAATTTGATTGCGTCAAATTGAAATATATCCATCTCCAGAAAACTTTGTGTGATGTTTGCAACGCTGTTTTCCGCTCTCAGTGAAAGCCAACACCAGTGGCGCTCTGAGGCTTGTGGGGTTTTGAAGTATTCTTGGCTAAATATTCATCTCTGGACCACACGAAGCCCCCCGTGAGGCATCTCCCTGACTCCCAGTTAGCTACACCATAAACACTTCACTCAGGAATGGCAGCTGTTCCCACATGGCACTTGGTACATTCCCCTTCTCCCACAGTACCCTCCTCATCTCTCACTTACTCACTTTCTCTCATCCCAGCTAGTTACAATGTCTTCAAATGCACAATGGAACCATTATAAGGAACTTAATATGTGAATTCAGAATCCCTGGTTTCATTATTGTGCATGCATTGACTGAAAGAAACTAGGTTTTGTTTTATTTCAAGGTTTATTCAGCGGTGATGCTCATTGGCCTTTTTGGAAACTAGCGTGCCTGGTGGGTCAGCAGCCAGAGGAAGGTCAGTGCTCAGCCAAGCTTTGCAGTTCTACGGAAACAGCTGTCCTGGGACCGTATGAGGCTTATGCCTTGAGAAATCAAGAGTCTCTATTACACCAACTGCATAAACGATGGGCTGCCTGCCCGTGGCTCGTGATCCGTTATTAGCCCTGTCAGTTTCCACTCGACCTGTTGACATTTTAAACAACATGCGGCAGTGGCTTGTTTTATTCCGGCTGATGTGTTGTGGAAGTTAGAAACATTTTCTAGCACAATTTAATCAGCCAAGCTGAACTAAAAAATGATTGGAGTTGATTAACCCTCTCCGAACCTGCAATGGGCGACCATGTGGCCCTGGTTTCACCACAGATGGGATTTAAAAACAAACAGGCCTGGTCACTCTGGGAGATGGGGAGGCTGTGTAGTGTAATTCAAAGAGAATTGAGGGAATGGCTTGTTTTTTTTTCCAAAGCCCAGAAACGCAGAGCCATGTGACGGCTGATGGTGGTCAGTGCTCTGGGGAAATCAATAATGGCTCAATTTATTTTTCCTAATTGATGGATAAATATTTTTTTAAGGGACTTTAAAGGGATAGTTCACCCAAAAATGAAAATTCTGTCATTAATTACTCACCCTCATGTTGTTCCAACCCTGTAAGACCTTTGTTCATCTTCGGAACACAAATTAAGATATTTTTGATAAAATCTGAGAGCTTTCTGACCCTCAATAGAGAGCAATGCAACTGAAATCTTCCCAAACGAGTGATTAATGACAGAAATTTCATTTTTGGGTGAACTAACCCTTTAAAGTACAACAGAGAATTTTCAATATAGCTGCTTTTAAAGAAGCAGTTCATCCCAAAATGAAATTTGTCATCATTTACTCACCCTCATTAAGAGTTTAGTTATTTATTAATATTTTGAATTAGCTTTTATTTATTTATTTATATATTTTCATTTTAAGTTCTAGGAATTTTGTTATGTGTTTTTGTCATTATTATTACATTTTCTTAAATATTTAAGTACTAAGTTTTTTTAGGTTTAAGTTTTTAATCTAATATTTAATTGTTATTTCAGCTTTATTTCAATTAATGAAAACATTTCCAGACCTGCCAACCTGTATGCATTTTGATTTTTAATAGTTTTAGGTTTATTTAACAATAACAACACTGCCCTCATGTCGTTTCACACCTGTATAACTTTCTTTTTTCTGAGGAACACAAAAGTGTCTCAGTGTTTTTTGTTTTGTTTTTGTCTATACAATAAAATTCATTGGGACTCTATTGTTTGGACCCCATTGACTTTCATTGTATGGACAAAATACCTTAATTTGTGTTCCATGGAAAAAAGAAAATCATGCATGTTTGGAACAATATGATGGTGAGTAAACGATAAGAAAATTCATTTTTGGGTGAACTATCCGTTTAAGGCCACATTATATTACCTCTGTAGTCTGCAGTCTCAGACATCAGAGTGGATGATGCTTCATTTCTCATTCTTGCAGTCACCAGGAGTTGAAGTTGCGGTTAAGTGTTTATATGCACAGCAAATTTGTTCTCCTGACTGTCCCAGATGGTCAGCTACGTTATTTGCTTAGCATTTGTCTCAGCAGATTTCATTTGTAATTTGTATCACATAAACTCGCTAGACATTTGTCTCCCATAAAATTCCAACTTTCCAGTAAATGTTTCAGCAGATGCTTTTCTTTTTCCCCTAATTCTTCACCTTATCATCAGGATTATTTGACTGTTTGTCCTTTTATCCCATCTTATTTTCTTCTCTATATGTCCTGCTCCCCCTTCCTGCCCTGTGTCTCTGTGTGAGTGTTTATTTTTCCTGTGATGTTCTGGACCTTTGGCCTGTGTGTCCTGTGTTTGAAGTCTAGTGGTATGAAGATCCAAAAGAGAGACTTTCCCGTGGATTCTTTGGTTCTCTGGTGAGGGCACAGGCTTGATGCTCAGTCAGACCCCTTACATTTAATCGGTGGAATAGAATGGCATGGAAAGACTTCTGTCCTCGCAACCCGCATCAATCAGTCTGTGGTTCCTGCCTTTTAAATTTGAATCTCTCTCGCTCTCTCTCTCTCTCTCTCTCTCTCTACTGTCTTTCCACCCTCCTTACATCTCAATGCTCAGATTTCTCCCATTGCCCAGCGCTGCCAAGACTAGCTGACACTATGACTTGTATTATTTTTAGTGTGTGAGATAGTTGGTTGAGACACTGTGTCTTCTCCCAGCCCCTGATGACACCTATGAAAAACATTGATACGTGTGTAGTATCAGGATGCCGATGTGCTAGACATCAACGTCATTGCCTTTTCATAGTCTTGGGATGTCCAGCTCTAACTAGAGATTTAACCAAATCCATGCCTGGCCACATCTGATTTAAAGTTATTTTAAAGTTATGTACAGAGTGGTTCATCATTACAGACACTGGGGTTAAGTGGGCCTGGCGAGCTGCTCTGGCAGTAAAATACTTGGTATAAATACCACCAAGATATAAACAAGTTTATGGCTGTGTAATTCAGCGTGTTCACAGATGTAAACATTTTAGCATCTGGAATATGATTTATACCATTTTGATAACTGTGAGGCAAATTAAGTCATGAGATCATAGATAAATGCATGTTATGGAAAGGTCATAACACATTCTCCACTGATGCATAAACTAAATGTGTAAACTTCAAAATAAAATAAACAATGAATTGCAGATGCAGTTTTTTTATTCAGTCAGGTTTTTATTATTGTTATTTTTATCATTTTATATTTGTTTTTATTTGTAATTTTATTATTATTATTTTGCTTCATTACAAAATTTCAAAATACGCTTACACTATGTATAATGGGATTTATAGTTTTAATATAATATCATGGATTTTATATGTGTGTGTGTGTGTGTGTGTGTATATTTGTAAAATATTTCATATATAAAATTATAAAAAGGTTTTGTGTTTCCAGATAAAATGTCAACACATTATTTTGATAGAATTTAAAAAATAAATAAATAGATAAAAATCACCTTACCAAGCCCCTGTTTCACAGAATGAACTCAATGCATCCTTACAAATGAAGTAAAATGGAGGGTGAATTTATAAACAATATAACATTAAATTCATATGCATTTGATTATACAGTGAGCCTGTGGGGAAATGCTTTTCTAATATTATCAGTCCAAGAAAAACTAAGTCTGAAGATCTACGTTTAAATAGGCTGGAAGTCTATCTGAAAGGAGAGCCAACACATCAACACATGGAAGCATGAGAATGACATGAATGAAAATGGCTATGGGACATAATGGGCTCAGGGGGCTCAAAGCCTGATGATAATAGTTTACTGTATCTTAGCAACCATTGCTTTGGTGTGGTGTTTATCGGTTAATGTCAGTCAGCACGCAACATATACCTGAAAACACACTGCCTAAAGCTGTTATTGTTATTTTTTTTAGAAAAGCGCAGCACAGACAGAGACCGAGTGGGAGAACAGAAAAGGTAATTGTTCCACACCGTCTGTGAGGCAAACCTGTGGATCTATGTTAAATGAATGCCAACTAAGAAAACAAAACCTGATGAAACAAAAACACACCTTTAAAACATTTAAAGGGTTGAAGATAAGAGAAACAGCCATGCAACGGTACGCACACAGCTTTCCTTATTAAAAATTGGGCAGCGTATGGCGTTACATGTGTTTGTGTTTGTGCGCACTCAGGCATGATGTCATGGAACAGACATACTAAAATGCTTAGCAATCGTTCAAAGCTTTAGACCATATATGATTATGTTCTCCGAGGACTTGCCAGGAAATATCGCCAGGTTTTTTCTTCAGTCATTTGGCTCTCCAGACGCAGAGGTGATTAAAGATGAAGTTGTCAGCTGAAAGTGAGCTTCAGAAAATATTTGATGCCACAAACTGAGTGATGGCTCTAACATCGACACAGCTCTTCTCGTCTCTATATTGCAGCTCTGTACTGTAATTTAACGGCGGCCATCTTTATGTAATTTGTTATTTTATAGAAATCCACAGTGAGGGAGGATTTAGACTAACCAGTGAATTACGGTTCTCCTGCTGAGCTCCTATAAATCTGTGATTGCCCATGAATGTATGCTGGTTTGCTGGTAAAGTACGTCATACCCTGCATTTGATGTCTTTCCTGCTTGTAATCTGATTGCTATGATGTGGTGTGGTTTGCGCAGAACTGACTGAAGAAATGGATTCCTTTTGGGAGAGAAGACCAGCTGAGGGGTCAGAGGTCAGGACCAGACACCCTCCCCTGCAGCGCTACACGAGAAGGGTCGGTGGGGCAGATTCTCAGCCATTAAAATGGGCAGGGATGGAAAAGCCTCACTGTCCGCTGACCTCCCCTGACCCCGTCTCCTCGTCTGCCTTCTGGACCTAGTGTCGGGAAGTGAAGTCATCCACACTGTTTTATCAGGTCTGCTGGGGGCCAGTCATTTTCTGTATCTCTTAACCTTGTCTGTCTTTTCTGTCACTGTTTATCTTTCTCCCATTAGTCATGTTAGCGTCTGTGTCCCTCTGTCAGCTCAATCAAGTGTGTTTGCTCTCAGACACAGTCGTCAATATCTTTGGCGCCTCTGTCGCAGGCCTCAGTGTTCTTTCTTTTTATTTAATATGGAGTCGTATAAGTTTATTGCACAGCTCTCTGGAATGCTTCATTTTGATTGGTCAACTGCAACATTCCATGGTAAAATTTTTGCATAATGACCTCTAAACTGTACACTTGATCATTGTTCCTGGCAGCCAGTCACCTGTGCTAGTATCACTCTCTTTAGTGTCTCTTTCTTCACATATAATAAAATAATTTAAATGTGAATCAATAAATGATGTCCAATATTTATTATATAAGTGAGTCACGGGCATAATAATAGAGTGTTTCTTTAACTATGAGCACTTTTCCCAGCAAGTTGTGATGTTACAGAAGTAGTGACAGATCTTTTGTTCGTTTCTGGCATACATCCAAGTGAAATGGATTATTGAAAAAGAAAAAAGTGTAGGGTGGTTGTTGATTGGGTGGAGGCAGATCTGAATGCACACTCTGGTGAAGTCTGGTATATGTAACAACAGTCTGTCTGTCACTAATATTTTAATTAAAAATTATGCGGTCAAATCATTTTGTAATAAATTAAACATATGATGACACATGAATGAATCATCACATTAAGATCAACAGCATTTAGCATTTAGAGAATAGATAGGCTAAAGTGTCATTTAATGCCAACTTTAAAAATTATTTTATTTTAATTTGGTCCCACCCCCAGACTTAAAATAGCTTTAAAATATGAAAATCCATCATTGACATATTAATGATTAAATTTCTAAAACTATATTTAAATACTGCTACTTATATGAATATTACTTTTTAAAGTCTATGTAAAAATTAAATAAATAATAAAAACTATTTAGACATTTATTGTGTGAAAATTATTTCTTTATTTTTAACCAAATTATGACTATCACTCAGTTGTAATGTTTGACAAGATTATTATTTGATGAGTGAAGAAAATGTAAAATAATGTCATTTTCAATTATGCAAAAAGTGTAAAAAAAAAATTATAGTCATTATATAATTGTGTGTATTAAGGACACATAAAGTGCTAATAATGAAATTTGCTTGTCCAAAACAGAGAAATCTGCCACTTTCTTACAAAACTGTCATTTATATTACCATCAATTTTACCACAGAAAAGTGATTTGAGATGTGGTGGATAATGACAACAGAAATGGCAGAATTGTGATACATTTATGTGCTACTAGACAAATTAAACTTTTGAGTTTGAAAATTATGTTTCTTTTTTACAGGTCCACGAGTCCAAAAGTGCAAAAAAAACTATACTTGCAGACACGCAAAAGGATAAGTCTGGAGGCCCAGAGGCAAGTCCAGTTACGACCTCTACTCCATATAGAAATCTCTCATTCTCTATTCTGTGTTTTGTATGTCGCAATGACTCACTTTATTGAGCCGGAGTCAGAGGTACAGCTCAGTCGCCCCACAGTCACTGGTGTGTGGATGTAGGGAGTAGACTCAGAAATAATTGTCCAGGCCAGCAAGCGGTGTGTGGGAGAGCTCTGCTGATACTCATCCTGCTGCTCATCATTCATTCTCATTCATACAAGGATTATTCCTACAGGGAAAGGAAAAACATCATCTTTCAACAGCGCATCTCGGATCGCAGTAGGAGTCTGCATTTCACTGATCCGGGATCAGGGACACCTACCAACAGCTGAATTTATCTCTGACCGGTGTTAGAAGCCAGCTTCTACCGACACACTTTCTTGTCTCTGTTCGGCTCTCTGTATTATGTCTAATCTCCTGTACCTCTGCAGCGCTCCAGACCCATCCACCAGGCTTATCATGAGCAGTGACAGACGACCAGCAGTCGCCACATCCCTCCAGCACATGCCCTGACCTCTCCGACTTCTCATTCCCAGCACTGCCAACAGTAGAATGGATCACCACCACACACGCTTTTTGTCCATATAATGAAAGTCAATGGGGTCCAAAACAACACTGAACCACAATGGCTTTCATTGTATGGACATAGAAATTATAAATACATTCTTCAAAATATGTTCTTTTGTGTTTCACAGGAGAAAGAAAGCTATACAGATTTGGAACGACATGAGGGTGAGTAAATGATGATAGACGTGTCACTTTACTTTCTGCCCGGCCCTCATTGAAAATGATTTGTGTCCCAGCAGATAACCTTTTCCAGGCCCATCCTGCTTTTGCTGCTAACTGTCAGTGAGTCTCCTCACCTGTTAAGCTAAAAATTGTGGGGGATGAATGTAATATGTTAATAGCACCGAACATGCAAGTCAAGTAAAAACACAGAATAAAAGCAATCTAACATGACCTGCTACCTATTATAATCATGGTATTTTAGTAAAACTGAAATAAAAACTGAAAATTATTTTATTTCAGCTTTCAACATTTCTCATTTTCATTTAGTTTAACTTGAGGTATTAAAATAAAAATAAAAACTATGTAGACATAAAAAAAAAAATAATGAAAATGACAAAAAAAAAAACAAACAAATTAATTAAAAAGACTAAATTATAATGCTGTTCTATTGAACTTTATTTTGATCAAAGAATCCTGGAAAAAAATGTATCATGGACTCCACAAAAATACTGTTTTCAGCTTATAATAAGAAGACATTTTGAGCTCCAAATCAATTCAGTATTTATTATATATTTATTATATGTTTGCGCACTAGAGGATTTCACATTGTTGACTATGGTGGTGCGTGGGCTGGCATAAGTCCTGGGCTGTTTTATAGTCTGGATCTATTGCTTCCTAGAGGATCAACACTATGGCCTGATGAAATTAAAGATTTATCTTTTATTTATAACAGCTGAGTGCAGATTTCCCAGTTAGAAACACATTTTTATGGGAGGCTATTAAATACTGTAGGGATATATGCAATTTATATTGCAGTACATAAATTCGCAAGACATGAAAGGCTCCCAAGTGGTCAATAGGACTATATATTGTAGCCTGGTAGAACAAAACTTTAGTAGGACATAAATGACGGCTAATATATACTACTTAAGTATACAACATTTGCAGTATAAATTGAATTGGTTGTCAGTTCCAATTGCATTACAATATGTTTTTGCTTTTCTTTCCAATCTTCTTTCACTAATGTGAATATATCACTAGTGTCTTGTCATAATATTTCACTGTATTTTTATCAAGGTGCAGTGCTGTTAATGAGCTACGAATCGCTCCCACTGGAGGCCGATACTGTTACTGCAGTGCGACCAGACCGCCATAGGCAGGTGTATGAGTGATTACATATATTTGGCTCTGATCCCTCGCAGGTGAGCACATGCACGTATGCCACGTCAAAGCCTGTTATTGCACAAATCAGTAACACTTTCGTTTTGAGCTCACAGGCCCCCTGTGATGTGTTTGCGTTCTGTCAAAGGCTGATTTGTGTGCAAAGACTTCATGCTAAAAATATGTTGTAGCTCACTCTCAATGTTCATTCCAAAGTCTCTTTGTGCTCAGACAATTAGGAATGTTACACATACTCAAACACACACAGACACCTAGTTTAATTCACCTGGAGGGGCCACCGTGCTTCAGCCTGTAAAGGGCCTCTCAACCGTCATGGTGAATAGCTCTCACCAAATGAAAGATTTTACAGGGGCTTGCATTCTCTTGCTCTCACACAAGCCTTTGTTTGGCTGACTGTTTATCCAGCACTTGGAAATAAGCAGTATTGGAAACTGGCGCCTGAAAGAATCAAATAAGAAACATTCAGCTGAATTTCTTGCTTTTTAACTTTAGCTTTGGTTGAAGTATTATTATATTATATTATATTATATTATATTATATTATATTATATTATATTATATTATATTATATTAACTTTTTCATGTATTTTCATTTAGTTTAACTTGAGATACTAAAATAACTACAACTAAACCTGAAATAAAAAATTAATATAGACATATTATTAAAAAAGGTAATAATAATAATAATAATAATGACACAAAACACCAAAATTAACAGAAAATACAAATTTTGAAATATTAATAAAATTAAACTAGTATTTCAAGGAGACTAAAATAACACTGATTATAATATAATATTATTATATTATGTATATTTATTTTTCAAGTTTAAACCATTGTTGGTGGCCAAGTAGTGCACAGCACAATGAAATCTCCACAACACAGCAAAATTAGCACAACAAAATGGAAACAAGTCACAATACAAAGAAATTAGCCCAACACAATGGAAAGAAGCCATAACACAACAAAATTAGCACAACACAATGGAAACTAACCACAACACAACAGAAACAAAACACAACACAACGGAATCAAGCGGCAACACAACCAAATTAGCACAACACAATGGAAACTAACTGCAATGGAAACAAACTACAACACAACGAAGTTAGCAAAACACAATGGAAACAAGCCACAACACAACAAAATTAGCACAACACAACGGAAACTAACTGCAGTGGATACAAGCCACTACACAACGATATTAGCAAAACACAATAGAAACAAGCCACAACACAATGGAAACAAGCCACAACACAACGAAATTAGCAAAACACAATGGAAACAAGTCGCAACACAATGGAAACAAGCCTCAACACAATGAAATTAGCATAACGGAAACAAGCCACAACACAACGAAATTAGCAAAACACAACAAAAACAAGCCACAACACAATGGAAACAAGCCTCAACACAATGAAATTAGCACAACGGAAACAAGCCGCAACACACCGAAATTAGCACAGCACAACGGAAACAAGCCACAACACAACAAAATTAGTCCTATGCGTTGTGTTGCAACGATTTCTTTGTATTGTGAGATTGTGAGATTTCGTTGTGTTGTGCACTACTGGGCCACCGTAGGAACCAGATGACATGTAGAGTAAATATATGCACATCAGTAATAGACTGTCCAAGTATTTTCATTTTATGTTTTGACAAAATATTTTCTTCCACTTTAGACCGCTATCGTACATGCTGACATCAACCACTAATAGAAAAAATATGTTTTTCTTCCCTCAAGTGAGAAACCAAAATGGTCAATCTCTGCACAGCTCATGAAACTCTCATCAGGAAATGAGCCCGTTATTACGCTGTCTAAACCACTCCAGAGGAGCGCACGTATCCCAGCTCATCACTCTCAGCACGGTGACACTAATATCACTGATGATTTTCCAAGGGCCCTGCTGTGTATGTTTGCGTCTGTGCGTGCGTGCATTACAGACTAAGTGGCCTCACCTTCTAACGGTTAAAGAGAGAGGATGATGTCATGCAATGCAGGCTGCTGTGGGGCAAAGGAACCTGGGAGGTTTTAGCTGAGTTTCGATACAACAGAGTAGATTGCAGAAACAATAGATGGATATGACAGAAAATGTGTTTTGGCTTGAGTTGCCTCGATTACATCACTCTTGCTTGCTTCCTAGAAAATCTATCATTGCTAAAGTATTATTCTTGGCATGGGCTGCAGACTGATAGTTCCTCCTTCTCAGGAAGGGGCTGCCGCTTTGTGGAGTTTTGCCAATTATTGTGTGTGCTTTTACTTTCTGCTGGTTTCCTCTAATGCACTTATATCCAATACCCTTCAAATATTTGGGGTCGGTAACATTTTTTAAAATGTTTTTGAAAGAAGTCTCTTATGCTTAATTTGAGTAAAAAATACAATAAACCAGTTCAAAATATTTTGAAATATTATTACAATTAAAAAACTATTTCTTATATATTTAAAAGTGTAATTTTAATATATTTTAAAGCAGCCATTACTCCAGTCTTCAGTGTCACATGATCCTTCAGAAATCATTCTGATATGCTGATTTTCTGCTCAAGAAACACTTATTATTATCAGTGCTGAAAACAGTTTTGCTGCTTTTGTGGAAACTGTGATATTTTTTATTATTATTATTATTTTTTTATGAATCAAAAGCAATAAATTCCAGATTTTCCAGATAAAATTCCATATCTCAAGCTCTTTTTTTTCCATATTTGTACGATGATAGAAACTTTTGGATCTTCTCTCAGCCCTTAATATAATCCAAATGAGATGATCCACAGCCTTCATTGAGAACTATAATTTCCCCATTGTTCTTCTGAAACATTGGGAAATGTAGCCTAGTTTACACCAGAATGACAAACAGTCTATTTAATTTGGAAGGAAACTGTGGTTTTGAGACATTAAGGAAATTAATATTACCAAACCTCAGCCTAAATCCAAACGCAATATTAAGTCATTGTGCAGCGGTTGAAATTACTCTGCACTTGTTGTCACAATAGTTTCTGTTTACTTATTCCTTTTAAAGACAAAGCCCACTTAAGACAAGACTCATTACATGGATGAGATGAAGTCGGGATCCCTTTCTCCACTGTAAAGACATCCCAGTAGACCACTAGACCACGTTTCTACAGAAGATTAAGTACAGTGTTGATCGAAGGGTTTAAGCAAACTGCACTGAATCAGGGGGTAATTGTGTTGCGGTGAGTTCTGATGTGGTGTGGATGTAGTCTCATATTCCTCTCAGGCATGCTTATGTGTGTATGTATTTGATTGATAAAGAGGCTGTTTATGTGTGTGTACATGCAGGATTGGAGATCAACACGGAGCAGTGAAGTACAGCTCAGTCAGCCCATCCTGGCCGTTCAGAGCAAAAGGGGCTGTAATTATCCGGAGCCAGTCATCTCAGGAGGTCAGCTGGGATTTAGGGAATGTGTCCCCCTCCTCCACATCTGTTCTTTTCACCCTTCAACCCCATCATTCTCCCCAGCATAAGGGCATTTCTTCAGCTGGAGGATCACACTGCCACACCAGAGCAGTGATGTGTGTGAGTATGTGAATGGATTGTGAGAGCATGAAATCAATCACCTCTGGTTCAGATATGCATTATAGTCATAACTCGCGTCATGGCGCAACCTGCCAGAAACCGGTCTGCTTATGCCTCTGAGACAATGCCAAGAATATCACAAAAATAACTTTAAATCAGTTTTATTGTTCTCTCGTCTGCTTCTTGCACTCGCCCTCTCTCTCACTTGGCACCATGTGCGATTAATTAAATTGACTTTGACATCATGATTTGGCTGTTATTCTTCTGGACGTGTTTGGACTTCTGGGTTCCCATGGAAACTCTGATGTAATGGCCACGCAGACTTGTTTTCAGGAAAACCACAGCTGACACGTGGTGAAATAGATGGGCTTTTGTTTTTTAGAAGGATCGGTGGTTTGTCAACAGCTATCTTGCAGATGAAAGCCAGACAGGGTTCGTAGGGCATTGGTTTGCTCAAACTGAGGACGAAACTTCAGCCTTTAGAAATGAAATGTTTCAGTCTATGTCATCATGGCTGAATGTGGTTAAAGAACCATGTGCTCTAAAGCCTTAGTGGTTTGACCGGTGTGTGTAAAAGTTTAGTGACAGAATTCATGATTTGTGGTTAACTCGACTGTTTACTGCATGTTTCCCAAAATGCCTCATTCTCTCAAATAAGGACAGACTGGTTATTTTTGGAGGGCACCACTGATCCGTTTATAAAAGGTCAAAATAGTTATTATTACTGGCAAGATTTTTAGGTCACACTTTATTTTAAGGTTCAAACAAACCTTATTAACAAACCATTAACTATGACTATTGCCTCAAAAAATTCCTAATTTGCATGCTTATTAATTGTTAGTAAGGTAGTTGTTAAGTTGAGGTATTGGGTAGGATTATGGATGTAGAATAAAACGTGACCTTCATTCCTCTGCCCAACATCTAGTGTTCTTCAATGCTGAAACCTGTTGAAACTCTTTTAAATTGGCATGGTTTTTTAAAAATTAGTTCAGTTATTGTATTTAAATCTGAACGCAGGTTTCAGAAATGTTTTAGCAGGCAACCTAATGTGATTTTTAAAAAAAAAGGAAGGATGCATAAATCCTATCAAAAATAACAGTAAACGGATTTATAATGTTACAAATTTATAATGCATTCTGCATTAAGGCTCCTTGAGCTGATTTAAAGGGATAGTTCACCCAAAAATGCAACGCAAACTGACACGTTCAAGGCCCAGAAAAGTAGTAAAGACATTGTTAAAATAATCCATGCGATATCAGTGGTTCAACCTTAATTTTATGAAGCTACAATACTTTTTGTGTGCAAAGAAAACAAAAATAACTTTATACAATGATTCTTTTCTTCCGTCCATTCTTTTTTTCCATGCGCGCGTTGAAGACCGACACAGAAGAGAAGAAATTGTTCAGTAAAGCCGTTATTTTTTTTTTCTTTGAGCACAAAAAGTATTCTCGTAGCTTCATAAAATTAAGGTGGAACCACTGATATCACATTGACACTTTTATCAATGTCCTTACTACCTTTCTGGGCCTTGAACATGGTGGTTCTGTTGCTGTCGATTTAGGGTTAGAAAGCTCTCAGATTTCATCAAAAATATCTTAATTTGTGTTCTTAATATGAACGAAGGTCATGGGTTTGGAACGACATGAGGGTGAGTAATTAATAACAGAATTTTCTATCCCTTTAAGGGGCTGTTCACATAGAACTCGTTCTTGTGTTAAAAAATGCAAAACATGAGCGTATTGAGAAAAAAAAACACTGAACATCCAATGCTGTCACATTTACATAGAAAACAACTGAAAAGCTGCACAGTACAGTGCAAACCTTTTATAGCTTGTAGTAAGCATGCAGCATTTGTTTGTAAAATAACAACTTTGAAGAAAGTTTAACATAATTACATGATTGCTGAAAGTGTTAAAAATCAAAACAAAGCAGTTTTATGTGCCTTTCATGAGTAGATGATTGTTTATCTGACTTGTCTATCTTGTAAGAATTTGTCACAATGACTGTATACATGAGTATGTTTAAATCAGACATAATCTTACAGTGTAATTTGGTGAGTCATATCAGGATTGTATGTCGGCTGCCATTTCCCAGCACCCAGAGATCTCTGGGGCTCAGCAACTCCTTAGACAGAAGTTAAAATTGTGTCATAGTTTTGTCTTGGTCACATCCTTCTCTCGTGTCAGTGTTGCAATACCTGTGCCAGGTTATCTCTATCACTGATCCCTTCTCTGATAAGAGTGAACAGATCTTGTGTGAGAATGTGAGATCTTGCACTGGTCCTTCTCGATCCAAAAAGCTTGTCTGATCCATTCTGCTCTACTTCTCCGAATCACCACCATGTATCTCAGGATCAGATAAGGGCGAAAGAGAAGAAATGGTGGCTGCATTAGATACAATAACAAACTGCCAGGGCAAAGCACGACATTGTACCATTCCTCCATGTGCCTGTTGCTGATCCTGAGAGACATTTACAACCCATGCCTGACGTGAAAGACGTGACATCATTGCAAGATGGAAATCATATTTGGAGGGCTGAGGGGGGATGAAAAAAACATCTGCTCGGAGTCAGAAGCAGGCAGAGAAATTCCAGCAAACTTTGAGTCAGATATGTTGCAAGATTGACTCTTGAAGAACCTCTATCTAGATCAAGATGTCTTGATGAAAGATTAATTGATAACCCATTCCTCATGTGTATAGCATTCACTCACAGCTCTGTTAAAGTTGATGAGCACATGCCCAGAGTGTACGGTTATAAATCACCTCCGCTCTCCTGCAGCTTCCAGTGTTTACAGTAAACAGTGAGCTGAAATGTAAAGTTATTTCAGTCCGTTGGCCAGGACTCATTGTAGTGGTTGTGCTACAGGCCGTTAGTCCAACCCAGAGCCCCCCTGTACCTCATTATGTGATTAGGCCTGTTTGCTCTGCTGGGGTTCTGTTGCAGCTCTACACTCATCCCTTCACCCACAAAAGACAAATACAGACGCAAACACGACAAGCCCACTTCCTCCAGATCCATTATGTCCTTCTATTCACCCTAAGTAGCAAACTCTTGAAATCCAATCAGCCCCTATTTTACTGATTGATCATTACAGGATGCAAGGTCAAAGGACAAGACTTTGAACTCTTAGGAAGTACAGAGGAGGATTCTCCAGGGAATGACCCCTTTGTTTATTAATTTGAAATGAGTTCAGCTATTGTATTTAAATGAGAAAGCAGGATCCCAATGTGAGGGTTTTTTTTTTCTTATTCAGCAAGGATGCCTTCTTTTGAATAAATGTTGTTCTATTGAACTTTCTATTCTTCAAAGAATCCTGAAAAAAATATATATTACCATTTTCATGAAAATATGAAGAAGCACAGATGTTTTCAACATTGATAAGAAATGTTTCTAGAGCAGCAAATCGGCATATTATAATAATTTCTGAAGGATCATGTGAGACAGAAGCTTGAGTAATGGCTGCTGAAAATTCAGCTTTGCCATCACAGGAATAAAGAACATATTCAAATAGAAAACAGTTATTTTAAATTATAATAATATTTCACAATATTACTATTTTTATACATTTTGAATCAAATAAATGCAGCCTTGTTGAGCATAAGAGACTTCTTTTAAAATCATTAAAAAAAAATGATAGCAACCTCAAACATCAAATATAAATTAGTTAAATTAAATTAGTTATAATTGTAATAATAAATCTATATTTATGTTTATAAATAATATACTTATTAGTGTAATATTTTAGTATACTTATAAAATATTTAAAATAGTAAATATTGAATGTATAATAAAAAATAATATTTTATTATTATATTTTAACTCTGTGTCCTAACCAAGGTTCATGCAACAAGAATTTTTGTCTGCATGATGCAACAACTTTTTATTTCTGCTACAACACATTAGGTTCCCAAAATCTCACACCTCCTAATTGTACATTAATCTTTAAATAATATGTACAGACTCCATGTGATTGTGTCGCATTTTCACATTCAGCACAGACAGGCAAATTGCTTGCCACTTGAAACTTGTTAGGACATTTAAACCGCATATTGTCATGCTTTACAGTGTAAACAGGCACTTTAAAACCTTAATAGTGCAGTCTTTATCCTGACTTCAACCACCACACTTTGAACCCAGCGAAAGTGAGCCAGAAAAACAAAAAACAAAAGGCGTGTCTGTTCCTCTCTGATATAGCGCTGCTGAGACAGTGGGTCATGCTTGAGCTGGAGAAATGTGAGCAGTGGCCTTTATCTGTCAGGAGAGAGAAAAAAAAGAGTGAGCAACAGGGAGTGAGAGAGAGCAGAGACAGAGCACTGTGTTGTGAAAGTGGAGATTAATACAAATACAGTGGAAAGAAGGAGGGGGAGCAGGGATAAAGTGGAGCTCTATCTCTCCTCCTTTTTTTTCTTGTTCCCTCCCTCTCTCTGCTCCCTCCCCCGGGCTGCAGGAGTAGTAGGAGGTTAACGTGACTGTGAGAGCTGTACTTTAAAACAGTACGGCGGGCTGAACTCACACTCAGACACACTCACAGCAGAGAAATCACACTGAAACATAAGGTCTGTAAACACTCAAACACTCACAATTTTAAACTGTATTTTTTTGGGGTGAGGTTTAAATATGTTTTCTATTCATTAGAAAATGAAACCAAGTTTTGTCTTCACAGGTCACTGTTATCAATCCCTCTGGATTTCTATATGGATCTTGGACTTTAAACAATTTCAAGAGGGAAATATCAGAGACAGATTTCAATTTGGGGTAGGACTGTAAAGGAAGGTACCTGGACTCAAAGCGGAGATGGACGCAGGCCCGTTGGCATCAGTGGCTGAGGGCTCTCTGGAAGGGGAGACGGTGTGTGCCGCTTTGGCCCGCTATGAAACCACATTGCGGGATGCCGTGCGTGAGATCCACGTGGATGTCAGTGCTTTCAAGCTGGGCATCGAGCGGAGACTAGAAGAGGCCATTAATGTGAGCGGACCTCTGGGCCGGGCCGTGGCGCAGCTGCAGGAGGAGAACCGGCAGCTCAGGGGTCAGTTAGAGGCCCTGACCCGACAGGTAGAGATGCTGACGGGGTCGGTGTGCAACAGAAGCGCACTTCTCACTGAAGGATTGGCGCCACCACAGAGCAACAGCAGCACCGCAGGGCATCAGCCTCCACCGTCTGCGGCCCCCAGCGCAGCAGCTCTGACCGGCTCCGCCAGCGGCTCTGCCTCCAGTCCCACCGCCACGCGCTTTTCCAGCAGAGCCACCTTCTCCGTCACCAGCAAAACTAATGTGAGTAGACATTTGCGAGAATGTGTTTAAATGGAAGCGTGACCTTGAGTGAGCTCATTTTGTGGAACTGGAAAAAATGAATTGATGTGAGGAACTTTATGTTGGAAAACTAAATATTTAGACATATAGAGAGAAGAAAGAAGCTGGATAACGCATACAAACTAACTGAATGTTTGTAGGGGCAGAATTTGTCTCAGACATTTGGCGCAGACTCTGACAAATGTGGGATGATGTTTGGATCAAGTGACAAATACTTCACTGCCACAGATCTTAAGCCACATATGGCTATGCATTATTGTAACTGTACCATAGTTCTTAGGCACAATATAAATAAATAATTCGATCACCAAGTAGGGTTTTTTTTTTTTTTTGGATATTTACAGTTGACAAGCTGCTAAGCAACTTGCCAAATTAATTTCAATTTTATAGTCATTTAAGAAGAGTTGGATCTATTTTATAAAATTAATGCATTTTTAACAGCATGGAAGGCAGCATGGAAGCTGCACCTGCAGTGGCTTAAATTAATGAAAAGAGGCCATTTAATGCTGCATAAATACATTAGTAATGTTATAAAAATTGATGATTAAAAATAATTATATTAGCAATATGAGCTTATAATAAATGTAGAACTTATTAAATTAAATTAAGGTAGCTCTGATGCTGCGTTTAATTTACACAGAAATAAAGCAGCTTATTTTTTATAGCTTTTATGCAGCATTGTGCTTTTGCACATAATTTAGAGCAGGAACAGATCTGTCCTCACTCAGATCAGCCTCACTTGTCTGTGTAAAGGCTCCAGATTTTTGTGAGATGACAAATTTTTAATTAAAACAACCACTTTAAAATGCTCAAACAACCCAGATGTTTTGTTCACATCTGTACTGATCAAACCAAGATGATTTTAGCAGTTTTAGCAGATGTCATTCATTCAAAGCATGCTTTATTTGATTATGTACATTTCATAGTTTGTGTATTTATAGTGTAAACTCTGCAAAGTTGAGGGAGTTTAGGATCCTGAGAAGCAGTTCTTGATATGATGGATAATAGCTCTGTTCAGGATTATAGGACTACAGCTTTATTTTGTTTGAGGAGACTCTCTGTTGAGTTGAACCTGTCAGCTTTAAGACTTTAACAGCTGTTGCTTGTGACAGTAAAGTGTCATGCAGTTGTCACTCATTACCTTAGAGCTCTGTGCTATGAAGTTTAAAAATACCATAATTTGCATAGCATGCAAATTTAATCAGCTTGTTTTATAAGGTCTTGTTTTAGACTTCAGGCTTGTAAATGGTTTTTCTAAATCATCATAATTGTAGTAGCAGGGAGTGCAGCTGATTTTGGCTGTGAGTAAGAGTCAGTAGAGACAAGGAAGGCTGTTATCTTCCCTGCCACATCCACACCTGCCAACCGCATAATCAGAGAGCTACGTTCTAGGCTTGTAAAATACTCAGAGACTGTTGTGGCAGGTCTGCAGAGCACTCCCTTTCAGGCTAAGCCTGCAGGAAAAAGTGAGCGAGAGAGAGAAGACTGGAAAAAGACAGCGAGACTCCACGTGGGGATGTGTGCTGGCCTGCCTCCACATGGCTGTACTGAGAGCACCTGCAGATATCATGAGTATCACACTTTATCTCACGCTCTTCCTTCTAACTCCGTGTCTGTCTCTGATTCTTTCAGAGGCCTGTTGTACTTTCCGTTCTTGGGAAATAACAGTTTATCCAGGGCTCAATCTCAGACTGCCGGCACTGTATCTGTGGCATTTATTGTTCTTGTCTCTCAGCTATCATTCTGTCTCACACGAAACTCTGTCTTCAGTCCTCTTCATTTATCGCTCCCTTTCCCTCGCTGTCTTTCTTTCTGTCTGTCATTCTGTGCATGGCCTCTCTCACAACAGTTTGTAGTCGTTTGAATTTAAGTTGATGTAGCAAACAAGAAGCATATTAGAAATTTGAATTCAAGTGTAAAAAAGTAGAAATAAAATTAATTGAAATTCAGGGATTTTATAAAAAAAAAGATAAGATTAAATAAATAACTTTGTCAAGGTTTAGAAGATGGATGGATGGATGGATGGATAGAAATAACAATGATAGATGGACAGAACAATTAGAACAACAGACAGAGAGACAGACAGACAGACAGACAGACAGATAGATAGATAGATAGATAGATAGATAGATAGATAGATAGATAGATAGATAGATAGATAGATAGATAGATAGATAGATAGAACAATGATGGATAGAATAATGATAACAACGGGTGGACGAATGAATGGACAGATGAACAGACAGATGAATGATTGATATATGACAATGACTCATGACAACAAGATGCCAGCAACATTATATGTTTTTGCTGTGACTTTACAGTCAAAATTTTAAACGCACATGAACTGTTTCATCCTGTGTTCCTCTTCCCGTGCTTTTGCTCTGCCCTCACTGTGTGCTGTCTCCACAGAGGAGTCCTGCACTGCTGTTGCCAATTACCGCAGCATTTCTGCGGTTTCAATGGGCCATTGTGTCGACATTCTGCCTCATTTGAAGTACACTGGGTGAGTCAGGATTTAAAGAACACCCAGAACACCCTCCTCCTTTCTTTATTCAGCGGGTTGTGGTGTAGATATAGCACTGCTGGACTCCGCTGGAGCCTCTTTCGTTTGAAGGACAGGTGCTTGGCTGGGAACCACACCTGTGGAGCCTGGTCCCACCACACGTTCACATTTGGCCTCAAGCACAAAAAAAGCCTCTTGCCCTCCATTACTGCTGATGTTAATAAATTGTTTAGGGGTCAGTGGGTTATCTTTGATTCTACTGTGCCTCAACATAGTCACTGCATTGTAAATGTCAGACACTTTGACTCCCACTGGAGCACATGTGTGTGTGTGTTCGGCTGTTCTTCTCCAGTGCATTTGAGGGAGAGAGTGGAGATTGGGGTGGGAGGAAGATAAGATTTGCACGGATGTTATCTGTGGAAACTCCGTTAGAGCATGCTCAAAATCTCAGAGAAAGGATATAGACTAACACAGGCATTCACAGACACAAATACGCTAACAGATATTGCAGATATTTAGTGTTAATCATAAACTCGATTTTGTCTTAGCTTCATGCTGTCAGTCCCAAATTATGAAGTTTATACGGCCTGGATTTGGCCTCCGGATCTTTGTCTAAGAGGTTTTTATTGATTTCTTTCTTCAGCTGTTCTACAGTGCACTTTAAGTTTCACAGATCTCTCAACTATTTTGTGTTTTAGCTCTCTTGACAGCATTTCAGAGTTCATTTTTAGACAGTTTTTTATTTTAAAATCAGAGTAGATGTTTGCAACTGTCTTCTAGTATCTTGGATTGAGTGCTAACTTTTGTCTTTTGATGAACATATCTTTTAAATTTAGTATTTCATCAAGTTGTATTGATTCATTTTAGTCAGTTTTACTCAAAACAGCATCTAGTTTTAATTTAAAAAAATCACATTGACAAGTGCAAAATATACAAAATATATTCAAACATTTTATACATAAAAAAATTTAAATGTAAAAAAAAATCATATTATTTCAAGACATATCTTAAAAAAAAACACATTATTAGTGCATTATTAATATTTGCAGTGTTTTTTCATCAACAGTATGTTGTTGTAATTATTGCCATGGTGCACTTATTTTACTTCACCTTATTTTTGCTGATAAAATCCAAAAACCCTTTGTTAATGGTTTTCATCAGTAATCTTAGTGGCAATAGTCAATCCACACATCTTCTCAAAGAGATTTAATCATCTGCATTACGGCATTAACATCTTCCACTAGGCTTGTAGCAACCAGCAGAATTTGCACTATTTTCTTGAGCCAAACTAGCCTTAAGAACAGACGTAATGCACTTTTTCACTTTTCCACTGGGAAGACAGCATGTTTCAGGATGTACTATTAAAGTAAATAAACTGTAAATGGTATAATATAAATTTGACCTAGGAAGTAGATAACAACTGAACATGTATATTGTTTTTGTTGAGGAGCTCAAGAAAATGCATCCTATCTTTTCTGTGGATTGTCATATTGCAAGTATTTTTCAATCAAGACGTTTTAAACTGGCAAAGAACCTTTAACAATTATAGTTGTGACATACACTGTTCACCATGTTATGACATAACCATAAACATTTATGCCTTCTGTGACACCTTTATACACACCACACATCTGCAGCGAGGACCGTTTTTCCTCTACATATACCCCATGTTGCCAAGCTTCACCAAATGACCATAACAGCACTTTAAATCCCATGTTTGGCTATGGCAGTGTGAGAAACACCCTCCTCGCTTTGACTTGCCTCACCCCAGAGTGCCAGTACATCTAGTTTTCACCCATCTAATATTGCCAAAGTCGAGCTGTTTTTAAAACAGTCCACTTTGGTTACATGGAGCCCAGAGGAATGTCGTTTGATCTGACATGCTTGGCTTTAAATTCGGTTTTGATGTTGGGAGTTTTCTAGATTTGGATGGCCTGCCAGGTAGCCAAGTAGGCTTCCAAAGGCTTAAAGGCTGAGCATTTGTTTGCAAAGATTCACTTAAGCGTCCACATTTGCGAGGCTGCTGGACTCCAAGCCTTTATTTATGAGGATAATGCATATGAAAATGCGCCTGTATAATTTTACGCCTTGGCAGGAGGGTTAAAGGAGCTTGCTTGAATATACTAGCATGTGTTTGTTTGCATGTGTTTGTGTGAGATATGTTTGGCGTTTCTAGCTCAGGCGCTGGCCCGAAGCCAAAGCACTCACAATGGAACAGATCGTTTAATCTCCTCTGTTGCCCTGCCTGGATCTCCATGTCCAGCACAGATTCCTGGCAGAGAAGAAGGAGTAGAACAAAAAACCTTTGCACAGCTATTAATACAGTAGAGTGCGAGAGAGAGGGCGAGAAAGAGGGAAAGAGTGAGGGAATGCGAGAGGGAGGGTGGAAAAGAGAGAATAGATTGTGGATGGGGGGCTAGAGAAAGGCATCCAGGCGCTCCCATGCTGCCCCTGGCTCTCCTAATTACTTCCAGACAATGCCATGTATTTTCATCTCCGTGGTTACAGGTTAATAATTCTGTGTTTTATGGTATGACCTCACTGCCCTTCAGGAACTATTGTCCTACATTGTAGGAATGCGTAAGGGCCAAGATTGGGAGAAGTTAGGTGAAGAAGTTCTAGCCTATCCACTCTACATGGAGTCACATTACTACTCATGTGTGTGTCACTGGAGTACAAGGCCTTTGGTGTCTCAGCTGGTGCTAGAAAGTCTAAAACAAGTTAAGCTCTTAGATATTGGATGCAAACTCCCGAAATGGTCCTTTTTCTCTCTCTAGCCTGAGGCGGTGTGTTTGACCACTACCCAGTTTTGTGTTCTCCATCTGCAGGTGGGGCTGTAGATGTAGCGAGTCCCTTGGGGTACAAACCATTAATCATGCTGCAGCGAATCGTGTTGAAGTGAACTCGCTGCATGGTCATGTAGTTTTAATCTGAAGAGGTTTCTCAAGAGTCTAGGAGCTCCAGCGTCAGAACCCACATGATTGTTTACAGATCAGTAATGTACAGTTCAGTTTCGAGTGCACTTCCCACTATGAGGATGTTTTGGTAAACCAAAGAGGTGTAGAAATGTTTTGTTAGGCAACCTAAAATGTACTTATGTGATAGCATTTAAAATACCAGGTGGATGGTAGCAAACTTAAGTAGATTGCAGAATATCTCAACTCTAAGGGCCAGATTTACTAATAGCTTGTGCCAGCGCAAACCGTCTTTTGGCGTTAAAATAGTACTGCCAGGATTTACTAAAGACACGCGTGAAGAATGCTGAAAAGGTGTGGACATTTATAGGAGTTTCCCTTTCAGACGCAAAATTTATGGGAGGAGAGTATTGAAATGAATCACGCAATGTGATTTATTACATTTGTGCTCATCAAATTACTGGTATTTGCACCATTTAATGCACAAAAAAAGCATGTCTTAAAGCAGGCGCTAATTTGCACTGCTCTTGGTAGATTGTGCTGGTCATTATGGAAATGATCTGGATGCGTCTGTGTTCTTTAATGTGCGCATTGTCAGTAAATCACATGCAGAATTTTCCCCTTCCATCTGCGCTTTTATGGAATTGCGCTCTAACGCTAATTTGCCCTGTTTACTAAATCTGGCTCTAAGTATTTTCATATAAGGAAACTTCAAAACAGAATTCTGATTTGTGAACAAATCATTCTTTTGAGACAAATCCGATTAAACTAGTTCACAAATAACATGAATTAATTAATCTGTGAAATCAAGCGATCCTCTTTCAGCCAATTCTTTTCAGTAAACTCTTTCACAAACAGCACTGAATGATTCATTTGGGAATTTAAATGATTAAGTTGCACCAGTTGAACTTACTGATTCAGTAATCCAGTTTAAGCTAGCAAATCACTTAATTGGACTTGTCTGACTCAAAACGAGCCAAGAATTAAGAGTAATCCTCAAAGCTTCAATATGCTGACTCCTAATAATTCATAATAATGTCAGAGCGGACTCTAACCAGTATTTAATATGACTCAAAGTTGACTACATTTGGTTACACCAATGAAATTAAATTGGAAGGTCAAATTCAGGGCTTGAATTTATGTGGCCTGGAGAACAACAAGGCTTTTTACAGTGTACATTTGTGAATGTAGGAGTATGTGGGAGTGAAAATGAAGCACACCCAACTCCCTGAGAAATCAGGAGCAATTCTTGTAGTTTACTGTTCAAATGAGTGTTAGAAAAGAGAAATTGCAGGCTTTGTGGTGTTTCAAAAAACAGGTGTTTGGGCCTCTGTCTTCACAAACACTTGAGTTTGTGTAGGAAATTACAGAGCAAAGACCCTCACAAACCAGGCATCCCATCCCTGTCTGTCTCAACTTTATAGACTCTACCTCTCTCTGACTTTTTAACAGCAGGAAAAACAACTCTTAAATTACTATCGGCTAAATTGGGGGACAAACATTTCTCTTCAATCACGAATGATTCATTTGCTTTTCACACAGTAGATTTATGCCTTAAACAGCATCCACTCTGCTTTTCCTGATCATGACACTCCTGCTCCAAAAGTGTGCCCAGCTATTTGTACATTGGAAAATATAAATAGCACTATCAGCATGGCTTATTAATACCAGAGAGGGCCTTGTAAGAGCTGGCTATCTGTAGGATTTGAGTGACAGGGGCTGGAATTAGTCCCCTGAACCCTCTAGAGTTCTCCCACAAACATGCCCTCTATTGTTGTTTATGTTCCATTCCATTCCCCCGCCACCACAATATTCCAAGAATCTCAAATGTCATACTGAGGCAAGAATATCCTTTTAGATACGTTTAAAATCAGATGCGCACACACACAGCGCTTCATCAAAACTGGCATTCATCTCTCAGATCATACACAGAGCAGCTCTCTGTTTTCTCTTGCAGTAACAATGCTCAACTCATATTTCACTCACCATCAAATCACTCCAAGATTATATACAATTCAACCTTGTGATTATCCGCCGAAAAAATCTTCCTTTATGCACCCCAGCATTGCATAGGCAGGCTTCCAGGACGCTAGGGAAATTCTTATTTTGCCGTAGAGGGACATTTAGACTCACATGAAAGGTTTTCTGTGTGGGGAGTCCATTGTCTGAGCAGACTGTACATAGTAACCGCATTTAGAGGCATTCGGTTTATGTAGGCCTATTGTAGGAAAAAAACAAATGGCCTGAAGACTCCTCAATGCCTTTTCTTGTCTTCTCACCTGCAGGAGTGATTACTGTGTCTCTGAAGGGGCTGTATTCAGTCCTCTAGTGGTCTGTTTTGAATAGTCTGAGAGACGACGCTGTTGTCAAAAGCACCCTTATTGTCTTTGAGTGTCCACAGTTATGAGGACAGGAGACGAGTGACCCTCTCTGAGGACAAAAGAATGGACTGTCCAGGTTTTTTTCCCCCCTCTTTTGTGTGGCTAGAGGACTCAGGCTGAAGTTGGGCTGAACAATTAAATTGCCATGTTGATGATAATTGATATTGAAAATAGTCTTTTAAATGAATCAGTTGAACCAGTTCACAGCAATAGCATTGAATGATTCAGTTGTGAATTTGACTGATTGTAGCATTAAACAACTCACTGATTCAGTTATCTGTTCAAGACCAGATAGCTATATTGAACTTTTTGAACCATTTAAACTGTTTCACAAATAACAATTAATTAATTTGTGAATTTGACTGATCCAGTTGCAGCAATTAACAACTCATTGCAATGCCTCACTGCATTGTGCAGTTCATGAGCAAATGAGCTTCTTTTGAGCCAATTATTTTCAAAGAATCAGTTGAACCAGTTCACAGATAACAAGGAATGATTCAGTTGATTAAATGATCTGTTTAAGACCAGATAGCGATGTCCAATTTTGAATATGCCGTTCTTTTGAGGCCAGTCTTTTCAATGAATCAGTTGAACAGGTTCAAAAATAACATTAATTAATTAATTTGTGAATTCAACTAATTCAGTTGTAGCAGTTAACAACTCACTGATCTGCTCTGAAACCCAATGGCATTGTCAGATTTGTGAACGAATCATTCTTTCAAGATTGAAGTTGGGCTGAACAGCTAAATAGGTTTGAAAAATAAAAGCAAAATGTTATTGTAGCAGTGCAATACTATGCTGGATTACTTGATAAATTAAAGAAATTCATCGATTATTAAAATAGTTGTTAGTTGCAGCCTTTGACTAAAGTGCTTTTCCACATGTTCTGTCTCACCTCTTATTTCCTGCACTTGTTTTATTGCTCCTCTCTATTAATGCAATGACGCATTCTCTGGGATGGAGAATGTGTTGTTCCTGGAGTAAAAAAGAGCAACTAGGGTGAGTGCATGCGGTTCAGTGAACATGAGATGGGTGTGGTTAGATTCCCACCTACACCTCTTAATTTAGCCCAGGGGCTGAGCAGCAGGTGACCTCTGTGCCTGTAGTAGTGCCTGAACCAATGCATTTGGAAGGAATTTCAGATACAAACCTTAATGGCTGCAGGCAATGTTTTTCCAAATTCAGGCTGTGCGAAAACACTATAATACACGATCCCTATCACTAAACAGTAACATGTCTGCTGATATCCCCTAGAGAGACTGACACATGACGCAGTACAGCATTGAAAACCTGCGTGTTTAGCAAATCAGAGTTGGATAAGTTTCATGGTAGGGGTGAATTTTGTCTCCCCCTATCTCCTTCTCTCAATGGGACAGGCAGCTGCTCCCCTGACCGCACACCCCTCCAGCATTCCTTAGATGTGATGTCACCTGGCTTCCAGTTCAATTACTTCTTGAGTCTCACTAGGAAGTTATTTCTCTTTTAAAATACATTGATTGCATGCATAGTTTTTAATCCCTGTGTTTTTGTATTTGCACTCATAAATGAGCACTTCCTGTGCAGGAAGGCACATTTGTTTGCATATTACCATGTGTTTGCATGTACTAGTGAGAGTCAGGCTGCACACAAAGAAGCTTTTTAAAGCCCATTGATAAGCTGCCAGGTAATTAATGACAGTGCAAGAGACAACTAAACATGCACAGTCATTTGTTTGGTTTGCTTCCAGGCCTTAAACAACTAGTCCGGCACCCTCTTAGGAGACAATCTGCTTTTATAATGGTTAGCTCATTGCAGCCGAGGCCAAACATCTGTATCTGTATAACTATTTGATGGTTGAGGTCTGAAGGAAATGAAGCAAGGCGGTGACCTTCATGTGTCAGCGTGTAACTTCAGGGCACTAATGTCAGCATGTGTTCTTGCATTTAGGTCAGACAGAAGACCTAGTGAAGAATAGTGGCTATTAAAGATTAAAATAGACCAGCAAAGCGGCCATATCTGTATTGATGACCCACATCAGGCCTGATCCAGAGCTTTGATTTATTTTTAAAAGAGACTAGGCTTCTGTAAACATTACTGGACTCCATAGTGATTTCATAGTGAACTCATCAATCAAATGTCTTTGATTAGATTACATCATTCACTTGCTTTAGCAGAATGTGACCTTCTGAAGAACTCATTTGAAGCCACTTTGGCTCTTTTCATGTCTCTGATTAGGGTTTATTGGATAATCACATCATGTGTCTCGTGTTCTTTACCCTGTTTTTCAGAGGTGTAAAGAGTACCTGAAAACCATACTTGAGTAAAAGTACAGATACCTTACAGTGAAAATTACTCCACTACAAGTTACAAGTCACCAATTCCAAAACAACTTGAGTAAAAGTATTAGAGTATCTGATTTTAACAGTACTTAAGTATTTTACTTATACTAAATATAGGCTCAAAGATGCACAAGTCAAAAAGACATGCCAGCCAAAAACTGTAACGTTGTGGAGAAGCTGGGGAAAAAGGCAGAGGCAAGGATCTGTGTGCAGATATTTCATGGAAAAGATAGAACAAACAATAAACCAAAAACCAAAAGGAACAAAGAACAGAATGACGGGCAGACAGACAACCATTACATTCAACAACTCACAAAGAACTAAAGAAACACTAAGGCTGTATATACAATATACAGGAGGCTAACAAGCTGAACAAGATAAGATACAAAATGACTACAAGCACCACGGCAGACAGGAAGTGACATAAAAGTCCAAGACAAGGCACAGAAAATGCAAGAAAGAGCTGATTTGTGAGGAGAGCAATCACGCTTATTTTCTGAAACCAAAATAAAACTGAACACCTCAAAATTGCAAAAACAAAAAACAATATCCTTCAAAAAGGTCTCTTCAGTGTAACGGATAAATAAAATAATGTTAAGTAAAATTAAAAAGTCAAAGTTTTCTTGCACTGGATGTGCTGGTTTTCGGCCTCATTGGCAGCTGCAGTCATGTCCTCATCTCATTTATAAAACACCTGTGATTCACAACTACTGGCTAAGAAACTCACATTCACGTAAAGTAGCCTTGTTGACAAGTTTGGGTAAGAGCAAAATGCACAAGATATAGTACTTTCAGTGCCCTGTAGTTGGCAATATCACATCTTTTGTAGCATAAATAAACTGCTGCAGAAAAGCTAGGTGCCATGCAAAATGTAATGTGTAACTGCAACACTCATTTCAAATGTAGTGGAGTAAAGAGTACAGATACTCATTTAAAAATGTAGTGAAGTAGAGAGTAAAAGTAGCTAATATCTTTGATACTCAGTACTACTACAAAGTACCCGAAAAGATACTTAAGTACAGTAATTAGTTACATTTACTCAAGTACTTTACACCTCTGCTGTTTTGGTGGTTATCCATTTGTGACTGGGCCTCTTGAGAAAAATACTTGTTTATAGGGACTTTTTTAAATTTATTTATAACCAATTTATTGATAACCAAAAAAGGCTGATATTAAAATTCGGCAATGTTTTGTCTATCAGTCCTGTTTAAATGCTACAGATGACTTTAGGCATCACAGCGTTGTAATGTACAGCATGAAAAATTTGATATTCATTATGAGATCTGCTAAAGATTACATTTAAAAGTGTTATTAAATTATTAGTCTTTTTAAAGATTAACTATAAATGCTGCTTTTCTCTCTAACAGAGTGTTGAGCGAGATGAGCCCATTGATGTGGATCCTGCACCAGTTTCCCAAGGCTTGGAGAATGGACACTTATCCTCAACAGGTATTATCACTCAAAATCACTCAAACAAGCCACAACACAACAGAAACAAGCCACCACACAATGAAAACAAGCCGCAACACAACAAAATTAGCAAAACATAACGGAAACAAGTTGCAACACAATGGAAACAAGACTCAACATAACGACAACAAGCTGCAACACAACAAAACAAGCCGCAACACAACGGAAACAATCCACAACACAATGGAAACAAGCCACAACACAACAAAACAATCCGCAATACAACGGAAACAAGTCTCAACACAACAAAAACAAGCCACAACACAACGGAAACAAGCCGCAACACAATGAAACAAGCCGCAACACAACGGAAACAAGACTCAACATAACAAAAACAAGTCTCAACACAACAAAACAAGCCGCAACACAACGGAAACAAGTCGCAACACAACAAAAACAAGCCACAACACAACGGAAACAAGACTCAACATAACGAAAACAAGTTGCAACACAACAGAAACAAGCTGCAACACAACAAAACAAGCCACAACACAAAAAAACAAGCCGCAATACAACGGAAACAAGCCACAACACAACAAAAACAAGCCACAACACAATGAAAACAAGCCGCAACACAACGGAAACAATCCACAACACAATGGAAACAAGCCACAACACAACAAAACAATCCGCAATACAAAGGAAACAAGTCTCAACACAACAAAAACAAGCCACAACACAACGGAAACAAGCTGCAACACAATGAAACAAGCCGCAACACAACGGAAACAAGACTCAACATAACAAAAACAAGTCTCAACACAACAAAACAAGCCGCAACACAACGGAAACAAGTCGCAACACAACAAAAACAAGCCACAACACAACGGAAACAAGACTCAACATAACGAAAACAAGTCGCAACACAACAGAAACAAGCTGCAACACAACAAAACAAGCCACAACACAAAAAAACAAGCCGCAACACAACGGAAACAAGCCACAACACAACAAAAACAAGCCACAACACAATGAAAACAAGCCGCAACACAACGGAAACAAGCCACAACACAACGGAAACAATCCACAACACAACAAAAACAAGCCACAACACAGCAAAACAAGCCACAACACAACGGAAACAAGCCGCAACACAGCGAAAACAAGCCACAACACAAAAAAACAAGCCGCAACACAACAGAAACAAGCCACAACACAACAAAAACAAGCCACAACATAATGAAAACAAGCCGCAACACAACGGAAACAAGCCGCAACACAACGGAAACAATCCACAACACAACGGAAACAATCCACAACACAACGGAAACAATCCACAACACAATGGAAACAAGCCACAACACAACAAAACAATCCGCAATACAACGGAAACAAGTCTCAACACAATAAAAACAAGCCACAACACAATGGAAACAAGCCGCAACACAATGAAACAAGCCGCAACACAACGGAAACAAGACTCAACATAACAAAAACAAGTCTCAACACAATAAAACAAGCCACAACACAACGGAAACAAGTCGCAACACAACAAAAACAAGCAACAACACAACGGAAACAAGCCGCAACACAACGGAAACAAGACTCAACATAACGAAAACAAGTCGCAACGCAATGGAAACAAGACTCAACATAACGAAAACAAGTCGCAACACAACAGAAACAAGCTGCAACACAACAAAACAAGCCACAACACAACGGAAACAAGCCGCAACACAATGAAAACAAGCCACAACACAAAAAAACAAGCCGCAACACAACGAAATTAGCAAAACACAATGGAAACAAGCCGCAACACAACAAAAACAAGCCACAACACAACGGAAACAAGACTCAACATAACAAAAACAAGCCGCAACACAATAAAAACAAGCCGCAACACAACGGAAACAAGACTCAACATAACAAAAACAAGTCTCAACACAATAAAACAAGCCACAACACAACGGAAACAAGTCGCAACACAACAAAAACAAGCAACAACACAACGGAAACAAGCCGCAACACAACGGAAACAAGACTCAACATAACGAAAACAAGTCGCAACGCAATGGAAACAAGACTCAACATAACGAAAACAAGTCGCAACACAATAGAAACAAGCTGCAACACAACAAAACAAGCCACAACACAACAGAAACAAGCCGCAACACAATGAAAACAAGCCACAACACAAAAAAACAAGCCGCAACACAACGAAATTAGCAAAACACAATGGAAACAAGCCGCAACACAACAAAAACAAGCCACAACACAACAAAAGCAAGCCACAACACAACAAAAACAAGCCACAACACAACAAAACAAGCCACAACACAACGGAAACAAGCCGCAACACAACGAAAACAAGCCACAACACAAAAAAACAAGCCGCAACACAACAGAAACAAGCCACAACACAACAAAAACAAGCCACAACACAATGAAAACAAGCCGCAACACAACGAAATTAGCAAAACACAACGGAAACAAGCCGCAACACAACAAAAACAAGCCACAACACAATGGAAACAAGCCGCAACACAACGAAATTAGCAAAACACAACGGAAACACGCCGCAACACAACAAAAACAAGCTGCAAAATTCGTCCTATGCCTAGTGTTGTGGTGATTTTGTTGTGTTGTGGATTATTGTACATTAGTGTAACAACTAAAATAGTTATTAGTATAAATCGGACATTATACTGCTTAAATTGAAACTAATTGACCACAATCCATTTTCTCTCCAATCAGAAAATTCCACTATGCCTTTGAGGAGAATCTCACCACCCAACGGTGTGCCACAGGAGCACTCGGCCCCCGTTTCAATGGCGATGCCACACCTGCCAATCACAGCAACCACCAAAGTGGCTGACTCAGCAGTTATGAAAAGTCCTGAGTCACCTGGTAGCCTGATGCAAGCCATGCCGTCAGCCATAACAGATTCACTGACAAACAGTCAGCCGGTCACCAGTAAAAACCAGCCACAACTAGAGTCTCCTGTTCATGCAGGTATGACTATCACAACTTCACAAAGTGAGGCTACAGATGAGTCTATCTGCTGTCATCTCCTAAATGTGTGTGTTGGTCTTGTGGTTACAGTATCGTCTGTGAAAACATGGGCTCCGACTCCTGCCAGGACTATGGGTTCGCCACGGCTTAGTGGTAGGACAAATTCAACCATTCTCTGTGACTCATATATATACAGCATGTGCTTTTATGATAAAGTCTGTCTCATTGTTTGTGTTACTGCATGTTTTGTCTTACAGAGAAAGCATCTTCTATTCCAGCCAAGTCAGTGACTTACTCTGGGCTTTTCCCACAAAGTACAGACAGGTGGGTCGAGTGTGAATATGCCTTAGTGCAAATAAATGTTTCCACTGAGCAAGATCTTGGTAACACTTTACAATAAGATTTCATTTGTTTGCATTAGTACATTAGATATCATAAACTTTGAACTAGCAATTCTTTGTAAAGCATGTATTTATCTTGGTTAATGTTAATATCTGCTATTTAAAAATACTTTTATTCAGCAAGGATGCATCATGTTGATCAAAAATGACAGTAAAAATATGTATAATGTTACAAAAGTTAAAATAAATACTGTTCTTTTATATTCATCAATGAGTCCTGGGGAAAAAAACAATCACAGTTTCCACAAAAATATTGCGCAGTTTTTACTGATCTGTAATCAAATAAATGCAGCTTTGGTTAGCATGAGAGGCTTCTTTTAAAAACATATTAAAAAATATACAGGTGCATCTCAATAAATTAGAATGTCGTGGAAAAGTTCATTTATTTCAGTAATTCAACTCAAATTGTGAAACTCGTGTATTAAATAAATTCAATGCACACAGACTGAAGTAGTTTAAGTCTTTGGTTCTTTTAATTGTGATGATTTTGGCTCACATTTAACAAAAACCCACCAATTCACTATCTCAACAAATTAGAATACTTCATAAGACCAATAAAAAAAAAAACATTTTTAGTGAATTGTTGGCCTTCTGGAAAGTATGTTCATTTACTGTATATGTACTCAATACTTGGTAGGGGCTACTTTTGCTTTAATTACTGTCTCAATTCGGCGTGGCATGGAGGTGATCAGTTTGTGGCACTGCTGAGGTGGTATGGAAGCCCAGGTTTCTTTGATAGTGGCCTTCAGCTCATCTGCATTTTTTGTCTCGTTTCTCATTTTCCTCTTGACAATACTCCATAGATTCTCTATGGGGGTCAAGCACACCAACACCATGGTCATTTAACCAACTTTTGGTGCTTTTGGCAGTGTGAGCAGGTGCCAAATCCTGCTGGAAAATGAAATCAGCATCTTTAAAAAGCTGGTCAGCAGAAGGAAGCATGAAGTGCTCCAAAATTTCTTGGTAAACGGGTGCAGTGACTTTGGTTTTCAAAAAACACAATGGACCAACACCAGCAGATGACATTGCACTCCAAATCATCACAGACATCACCGATCATCGAACTTGGGCTATGAGCTTCTCCACCCTTCCTCCAGACTCTAGGACCTTGGTTTCCAAATGAAATACAAAACTTTCTCTCATCTGAAAAGAGGACTTTGGACCACTGGGCAACAGTCCAGTTCTTCTTCTCCTTAGCCCAGGTAAGACGCCTCTGACTTTGTCTGTGGTTCAGGAGTGGCTTAACAAGAGGAATACGACAACTGTAGCCAAATTCCTTGACACGTCTGATGCCTTGACCCCAGCCTAAGTCCATTCCTTGTGAAGTTCACCCAAATTCTTGAATAGATTTTGCTTGACAATCCTCATAAGGCTGCGGTTCTCTCGGTTGGTTGTGCATCTTTTTCTTCCACACTTTTTCCTTCCACTCAACTTCCTGTTAACATGCTTGGATACAGCACTCTGTGAACAGCCAGCTTCTTTGGCAATGAATGTTTGTGGCTTACCCTCCTTGTGAAGGGTTTCAATGATTGTCTTCTGGACAACTGTCAGATCAGCAGTCTTCCCCATGATTGTGTAGCCTAGTGAACCAAACTGAGAGACCATTTTGAAGGCTCAGGAAACCTTTGCAGGTGTTTTGAGTTGATTAGCTGATTGGCATGTCACCATATTCTAATTTGTTGAGATAGTGAATTGGTGGGTTTTTGTTAAATGTGAGCCAAAATCATCACAATTAAAAGAACCAAAGACTTAAAGTACTTCAGTCTGTGTGCATTGAATTTATTTAATACACGAGTTTCACAATTTGAGTCGAATTACTGAAATAAATGACAGTAATTCAACTTTTAACTAAACTTTTCCACGACATTCTAATTTATTGAGATGCACCTGTATATATAACCGACCCCAAACTTTTGAACTAAGTGTATACTAAAGCATTTCTTAACACTTCAAATAAAATAACATGACATATTGAGAACAAACATGAAATGACAATGTAGAGCAGTATATTTATAAATTAGCATTAACTGCTGTAAAAAAAAAAAAATGCTAATTCTTAGGTGATGATATAAAATTCTTTATTGTAAAGTATTGTATGTTTCTGTCCTGTGTTTTTAATTGTAAAATAAACATTTTGTTTCCCTTTCTAAATCGATTTTTTTAAATTGTTAATTGCATTTTTTCAAAATGTTAAGTAATGTAACATTTCATTAAAAGTGATGCTGTCTAGCACACATCTGTGGGCGAGTTAAGTCTTGTTTCAAGCAGAAAGTGTCCCTAGTAAAAACATAAATTAGGAAAATGGTCATTTAAAATGGTTATAGGGATTATATTATATCTCCTGGCTTTGTTAAAACCAAACCTACACCCTTGGATTAGGCAACTGTGAAATCTATAAAAATCTTTAAAAATCTAAATTGCACAAATCATTTCATCATCAAATGTTGACACAAAACGTTAATATTGCACAGAACTGAAGTGTTTCTGATCCATCTTTATGTCTTTACACCAGGAATGTGGATATGTCAGAAGATTTATCCTTCGGTAGAGGTATTGAGCGCAGACGAGAGCTTGTGAGGTCCCAGACTTTACCTCGAAACATTGGAGCCCAGGCTCGCAGGTCCATTTTTGAGAGGCTGGACTCTGAGAACAGGTAATGGAATCATCCGCATGTTTATGCAACCTTTCTTTTACATTCTGAAAAGTCAATCACAATAAAAACCTCTTGCATTGATCTTCCCAACTCAGTCGACCCAAGCCTGTGGATTCCAAACCAAAGCTGAAACGCTCTCAGAGCTTTGGAGTATCCAGTGCTAGCAGTATCAAGCAGATTCTTCTGGAATGGTGTCGATCCAAGACCATTGGGTACCAGGTAAGACATCGCCTTCCATGCCTCATGGTATTTATCTCAAATCAGCAGAAAAAAAGGAGCTTTGAACACATATAGTATATTAAAAGTATGGTTTAACAACACTTCAGACTGAGAAGATGAGGATTATCATGAATCACAGAGCTTCCTATACTGTTATTTTAAGATTTAGCACATTATGAAGTGTTATTCTCTTCATTAGCTTTAACGTACCAACTTTATTAACATCGAGAAGAGAGTGAATGGACATTACGTGTGTGGTATTAGTGTTCCATATATTCTGCCTGACTCTAGTGCGGCTTTGCAAACCAGCCCATGTGGCTCTAGTTAGAGATAGTAATGTAATGGTCAAGCCTAATTTAGAGTCAACAGAGAGCAGTACGTAAACATGAGAACCACAGCAGACAGCTGACAACACGCATGACGGTTTCCATTTCCCTCAGTGACAGACAATGTCTCAGCCTGTCAGATTTGCCAGCTACGGATGAAAAATGAACACCATTAAATGATGAGGTGTACAGAAAATTCCAGCATATGAAGATAAGAGCCAGACAACAATAAAACATCTGCTCTGACAACCACAAGCACGTCTGCAGACTCTCAAAGAAAATTATTATTGTTCTGTGCCTCTCGCTTATCCAAGGATCAAGCTAGAAGAATCATACCGTCTTTTTCCAATCTATTGTTATTCGTTATTATTATTCCCTTAAGATTTATTACATTCTTAAATTAAATTGATGAAAAAAAATTATATATAAATTCGGCACACTACTCACACTTTTGTATTTATTTCTATTATATATTAATATTATTTAAGTTTTAGTTATTTTAGTGCATCAAATTAAACTAAATGAAAATAAAAATGTTGGCAACAATCTAAAAATAAAATTTAAGTTTATTATATCTTATTTTATTTCAGTTAACATTTATATTATTCCAAGTAATGAAAAAAGGGATGATTTTAATTTTAGATTTAATTAAATATAATAACCCTATATATATATATATATATATATATATATATATACTGTATGTATGTATGTATGTATATATATCCTACACACTTACCTGCATATATGATTCAGGTTTGCAAGGCATAGTTATATTTTTATATCTTTTTATGTATTTTTTCATCTGTATTTTTTTTTTTTTTTTTTTTTTTCATTATTTTGATGGAAAACTACAAAAACAGGCTTTTTTTTTTTTTTGGAATAACATGCACTGATGATTCAAGCTCAGTGAAACCAGGAACATTTAATAAAATATATAAAGCCGATTTGACTTTGTGTTGAAGGTTATGGGAGCAAAACCCCAGTGTGCTGTGAAATATAATAGCTTCACTCTCTCCCATTAATCTGCAGAACATCGACATTCAAAACTTCTCATCCAGCTGGAGTGACGGCATGGCATTCTGCGCCCTGGTCCACTCTTTCTTCCCCACAGAGTTTGACTACAACGTCCTGTCCCCTGCCGACCGCAAACATAACTTTGAGCTGGCATTCAGCACTGCAGAGTAAGTCACTGGAATGGAGGCGATTCTGTTCAGCCTTTTCACTATAGCATTGAGATGTCAACACACTTCATGGTGCCTTAACCTCTGAAAGTTGAGTAGTTTGTCTTACTGTCATCCCATCACACACTGAAAAGCGTAGATGACAGAGAAAAAAAATACAATTAACAAGAAATATGATACATTCACTACTGTTCACAACTTTGGTGTCAGTCAGATTTTTTTTTTTTTAAGAAATTAATACTTTTAATTAGCAAGCATGCATTAAATTGATCTAAAGTGGCATTTATAATGTTACAAAAGATTTCTATTTAAAATAAATGATGTTCTTTTGAACTTTCTATTCATCAAAGAAACCTTTTTTTTTCTTTTATCATTGTTTTGACAAAAATATTAAACCGCACAACTGTTTTCAGCATTTTTAATAGTAAGAAATGTTTCTTGAGCAGCAAATCAGCATATTAGAATGATTTCTGAAGGATCATGTGACACTGAAGCTTCAAAATTTAGCTTTGCCAAAGCAGGAATAAATTATATATAAAAATTAACAAATTAGACAGAAAACAGTTTTAAATTAAAATAATATTTCACAGTATTACTTTTACTGCATTTTTAATCAAATAAATGCAGCCTTCATGAGCATAAGAGACGTTTTTCCAAAAACATTTTACTGACCCCAACATCAGTATACTTTTTCCATTGTGTTAAAACGATTTTCTGTCATTTTGTACTCGGCCTCATATTATTTCAAACCCATAATGTCTGTCAAGCTCCAAAATACACAAAAATCTGCATAAAAGTATCAAAAACAGGTCACTCTGAAAAGATTCTTGTAAAAATCCCCTTTTATGTTTTATGGAAAAATAAACAAATAAAACTCTGTAATGACATACGGGTGAGCAAATAACTACAGTATATTCATTTCCATTTAAAAGCTCTAATAAAGTATTAAAAGTCTTTAACTAGGAATAGATGGACAGATGAGATGTGAACTTAATGTGACCCGAACCAACAAGCTGAACAGAATGATGCCAAAATACAAGCTGACACAAATCATCTGCAGTTGTGCTCCACATCACCTCACAGTACGGCACAGAAGATAAAGTTACTTAGTTTCCAATGCGTCTGAGTCTAAGGTGTCCGTAAAAGCACACTTTAAACCACTAACGCATGCCAACAAATCCCAGTTGAGCTCAAAGAAACAGCTTCCCCTCGAACAGCTTACTCCGACCTGACAGCCCAGCAGCATCACATCATGCTCCTACAACTCCTGTGTCCCAATTCCCACATCCTGAAATATTCACATAGACCTAAAACTGCACCAACAACGTCCTCTGAACATATGTATTACACTCATCATATTAACTTAAATAATCAACGGACATGGAGAATGAATAAAAAACAGCCATACACATCCACCCCTGTTAAATCTGTTTTCTGTGTTTCCAGGCAGAAAGCTGGCTGCGATAGGCTCATTGAAGTGGAGGACATGATGGTGATGGGCAGAAAGCCAGACCCCATGTGTGTCTTTACTTATGTCCAGTCACTATATAACCACTTGCGCAAGTTTGAGTGAGATCTCAGCCTCTTCAGCCCCAGCTGACCACTCTGCACTCCCCCCTGCTGGACAAAACTGAACTCTGAGATAGTCACTATGGGATGGGGCTACAAAATGTCCACAGGAACCCACACAATTTCAAGCATGAAGCTTCTACGGTTGCATTTTAGTCAAGAAAAGGTCATCGACTGTTTATACAGTCCTTTGAAACATGGCTTTTGTGTATGGCATGCTCTTTTTAGAAATGGTGGCCTCTGATTTATTACTAAACAGCTTGAAGTTAAAGGAATAGTTCACCCCAAAATGAAAATCTAATCATCTTCAGGCCATCCAAGATGTAGTTTGTTGGAACAGATTTGGAAAAATTTAGTATTACGTTACTTGCCCACCAATGGATCCTCTGCAGTGAATGGGTGCCGTCAGAATGAGAGTCCAAAAAGCTGATAAAAGCATCACAATAATCCACAAGTAATTCACATGAGTCCACCCCATCATTTAACATCCTAAGTGAAAAGCTGTGTTTGTAAGAAACAAATTCATCATTAAGATATTTTTAACTTTAAACTGTTGCTTTCTGTCATCATAATTTTGCTTTCTCCAGTGAAAAAGTTGTCTTGTCTGAATCAGGTAAGAAATATGCATAGATTAAGCACCGTTTACAAGCAAAAGCAGTCCAAAACAGCTATAAACAAATATGTTGGTGGATTTTGATGTGAGAGGACAACAGGGGATGGACTTATTCAGTAGAGGAAGTGTTATTAGGGATTATGGACTCCTATTTTGGCCAAAAGTAATGACGGTTAAGTTAAAATGCCCCAATGATGGATTTGTTTATCACAAACATGCAGCTTTTTGACATTATTATAGATTGGATTCATGTGGATAACTTGTGGATTATAGTGATGTTTTTATCAGCTGTATGGACTCTTATTCTGAGGGCACCCATTCAGTACAGAGGATCCATTGATGTAATTGTAAATTTCTCCATACTCAACATCTAAGATGGCCAGAGGGTCAGAACATTTTTGTTTTTGGGTGAACTACTATTTTAAATTCAGTGGATTATAGAGCCATTTTATAGACTGCAAAGATAGAGACATAGAAATCTGTTAGTAGATTTCATATTTACTAATGAAAGATAGAAAGAAATAGAAATGTACAGGAACTAAGGTACAATATATCTTTTGTTCTCAGATAGAATGGCACATTTTTTTATAACTATTTTAATTTTTTTTTTTTTATCTAATTTTCAGTGGCATAAGAGCAGTGTTTCTTATGCCACCTTGAGCTGAACGTTTCTGTTAGTCTTTTATACTGTGTTTCTGTAGCTTTGCCAAAGCTCATATACACAGGTGCATGTGCAGGAAGTACAGTACACAACATACAGTAAGCACTGGATCTGCGTTGTAACCAGAAATGCTGTAAACCTGGTTAAACGAAGCTGGACTCTCAACAGTGAGCATCACCAGGGAGTATGATATAATAAATGTTTTTTTTTTTCTTTCTTTTGAATGCTTTTGACTCAACTTAGTTTTTGAATGTTTTTTATTATTGTTTTCTTGTATAAAAAAAAAGAAAAAGAAAAAAAAAGAGACACTTTTCTACACAACATCTTGTGAGTTAGTAACAATCACAATAAACATCAAAGCACAAATCATGTTTCTTAGTTATAAATGAAACAAAGAATAACACTCCTGTAGATGACATTCAAATAAATAAAACAGATAAACAAGACAAAAAGATCATAATGTACCTTCTAGTGTCTTGAGATCAAAGAAGTGGTTTCCAAAACCTCTTCTTTGAATAATTAAACTTTTGATTAAATTCCAAACTTTCTGATTCATTCTAATCTTGGTCATTTTAGTGTATAGGATTCCTTTGTAAAAGCCTTTTTACTGTATTTTAGATCAAAACTAATGATTCTGATTTGGAGAAAAACTAAGCAAACAAAAAGAAGCTGTACAGTGAAAAACATTAATGATGACACAAAAAAATATGGAAATTTTGCAATATTGAATGATTTTAGTTGGTATCAGGGCTCTCCAAGTTCTCCCTCCATAGTCCGGACCAGAACATAAAGCTCAGCAAGACCGACAACAGATGCTGCAATCACTGCAGCTATTACTCTCTGAAAGAAAATACATACAGAGACATTAGAAATACGTTTAGTTCCAAAACACCTAACCTCATTCACTGTGCATTGATGGTGTGAACACACTTACCGATGTCGTCTCGGTGAAGATATACTGGCTGCCCAGATATGAACACGCAAATGCTGCAACTACAGTCACCAGGAAGTTGAATACAGTAACAACAACTGCCTTCACGGAACGCACTGTAGAACACAAATGACAAGTAAGATGAACAAGACAGAGAGGCTTTATAAATGAGAAGAGAAAAGGGAACGCCCTAACCTTCTCGTCCAAAATCTGCTAAAGTTCCATGATGATTCATTTCCTGTTGGGTAAATTAAATAAATATACTGACATGATTTTCAATAAGTATATAGCATGTGTTTGATATAAAGACTGTAGAAGAGTGTTCACCTGTGGATTTACGTTCCGCGTTATTCTCTTATATTCTTCATTGGCAAGTTTTGCTTTAATTTTTTCTAAGCGGGCCACCAGCTGGGGATTCTGTTGGGTGGAAATAAATATCATTATCAAGCTTAAAATAAACAGTGAAAAATATCATTTCTAATATTAATATAAATACAGATAGTAATAAAATATTCTCACTTACCCTTGGAGGTGTGATGACTTCTGGGAGATGAAGTGTGCTGTCCTCAAACAGCTCATGAAGATACACTGGATGTCCTACAATAACATCAAACTCGGTTTGTAATGTACAAAACGTAAAGTATCAAAACGTTAACTGCTTTATAGAATGTGAACGTTTCTTACCACTTTCTTGAAGAAGCTTGTGTAGTTTTCTCACAGTCTTGAATGGTATGATGGACTGATCTGTCAGAGCCTTCAGTTCTTCCTTCAGCTCTTCTGACACAGCAGATTCTCTCGCCTTCTCACGAAATCTCGCTCCAATTTTAAACGAAGAAGCCATGATAACAAAGATGCCTGCTAAGGATCAGGATACCTTAACGTGCATTTATATCTCAGTAATATATCAGCTTATATGGACACTAGCGGAAAGCAAAAAGGAACTTCCTCATTTAATGTATCAAATAGATAAAACTAGAGTCAAATTAGCGTCACAAATGAAAAACAGAAAATATTCCTAACAAAACTAATCTATGTTGTTCCAGTGTTACACTAATATAATTACATTTTATCTTAATTTATGCATGTTTACAGTCCTTCATATCAGCTGATCTCTTCTTCTTCTTCTTCTTCTTCTGTGCTCGTTGCAAATGAACTACACAATCGTTCAGCGCCAACTACTGTTAAGGCCTATATTCGGCCTTTTTGAACAGAGGCGAAAGATTTCTGTTAAAATATTTTATTCTTCAATGAATAAAGTCAGTTATTTGTGTAGGATATTTGTTGAACAGATTAGTGCTTGATATATTTTAAGCTCTTGTTCAAAAATCAAAATCAAGGGTTTGATTTTACATTTATTTATATGATATTTGGCGAAAATAAAATAGAATTAATAATATAATATTATTTTGTTTTATTTGCGGCGACAAATAAAACCAAATAAACATTTTCTAAACACTGAGAAAAGATGGGGTTAGTATTATGAATTATATAAATAGTCAAATCCAACGTCTCAATAAAAGAAGGTTTGAGCAAATGTACCACAAAAGGAACAGAACGTGATTAAATCGCTCTTTCAAAAGAGCTTGTAACAACTCCATATGTGGTGTCTTACTGGAAAAAATGTTGTTGATCATATTGATTGGAAAAAAAGTATGGACTCTGTCTTCGAAATTCATAATAACTAACAAGCTTAGAGAAATCTCATTCAAATTGTTACACAGATTTTACCCAGCTAAAGTGTTTTTGAAAAGGTTCAAATCAGATATAGATACAAGCTGTTCTTTTTGCAAAATTTCATATTCACCGCGGTAAATTCACTCATCAAAATCCTTTATTTATTGTTTTTTAAAAAAGAGGTTCAACAGTATATCCAAACTATTTCATCTTCCAAGAATCTTAAAGCTCTAAAAACTATATATATTTCATCTTTTTTAATTTTATTTATTTATCTTTATTTTGTTAAAGCTTTCGTTTTGGATTATTTACTTATTGTTACATACGTCTAGAAATGGTGCTTTGCATGTAATGTCATATATATATATATATATATATATATATATATATATATATATATATATATATATATACATAAAACGAACAGAATATTATAGTATGACCTATGTGTAGTATCGACGATTTCCGGTCGCAATGCGTTATGGGAAATGGTGTGCCACTTTGTAACGTCCAATATTGCAATAAAAGGGTAAAAACTTAACTGTCATTTCAGACTTGTACTTTTCAATATTTCTGAATTTCACGCGCTTTAAATGTGAGTTTTGAGTTTAACATGTATGTTATTGATTATGTCCGTGTGTTCATGTGCACATAGCTAAAGGAAGATGGCAGCGTGTGCAATACGTCGGGGCTTATTGTCCACTGCAAGTAAATATAACCAGCACAAATGCACTCACAGAATACTGAGTGCAATAGACTTCAGCAGCGGATTAGATCCGAGAAGAGCCCAGCCGTTGTGTTCAGCATGCGGGTTGTCCAGTTTTCAACAGACGAGGTTCATGTCATCACGGTAAGAGCTAGTAAAGCGAAAGTCCTATCGTGTCCTCCTGTTACATAAATGCGCTGAGCTGTAGTTGCAGCAAACTGTTTTGACAGGGAATACTTTTACGATGTATCTGTGAAATGCATTCATGTTTGTAATGTCAGCTGTCATGTGTTATTAGCTGTAGCTATAGTTTGAAGGATGCACATGCTTGCATACCTGCAGCACTACTGCCATATTGTTTCAGTGCTCAACTCTGTAGTTATACAGTTCACTTTATTTGTTTTACTAAGTGTCTGGACGCCTGGATCTTGAATCAGATGTGTTGATGACACTGCTTTTGAGTTAATTTTACAATACACAAAATGAGGCCTACAAGAAGGACAAACCTCAGCCTTGGTTTCAAACCCCCCAAAGCCATTCTTGATTAAGTGACAGTTTGGGCCTGAGCTTGAGCCAACAGACAGTAAACAAGTCCTATTTTTGTGGTCAGCACATGTCTGTCTCTTTAGTGCATGGTGAAACTTTCAGGTTCGATGTGATCTGTGTCCAAATCCTTTTTTTCAGATGTTGCGTAATATTCAACCTCGTTGACCACAAGTTGGCTGGGATGATTAATTCAATGGTGTTGTCCACTATCCCCTCCAAAAAAAAAAATCAAATATATTTTAAAATATGTTTCAAAATATATTTTCTTCCAATACGTTTTGGCCACTTTCTTGTATATTTATGAAAAAATTTTAAAAATTTAAAAGACGTTTATTTTTGTTAAAAGACATTTAAATAAAAAAATAAAAATAAAGACAAATATGTTTAAAGACATTTTAAATTATATTTTGCCCACCATATATTTTAATCCAAGAAAATACTTTCATAAATGTAACATTTGAAGAAAAATACATTTTACTAGGATCATACTTTAGTGTTCCAAAAAATTCCAATACCCCCCACCCCACAAAAAAAAATTAAATATATTTTTAAATATATGTTTTAACATATATTTTCATAAATATATTTCTACCAATATATTTTGGCCACTTTTTTGTATCTTTTTGTAAAATATTTAAAAAATGTAAAAGACATTTATATATGTTAACAGACATAAAAATATAATTTTAAAAGACATATGTTTAAAGACATTTTAAATATTTTGGCCTCCATATATTTCAGCCCAAGAAAATACTTTCACATTATGTAACATTTGAAGAAAAACATACTTTATAGGGATCATACTTTAGTGTTCCAAAAAATTACAATAATACAATATATAAAAAAAATTAAACCTTTTTATAAATCATTAAAAATCTAAATGCTATTCCTGCTGTTTGCCTGTAATCTAAATGTAGGCTACTGTAAGATTGAAAATGTATTTTCTTGCCCCTGAAATACATTTTGAAAAACTTTTTTTGCTGTATGAGATCCCAGCTATGGGATATTACAATTTACGTTTTTTAAACTGGTTCATTCTTGGCAGAAACAGACCAGAGGGGAAAATACTGGAGCCTGTTGGAGTATTTGAAGCTCTGAAGCAGCACGGCAAATATGAAACCGGACAGGTTAGTGATCATTTTAATCACAAAACCCTTAATTCTGATTCCTCTGATGTCAGCATTATAATTTTAAATGTGCAATCCACAGCTATTCCTACACAGTGTGTTTGGTTATAGAGGCATTGTGTTATTCCCTTGGCATGCTCGTCTTTATGATCGAGACGTAAGTCCTGCTGCTGCTGACAGGTATGTAGTGGAGGATTTTTTTTTTTAGCCTTACACCTGATTCAGTGATTTAGTCTGTGTTACAACTCAGTGGTCCTGTTTGTTGTGTGCTTTTTCAGTAAGCCAGACTCTGCAGGCCATGGGTCTAAGGAGGTTAAGGGCAAGATGCATACATACTACCAGGTCCTCATAGACACCAGAGACTGCCCTCACATAGTAAGTGGTATCAAATGACATATGCAAATAGTGAATTAATGTAGTGTACTTATGTTTATCTTGGATGGCTTAATTATTTTAGTGCAATCATGAGTCCATTTTTAACTTTTGTGACTGTCTTTTTGTCACCACTAGTCTCAGCGATCTCAGACTGAAGCAGTTACGTTCCTGGCAAATCACGATGATAGCAGAGCCCTGTATGCAATTCCAGGTAACTCTCAAAATCAGTCACATAAAGATTTATCTATCTTTAAAGGGGTAGTTCACCCAAAAATGAAAATTCTGTCATTAATTACTCGCCCTATTTTTTGATGAAATATTTTTTTGATGAAATCCGAGTGCTTTCTGGCCATCCGTAGAATAAAGTTGTTATTTTTGTTTTCTTTGTGCACAAAAAGTATTCTCGTAGCTTTGTAAAATTATAGTTGAACTACTGATGTCAAATGAACTATTTTAATGTCCTTGCTACGTTTCTGGGTCTGGGAACATTTCATTACATTGGAGGGTCAGAATACTCTCTGATTTCATTAAAAATGTAATTAATTGACAATTAATGACAGAATTTTCATTTTTGGGTGAACTATCCCTTTAAATATAGTGGGCAGCATTTTTAAATAAGTTCCTTTATCTATTATTTTATGAATTTCTTCCTTGTCTGCTTGTGTTTTTCAGGTCTGGATTATGTGAGTCATGAAGACATCCTGCCTTATAACTCCACTGAGCAAGTTCCTATCCAGCATGAGCTGTTTGAACGCTTCCTCATGTTTAACCCCTCCAGAAGTAACTAGTCCACTTAGACTTTTGCAGCAGTATTCAAACATTTACTTCTAGAATGTTTCTGATGGATTGCATTTATACTGTTCATTTAGATCCTCCGTTCACTGCAAGAGATACCCTACGGGCCTGGCAGGAGAAGAACCATCCCTGGCTGGAGCTCTCAGATGTGCACCGCGAAACCACAGAGAACATCCGTGTCACTGTCATCCCCTTCTACATGGGCATGAGAGTAAGAATAGAGGGTTATAATGTATTACAACAATTTCTCATTTCAGGTTGCAGTAAACTTAGTGAAAGTATACATTATGTTTTATAGACTTTAGTCAGGGTAGTGCCAAAATTAATTTTTGACAGGAATAAAAAGAGGCTGTGAGGGATAGAAGTATAGTGCGTTCATTGGAGTTGTTTAAAGGGATAGTTCACCCAAAAATGAAAATTCTGTCATTAATTACTCACCCTCATGTCGTTCCAAACCCGTAAGACCATCATTCATCTTCAGAACACAAATTAAGATATTTCTGATGAATTCCGAGAGCTCTTTGACCCTCCCATAGACCCTCCCACGATCAAGGTCCAGAAACATAGCATGGACATCAGTAAAATAGTCCATGTGACATCAGTGGTTCAACCGCAATTTTACAAAGCTACGAGAATACTTTTTGTACATAAAGAAAACAAAAATAACGACTTTATTCAACAATTCTTCTCCTCCTCATCCAGTCTGCTGTGGCATGCGCATGGCGCTTCTGCTTACGTCAACACGTGCATGCGTCTTGATACTCTCCAAAATGGAGGCTCGCCACAGCAGACTGAATGAGGAGGAGAAGAATTGTTGAATAAAGTCGTTATTTTTGTTTTCTTTGCGTACAAAAAGTATTCTTGTTGCTTCGTAAAATTGCGGTTGAGCCACTGATGTCACATGGACTATTTTACTGATGTCCTTGCTACGTTTCTGGACCTTGATCGTGGTAGTAACCTTGCTGTCTATGGGAGGGTCAAAGACCTCTCGGATTTCATCAGAAATATCTTAATTTGTGTCCTGAAAATGAATGAAGGTCTTACGGGTTTGGAACGACATGAGGGTGAGTAATTAATTTTCATTTTTGGGTGAACTATCCCATTAACAACATATAATTGTTTAGCTGATAAAACCCCTTTCCTGATTTTTTTTTTTTTTTTTTTTTTTTTCAAAAGGAAAAACGTAATAAAACAGTTTTAAAAGTTATGAGTTGAGAAAAGTGTATAAAGACCTTTATATAGTGTGTGCCATTGTAAAGGCTGTAAGGCTATCCATCACAGCTCTGTTTTCATTTGCGTTAGAAGGATAGTTCACCCAAAAATGAAAATTCTGTCATTAATTACTCACCCTCATGTCGTTCCAAACCCATAAGACCTTTGTTCATCTTCGGAACACAAATTAAGATAATTTGATAAAATCCGAGAGCTTTCTGACCCTGCATAGACAGCAACACTACAACCACATTCAAGGCCCAGAAAGGTAGTAAGGACATCATTAAAATAATCCATGTGCCATCAGTGGCTCAACCGTAATTTTATGAAGTTTACGAGAAAAAGTTGCAAAAAGAAAACAAAAATAATGACTATTGAACAATTTCTTCTTTCCTCTGTCAGTCTTCGACGTGCGTTAAGGACAGTACCATGCATGTGTGTGATGCTGCTGACGCAGGAGGCGGCATTCTGGCGTAGAACCTGGATGTGCTGCGCCTTGTGTCGTGGTACTCTCATGAACGTGCGTCAAAGACTGAAATAGAAAAGAAGAAATTGTTGAATAATGTCGTTATTTTTGTTTGGGGGTTTTTTGCAGACAAAAAGTGTTCTTGTAGCTTCAGAAAATACGGTTGAACCACTGATGTCACATGGACTATTTTAATGATGTCCTTACTACCTTTCTGGGCCTTGAACGTGGTAGTTCCCAGCTGTCTATGCAGGGCCAGAAAGCTCTTGGATTTCATCAAAAATATCTTAATTTGCATTCCGAAGATGTACGAAGATCTTATGGGTTTGGAACGACATGAGGGTGAGCAATTAATGACAGAATTTTCATTTTTGGGTGAACTATCCGTTTAAATTCAATATGGCGTTTAACTAGATTAAGGTCTATACACTACTGTTGAAAAGTTTGGGTCTGTAACATTTATGATGTTATATTATAATGTCTTTACTGATCAATTTAATGCATCCTTGCTGAAGAAAAGCATAATTTATGTATAATTACAATTTATATATTGAGTAAGTATGGAAGTAAAGTGAATGTAGCTCATGGTCTTGATTCTGACTTGTTTTTGTTTGTCAACAGGAGGCTCAGAACTCCCACGTGTACTGGGTAGGCAAAATTACCTAATTGTGTTTTTTATAATAACTCAATAAAAGGGTTATATATAGAATGGTCTTGGTGACCTGTTAGAGATAATATGTTGATGTTTTCCTCAGTGGCGGTACTGCATCCGTCTGGAGAACCTGGGCAATGAGGTGGTTCAACTCAGGGAAAGACACTGGAGGATCTTCAGTCTCTCAGGGACTCTGGAAACAGTCCGTGGCAGAGGAGTGGTTGGCAAGGTTATTAATTAACAAAAGCATAAACCAGAATTAAAGATTGTGGAAATATGATTTGTTTGCTGAATGCAATCCATCATTATCTCACCAGGAACCTGTTTTGTCAAGAGAACAGCCAGCATTTCAATACAGCAGTCATGTTTCACTTCAGGCACCTAGTGGACACATGTGGTGAGATTATCAACATACTCTTACAACCATGCTAACTGTACATTTTTTAAAAAAAATCATATAGACAGGAAATGTGGTCCAACTGTTAGACTAGATGGCTAAATACTTGTTTTTGGTGTATCTGAATTGATGATGTGATTTCAGTCAGTTATGTTGTGTTTCAGTAATGAGACATGAACATCACGTTTTGTTTCCTTGTTTAGGGGGACATTCTGTTTTGAGAGGACAGATGGCTCTCACTTTGACGTGCGCATTCCACCTTTTTCTCTAGAGAGCAATAAGTATGACAAAGCTCCCCCTACTGGCTATCCCTTGTAATAAACCTGCACCTATAAGCCTACCATCACTGCTCGGCTCAGCATCCCTACAGGCTGTTGCCTTGGAGATCCATGTTTTACCTTCCTTATCAGTGCTCCTTGAATATACAATGGTTTTAGCAAAGCGTCTTTCAGTTTCTGACTGCAGCGCTGAATATTTGTAGCATCCGCATATCTTAAAAGGACAAAAGGAAAAGCAAGTTAAAATGAGGAGATATTTATGGTGTGATGCAATTGTGCAATGGGGACATGGATAACTGATTCTTTCAAACTCTTGCACCTCGAAAGGCCGTATTAAGAGGATTTGAATGTGATTTGTTTTTTCTTCTATTTATTTGGACGGCTGTGTTCATCAATTGAATAAGCTTATTAGCATTAATCAAGCATATTGTCAATTCATCTTTAAGCTTAAACCCCTCTTATAGTCAATTCCTTACTTATATTCTGGAGAAGGACATTCTCCAAATGTGTTTTCTCCAAATGCAAATAGTCTAATTATTGGCTTGCTGCAAAGATTATTCTAAGGCCATGCCAAAGTCAACCAGTGAAATGTGGTTTGACTAAGAAAGCCTAGTGGGATAAAACTGTATTAGAGATCGTCATCTTGAAACCAACCTTTGATCATATATTTGGATTAAACTACTGGATGATGAATCTGTTTACTGTAAATATGTTTTAAAAGCATAAATAAAACGACATTTCCAATTTCTGGTTTTCTTATTATGACTGATGTGGTATTCCTATAGCTGCTGCTGTGTTCTGTACAAAGAAATTACTTGAAAGAGCGTCAATAAGTTGTCAGGTCAGTTACTTACTTTACATTTTACATTTTCTATGTGATATATTTACCTTAAATAATACTCCATAGTACTTTTAAATGAATTGTTAACCCAAAAATAAAAATGTATCATCTGAAATGTAGAAGAGTTCTTCATCAGCACAGATAAATTTAGCATTGCATCACTTGTTTACCAATGGATCCTCTGCAGTGAATGGGTGCCAAAGTGTCCAGCTGAAAAAAAAAACAGTAATCCACACGACTCTAGTCTATCAGTTAACATCCTGTGAAGCAAAAAGTGATTTATAATAATCAAATCCATCAAGGTGATTTAACTTAAAACTGTTGCTTCCAAATCCAAGTCCCCTGTCCATAATATTGCTTTCTCCAGTGAAAAGTTGTCTCATCTGAATCAGTAGAGAATTAAGCACTGTTTACAAGAAAGAAAAAAAAACAGTTCTAAACAAATATTTTGGTAGATTTTGATGTGACAGGACAACAGGAACTAGACTTTTTCACTGGAGGAAGTTATTATGGATTATTGACTGGAATTTTAGCCAGAAGTGACGATTTAAAGTTAAAATGCCTTTATGATGGATTTGTTTCTTACACAGCTTTTCACTCCACAAGATTTTAATTGATAGACTGGAGCCATTTGGATTACTTGTGGATTATTGTGACGTTTTTTATCAGCTGTTTGGACTCTCATTCTGATGGCACCCATTCACTGCAAAGGACCCACTGGTGAGCAAGTGATGCAATGCTAAATTTCACCAAATCTGTCCTGATGAAGAAACAAACTCATCTACATCTTGAATGGTCTTAGCGTGAGTACACTGTCAGCAAATTTTCATTTTGGGTGAACTGTTCCTTTAAGTGTTTTATTACTTTTTTCAGTAGGCTACCAAATTTTCCGTCTAAGAACAAAAAAAAAATTGCAGCAGATGACATGCCATGTGTTAAACACCAGATGTCAGCAAAGAAAGGCCAACTATTAACGTAACGCACAAGTCAACGATTAAAAAAAAAATAACCTGAGGAGAATCTATGACTACGCATTTACGGGGATATGGGATTGCCTAGACGTGAATGATTCTTTAATTTCCTTTAAAGTACTGAAATGCCTCCTATAGTGCAGAACTGGAGCAGTCCCAATAGCGACCATCTGCTCCACTTGGTTAACTGTACCATGGCAGTGGTGCACTCTCGATTATAGATTGAAACACAAGTGGAGGATGTTGCAGACCGCTCCACCCCTCCCACACAGCCTGTGTCGAGACCCAGCGCCTCTCCGCTCCATCTGAGTGATGAGAGACCGTTCAGTCGCTCTCCTCTGAACACACCATACCCTCAGACGGGACACACCTGGGGAGAGGTCATATCAAAGCGGGAATTAATTCGACATGGCACATTTCAGCAGAGAACTGGTATTTCTCCAGGCTGCATGGAAGAAAATACTGGAATGACTTGTGCGCGGAGGAAAACGGTGACGGACGACGTTAATATTGACATGCCCTTGTTCACAGCAGTACTGCTCGCCGTCGACTAAACTCACACAGAAACCTACATCGTGTGCCCATGAGAGACTGCGGAGGAACTGCGATGTTAACACGCACAAACAACGACTGAAATAAAAAATACGGGCGGAAAACCAATCACCCTTCTGTAAGATCGTGCTAGAATTGTGTTGAACCGGACTGTGAGAGTTTCTGGAGGTTTGCGGGACTGCTCTTCTTTAATCTGCGGTCATGCCGCAGGCATCATCAGATTTGTTCCCTACCTGAGGGAATCGAGGATTACTGGTATTTTGACAGAAAATATTAATTATGACCTAATTGGACTGAAATACAAGAAGTTTGGAATGTGACACGCAGTGTTTTAGATGTTTTGCCGCCTTATAACATTCCAAATAATTTTGCGCGTGCAAACGGAGGATTCTAAAGAGTAAACAACTGACGTTACACGAGTCAGCTGTGAATGATGTAAAAGTTCAACGTTATGCGTTGTAAAATACAGTTTTGGTGGGAAATTGGGTTGGAAATGTGCTTAGTGAGTCAAATTTTTAAGTAATTTTCTTAGCGTAATTCGCTTCGTATCGCCAATCCAAACAGTCCTGTTTGGTTAACCGTCAAGACGCTTTAAACAAAACAAAACTATTTTTGTGGCATATTTTTGATGTGTAAATACATGGTAATGTGATAAATAACGACAGTACAGTGTTTTATTGATGCACCGCCTGATACAAACATCGATGAGCATCTCTTGCTATCGTTACCTACGCAGAAGCGATTTCTGTTCGCGTACGTAAATTTTGTGGTTGCTGAAACGTTATTCAAACGCTGTTGAAACGTATAAATGCTTATATAAAAACATTTCTAAGACCCCCAGCTTTAATTTGGGGGGATTCATGCCTTAATTAGGGGGGTGGTACCTCCCCCATAATTCACACCCTGTGAATGAGCACTTTGTGAAAAAGAATTTACTGAAATGCCATTCGATGCAAGTTTTTATAATTTTATTATATTAATTCACATCTTAATGCAAGTATATTTTCTCTGTCAGGTGAGAGGTGAGCAGAAGGACTTTTAAAACACTGTTCTCTAAAAAATGTTATAGGAACGCTAAGCCTTATTTCTTATTTTCATTTGTTTCTTACTAAATTTAATCTCACTTGCAATTAAAAAGGACATTTAATAGTTAAATGTGAATGCGTTTTGAAAGTATGCCCAGTCTGGAGGCCCTTTTCTAGGGTGAGACTCTATAACCAAACATGGGAGCGAAGCAAACGAAGGCCGCGGGACAGGAGGCAGGAGCGAGCCCTCAGAGCACAGGATGGAAACGGACCCCCACGAAAGAGCGAGGAGACATGCTTACTTCTTTAATGTTGAGGTCAGGAGACAAACTGAGGAGCAGCGGGACTCCTCCTCCCTACCAGCGGCGCATCGGGATGATACAAGAGATGATGCTGATGGCAAAGCAGGGGAAACACGATGAGGCGACAGAGATGCTGAAGACTCTCCGGCAGGTACAAATACAACTCCATGTTTTTTGTAGCGGTTAGGTTAAACCTCAAATACAGGTAGAAAGTTGTCAGACTTCTCTGATGAGTTCTTGTCCACCACAAGTTAAATCTCAGCCCTGTTATCCATTAGCATACCTATCAACTTTTTCTCCAACAGCACTTGAAGAGCTTTTTTTGTGACAAATATTGTCCTTTTTTGGAGGCTCTCTGTGGTTGCAGTAATGAGCTATAATGTCCAAATGGTAAGAAATCAGATCACAATTATAAGAAATTATGTTCACTCTTGTATCTCTATAAATTTGACTTCTGAAGCTTTTTGTTTGCATATATCGGACCACCGTGGGCCCCTCAGCTGGTAAACAGAGGCCCCAAAGCATTGGACTCATTGATTTGTAATCTGTGCCCCATGCAGAAACCCCTCTTTGCTTTACAGCAGAGAGAATCTGTTATGAATATGTTGCAATTGGGCTAAAATGTTAGTCCAACACTGGGATGGTGTTACTTTGTAAGCTATTGTAAGACATTAACTCTTCCATCATTACTGTCAGAATTTATGCAGTGCTAAAGCAGATGTATCTGAGACACAGCAAGACTCCTGCAGTAGTTTCCCAGCTCAATAGATTCTGCATTTCACAGAATTCAGTGCTGTTGAGACAGATGCCCTTTTTACAGTCCTGTGAACCTGTGAGAACAGACACAGCACAAGCTGGCCGAAGAGTAATACTGCACTGCATAAACACCAACTGTTTACTTTGGGTAGTGATTATGGATGCTGTCAGTAAACGCAATGCTCTGCTTTATATCGAATGGCTGTCTCGGATAGCTAGTGACTCTGTCTGATGGGTATATGCAGCCAGAACTCTCACCCCATTACTTTTTTTGACCCAGCTTTCCTCAAGAGAAACGATCATCTTATGGACTGGAAGGTCATTTTAGCAGGTCCGCTGTTCTTTGCTTCCATCAAGGATTTTCTGCATATGTGCAGCAGGGATCAAAGACAGAGTTAATGGCGATTTCTAATCCTCCATAGGTAGTATTAAATGAATTGTTGGCCAGTGGCGAAGCAACAGGTGGCTGCGGAACAAACTGTAGAATTTGTTCTCAGAAGCACATTGTGAAAAAGAAGTACACTTATGGAAATAATATGTTTTAAAAGAAGGTACTTAGGTGCGAACTGAATGTTATGTTTTTGGACAATTTATTGCATGTTATTTACAATTAAATGAAAGTGTATTATAGTTTACATGTATATTAAAAGCAATTAATTAATAACTTATACTTTTTTGACCCACTTAGGACTTGTGCACATCTTTATATGTAATTTAATAATTCTTTGTCTTGTCTTTGAAATATAGTAAGGTACTAATTTACTAAGAAGCATTATGGTAAACTAAAATACACTTCAGTGTCATTTCTGTTGAAACTTGTGTCATATATTTGTATATTTACATATTTGTAATGGTGAATTTGCAATTTAGTACATTTAAGTTATATAAACTTTAAATGTAATCTCAAATAACACTACAGTTCTAATAAAAATTATAATCGAGTACCGTACATGTGCTATATTATGTTTTCAACACATCAGAATAAGTGTACTGCGTCTTTAAAGCATGACAAAAGATTATTAAAACATAATGATTTAAAACTGTGTTAAGAAACATGAAATTGTACCCTCTTTAAGTCTACTTAAATGGCCTTTTGTTTAATTAATTAAAAGCCTCTAACACTAGCTTGCTCTATTCTTTTTCTGTTCTTTCTGTTTTTTGTTTTTTTTTATTATATAATTAAAAAAAAACCTTGCTACGTATACTGCGTTAAGCTAACTGAGACTTGTTATAGCCCTTGCATATCATTGCTCTTTTGTTGATTTTGATTGCTTCCATTTTTCTAAGTCTCTTTGGATAAAAGTGTCTGCTAAATTACTAAATGTAAATGTAATTAATATTACATTATTTCCAAGTACAGTTTCTTTGAAATTATTCCTTTACTTACTTTGAAAGTGTACTTCTTTTTCACAAGGGGAAGATTTCTACCCCCAAGTAAATGTGAGAGTGTTACTGCAATGCATTTGCAGTGTATCCTGCAATGGGGGTTAAAGCACATAATGAGTAAGAGAGTCAAATGACAGCGTCTCGTGTCCAGTGGTTACCAAGTGCACCTTGTTGCCCGGAAACCATGAAAATGGATGGGCCTTTGATTAAATGGAAATCGATTAATCAAGATTCTGCTCCATAGAGGGATGATAATGATAAACCAAGGCTTTTGCTCAGCGTGCACAGTTTAGGTTTGGGGTTTTATTGATGCAAGGAGTCTAGTGTTAGATAAATTCATTATAGTAAGTTTATGTTATTTGTTGTGAAATCAAAATTATTCAGCCTTCTTCCTTAAGAAAGATGAACCCTATTCACTTTGTCATATAATGACGATTTGTTTCATTCACACCCACCCATTTCCCATTGATTCGCAGTTGATTATTTAGCTCTGGCTGTAGAGCCCTCACCCCCACACACATTTGCAATTTTTTAAATTGCTGATCTCCCTGCCTGCCCTTTTGCTTTACAGATTGCAAATGTTCGATAATGTAGATTAACTTTTCCTTCAGTCTGGCTTGTTTTGCAGAGTTAAAGGATTTGTTTTCTATTATTCTGTGCTGACAACACAGCCTGTTAACTTTCTAGGCACTCATTTTGACATTTAATTTCTATGATTTCAGGAACACTGAACATCGTTGTTAGGAGGTGTAGATAAATGTGAGATGCACATTTACATTTATGTAAGAAAAAAAATAAAAAGCTTCTTAGATGACATATTAAAATTTCAAAACAAGGAAATAAGCATTAAAGGTAAAGTCCATCCAAAAATGAAAATTTGCTGAAAATGTACTCACACACAGTTTGTTTCTTCATCAGAACAGATTTGGGAAAATGTAGCGTTATATTATTTGCTCACCAATGGATCCTCTGCAGTGAATGGGTGCCGTCAGAATAAGAGTCCAAACAGCTGATAAAAACATCACAGAACTCCACAACTAATCCACATGTCTCCAGTCCATCAGTTAATGTCTTTAAGCAAAAAGTTGCATGTTTGTAATAAACAAATTCATCATTCATGTTTTTAATTTTAAATTTTTGTCCTTTATCCATAATATTGCTTTCTCCAGTGACAAAGCTGTTCCATCTGAATCAGAAGAGAAATATGCACTGATCAAGCACTGTTTACAAGCAAAAACAGCCTAAAACAGCTCTAAACAAATATGTTAATGGATGTGAGAGGAAAGGGGATGGACTTTTTTTTTTTTTTTACTGGAAGAAGCATTATTATGGATTATGGACTCATTTTTTGACCAGAAGAGACAGTTTAAAGTTAAAATGTCTTAATGATGAATTTGTTTATCACAAACATGCAGCTTTTCAGTTCACAAGACATTAACTGATGGAGTCGTGTGGATTACTTGTGGATTATTGTGATGTTTTTATCAGATGTTTGGACTCTCAGTCTGACGGCACCCATTCACTACACAGGATCCATTGGTGAGCAAGTGATGCTAAATTTCTCCAAATTTGTTCCAATGAACAAACTCATCTACATCTTGGACAGCCTAAGGGTGAGTAATTTTCATTTTTGGGTGAACTATTCCTTTGACTGTGATCTGCTGCAAGTCTGTAGTTTTCATTCTCTTGACCTCTCTCTATTGTGTCTTTTTTCCAGGATCTGGGAATGGAATCAACCTCTCTGGACGATGTTCTCTACCGCTATGCCAGTTTCCGCAACCTGGTGGATCCCATTACCCATGACCTCATTATCAGCCTGGCCAAATATATTCACTGCCCAAAGACGGTATAGTGCTTCTGTGATTCGTGACATGCACATCTAAACACACGCGCACACACTTTACCATTTCTGTTCTATTTCTGTACATTTCTCGTATGTTGTGTTACATTAATATTTAATGAAAAGTGCCTTATAGCACTGCCTGGATGGCATAGCAGATAGACGTGCAAAATGAAACCGTACCATTCCAGTGCAGTGAGCATTAGGATGAAACCCAGTTGCATGTGCGAGTCTCTGTGTGAGGCAGAAGCAGAGATGAAGAGAGCGGAGAGGGTAGAGGCAGAGGGAGGTGTATTCGCGGATGAGTCACACACACTAAAGACCAGTCAGCCCTCTTTCAAGACTGCTGCTACTGCTGCACTTAATGAAGCAAGTCAGGCACTATATCACACCACTAACACCCTGCTCAGCTCCTATAGAGAGCTGCACAAACACCTGACCTCCACCAAAACAACAAGGTTGCTGCCGATTGTTTTCTTTGCACTGAGCACATCATCTCTTCTCTGACAAAATGTGGTTGTGTAAGTCTCATGAAATCTGTCAAGAACATGTCCTGGTTATATTTCTCCCCAAAATCAAAAGAAAGAAAAATGAAATTATATTTTGCTTAAAGAAAATTAAGTCTGTGTTAGGGACATTTAACAAAAACCCACCAATTCACTATCTCAATTGTGATTGAGAACCAAAGACTTGTGTGCATTGAATTTATTTAATACACAAGTTTCACAATTTGAGTTGAATTACTGAAATAAATTAACTTTTCCATGACATTCTAATTTATTGAGATGCACCTGTATATATATACACACTGTGTTCCAAATTATTAGGCAAGTTGATATTCTGGTCATATTTTTTTTCCAAGAACATTTTACCAATCCCAAACCACATCAATCTTAATAACTACTATTGATTTAATTGTCCATGAAGGCTGAAAGTCAAAAACTCCTTATATTCAAGTGTGCCGAATTAAGCAGGTTTTCTTTTACAGATAAAATGAACCAAAAAAGAGATTGAACTCAGACTAAAAGTTAAAAATTATTAAATGCCCATGAGAAGGATGCAATATTAATGCAATAATAGAATTAGCAAAGTTCAGGCATGACCATTGGGCAGAGAAATGCTCATTGAATCAGCAGAGTCAGACAAAACAGGCAGAGAAGAAAAGGCACGTTAACTGCAAAAGAATGAAGAATTAAGGTGAAGAATTAGGTGAGAAAACATCAGGAACCATTTAGTCTCCAGCGCCATCATTTTCCAGAACTGCAGCCTTCCTGGAGTCTCCACTAGTGCAATGTGTCAGGTTCTCGGGGACTTTGCTTGGGTAAAAAATCCTAAAAAATGACCCTCACTTAATAAGAATAGCATGCTGAAGTGTTGTGAAATACATTAAGACTGATTTTTCATAGGCTTTATGGACAGATAAGTTGTGAGTGACTCTTGAAGGACCAGCACCACATCCTCTTGTACCACTGTTTGAAGAATTTATCTTCCAGAATCTGGCAGTAAGTTTTGGGAGCTCATTTTTAGTTCATCTCCTATCCTGAAAAGTCTGTCTTGCAGAGATTGACTAATATGAGCTCCCAAAACTCCCACTATGACTAATATGAGCTCCCAATACTGCCAGATTCTGGAAGATAAATTCTTCAAACAGTGAAGAGGATGTGGTGCTGGTTCTTCAAGAGTCACTCGCAACTTATCTGTCCATAAAGCCTATGAAAAATCAGTCTTAATGTATTTCACAACACTTCAGCATGCTATTCTTATTAATTGAGGGTCATTTTTTAGGATTTTTTACCAAAGCAAAATCCCTGAGAACCTGACACCTTGTAATTCTGGAGACTCCAGGAAGGTTGCAGTTCTGGAAAATGATGGCGCTGGAGACTAAATGGTTTCTGATGGTTTCTCACCTAATTCTTCACCTTAATTTTCATTCTTTTGGAGTTAACGTGTCTTTTCTTCTCCACCTGTTTTTTCTGACTCTGCTGACCCAATGAGCATTTCACTGCCCAGTGGTCATGCCTGAACTTTGCTAATTCTATTATTGCATTAGTATTGCATCCTTCTCATGGGCATTTTATAATTTTTAACTTTTAGTCTGAGTTCAATCTCTTTTTTGGCTCATTTTATCTGTAAAAGAAAACCTGCCTAATAATTCGGCACACCTGAATATTAGGAGTTTTTGACTTTCAGCCTTCACGGACAATTATATATCACTTATATATGATTAAATACAAAATCAGTAGTAGTTATTAAGATTGATGTGGTTTTGGGTTGGTAAAATGTTCTTGGAAAAAAAATATGACCAGAATATCAATTTGCCTAATAATTCGGCACACGGTGTATATATAATAAAGAGAGAGAAAGAGAAAAAGAGAGAGAGAGAGTCTCTTTTGTTTTTATGATTTTATGGTGAAAAAACTTGGACCTCCATCCATTTTTCAAACCGTATGGGAGGGCTGGAGTCTATCCCATCATCTCGGCCAACAGGCAGGGAAACACCCCTAACAGATGGCCAGTCCATGACCTGCACATTATTATAAAAAAGTGAGAACCAGCCTCAGAAATATGCATATGCAATAACTTTTAACTAAGCAGACATAATGAAATATCAACTAAAAGAGAGTGAGAGTTCGCACATGTGCTTAAGGTGACATTTCCTCTAAGTGATGTTATTGTAAGTAGCAATGGAGGGAGACAACGTAGAGACGAGCTCAGTCATGTGACGAAAGGAAAGCTGGGCTGTCTGTTACACTCTCAGAGGTGTCAGAGCCCGCTGGGTGTATGATTACATTGCCAGGGGATCCACTGTTTGTCTGCAGGGGAATGCGCACCAGAGCTGACCAGCCATGTGGCACTGTTAATCTCACCGTCAGCAGCCACTAGGCTTTAAAAACACATAGGGTGCGTTTTCCAGACATCTCAATATCCACAGACATAGTTCTATCTCTGATCCCCTGCAGAGGTCAAGTCCTGATGCAGTGGAGAGGTGTGATGGCGGGATTGATTTACATATTGATGTTTCCAGTGTGGATATAGACACCTGAGCACAGACGATGTGTCCTTGATGAAATGCTATGTTACTGTTAGCTTGGATTCCTGATAAAAACAAATGTCATTTGGCCCAAGGTAAGACCTATAAAGATTTGGCCCTGGTCACATGAATTTTATAGCCAACTCTGCATGTTGAGACATTTTTGTAGGTTCTTAGTTGGAGCCACAGAGCAGACAAGTGTTAGTACTTGAAACTAGAGATAATTGGTAATCTAGTCATGTATGAGCAGTGCCCTCTCATTCACTCAAGTGCACTGAACCTCATTTATTACCTGAAGCAAATCAATGTAATTCTAGTAATAAACCTCTGTACATTTCACTTGTGATTAATGTGACAAGACAAAATTACTGTTAATGGACAATGAAAAAAATTAAATCTCATAACCAGGATTTCACCTTTGCAGCTCATAATAATGAATTAAAATGTCATAATAATGAATTAAAGTGTTATTTTTGTATTATTTATATACTATTTAAGTGTTTTAATATTTTGAATGAGCTTTTATTTAAATATTTTGTAATATTATTTAATATTATAAATGTTTTCATTTTAATTTAAGTTTTAGTATTTTTATGTGCGTTTGTCATTTTCATGTTTTTTTTTCCTTCGTATTTCTACTAGCTTTATTTTGAGTTTTAGTCATTTTATTACTTAAACTTATTTTATCTTAGTTAGTTGCCAAGATGGACATTTCAAGTTTAAGTTTTCGAATTTTCGACATTTTATTTTATTTCATCTTTATTTCTATTAACAACAAATATTTGTAACATTTTAGTTGTAGTTAACAATAACAGCACTAGCATATCATGGCATGTTGTTTCATATTTAATTGCATGATATATTGGTTCCATATTAGAGGCATTTTTCCCCCCTTTTTTAAAAAAAATTAAATCACTAGTATCAGTTGGCAGGGCCGTCGCTAGGAATTCTGGGCCCTGTGCGCTTTGTGCAATTTGCTATGGGGCCCCCTCAATCATGTTCAGTGGGGGGAGGGGGTGATATGAGTTGCGATCATAAAATGTAAAATAACGTTTGGGATGATGGGTCATAGGGCCTTCAATTGGAGTAAATAAATGAATAAATAAAACAGGACAGAAACGATAGATATTACTGAATTCATGACAAATGCAACAAACTTAATAATGCATTTTTGTCACATAGAAAAGCACTTGTCAGTAAAGCATTAGACAGTAAAGCACACTGATATTTATCTTTAATCAGACCCTTACTGAATTAACATTTTACTTCAATTAAAATTCATTAGAACTAAACATCTAAAAAGAAAGAAGTATCCAGAGTTTAACTGACTAGTATTAGTAGGATGGTGGTCACAAGAAGTAAAACCATGGTCCTCATTACCATGGTTATATGAATTTTAAAAAATAAATAAGTAATAATAAACTATAAAATTTGTAGTTAAAAAAAAAAAACCTGAAGAAACTACAAAACAGCTTCTATGAAATTAAAATAGCATATTCCCCAATGTGTAATAACAGTAACATTTATAATAAATACATTTCTGCCAACACATAGGCTCTTTGTACAGTGTTAATGACTTAAAGTTAAATTACTATGGTGCTGAATTGACAAGCCTATTAGCGTTTTCCAATATACCTCATTGTTTTCAGCCAGCATCACTATAGAACCTTTAATGTTCTCATATCACACGGCATGACTGTATAACAATTCTGTGTCACATCTGAATGGATCAAGCGACTTGCGCTGTTTATCTCTTATGAATCGTCGCAGAAGCGCGGCGCTGTGCGGGAGACTGATCCCGCTCTTTGACGCGCAGCTGGCGGATGCATCGCACTTTTGGAGTATTTGCTTTATGCGGTTTCGCATGCGCTGTAATTTAAAAACAGCCCCTAATATCGGGGAGGTCTCCTTCGTTTCGGCGATCGGCCCACTATTTGAATGGAATGTCCCGGTGTTCCCGATGGCCAGTAGGCGATCGCGGGCCCCCCAGACCTCTGGGCCCTATGCACTGTGTCACCCTTTTCGCCCCACTAGCGACGCCCCTGTCAGTTGGTATTAGATATCTAATTATTTTTAAATTTAGATAACCACTGTAGTCATCTTTGAATTTATGTAGTTTATTATAAATAATCAACGGTATTAAATATTATCTTTAACAAATCTCAAAATTAATGTCAATTTTCATACAAAATTTCTAATTAATCCTGAATTCACAAAATTGTATAGAATTTTAATATTTATTAGCCACCTATTGGTTATCATCCAGAATTGTAATATCAGTGCATCCCTAGATTTAATTATTGGCAGCCCTGGAGGAATATGCAGTGGTTTTTTTTTTTTGCTAATTTATGTGTTAAACATTGGTAGAAACAGTTTCCGTCTAGAGGAGTGTGGCAGTTACTCTAGGCATTGTGTGTATGAGTGTTCGTGTCTCTCTGCAAATTGGATTGCTTTAGTTTAGGCAGTGATGAATGTGAGTAAAAATAATAAAGCTTTCCAGAGATGGCCATACAATACATCAATTTGTCACTAATCCATTACATGCTAATGCATTTTACCAAATCACATGCATACGCACTCACTAACCTCAGATGACCTAATGATAGAGCCAGACTGTGCTTGTGACATGTCGGTCAGTCCATATAGCTTTGCTCCTCTGTCATCATAAATGTCAAAGAAATTAGTATTTTACCTTGAGGGCTTGGATACCCTGATCTTCTGCCAGTTCCCATTAACCTGCTGTGTGCTATAGCTTGATTTATGTGATCTCTCTCTCTATTTTTTTCAGGAGGGAGATGCTTTGGGTGCCATGGAGAAGGTGTGCCGTCAGCTGACCTACCACCTAAGCCCACACTCCCAGTGGAGACGGCAGGGGCTGCTGAAGAGGAAGCCACAGGCCTGGTGAGAAAGCAGATCTGACAAGCAGAGAGGGGGTTTCAGATTTAGGCTTATGCTGCATTACTTTCCTCAGTACAACAATAAGGGTTTTTTTGTGCCTCAAATTACATCGCTTTTTTTTATGTTTCATCATGACTCATCTCTCTTCTTAAGGTTCCCACAGTTATGAAAAACATGGTAATAAATTAATATTTGAAATTTTGTTGTGATATCAAAAGTGGGTAATTCTATAGTCAGTATACATTTTTCTAGTTATCACATACACCAAAAGTTTGGGGCTGGTAAGTTTTATGATCTCTTATACTTACAAAGGCTGCATTTTTTTTATTTTAAAAATAAATAAATAAATAAATAAATACAATAAAAATAATAATATTTAAAAAAAATAGTTATATTGTGAAATATTTTTACAATTAAAAAGAAACTTTTCTATTTTCATGTATTTTAAAATGTAATTTGTGATGGAAAGCTGAATTTTCAACCACCATTACTCCAGTCTTCTGTATCAGTCTTCCAAAATCATTCTAATATGATGATTTGGTCCTCAAGAAACATTTATTATTATTATTAATGTTGAAAACAGTTGTGCTTCTTAATATTTTTGTGGAAACCATTTTTTCAGGATTCTTTGATGAATAGATGAACAGATTGAACAGAATTTATTTTAAATAGAAATCTTTTGTAACATTATAAATATCTTAACTGTCACTTCTTATCAAATTAATGCATCTTTGCATATTAATTTCTTAAAAAAACTTACAGACCCCAAAACCTTTGAACTGTTTGCTGAATATATGCTACATTATCTTATAATTACTTAATATATACTATATAAAATATTTAATATCATATAAATGATAAATAATAATAGGGCTGCAAAATGATTAGTCGCAATTAATCGATTCAAAATAAAAGTTTATGTTTACATACTATATGTGTGTGTACTTTGTATATTTATCATGTATATATAAATACACACACATACATGTATATATTAAGAAAAAATATGTTAGATTTATATGTAAAATATTTATATTTATATATAATATAAATTATAAACAAGTGTTTACATACAAATACATACAATACATACAAATATTTTTTTTAAATATATACATATATGTGTGTGTATTTATATATACATAATAAATAAACACATACACAAACATATGGTATGTAAACATAAACTTTTATTTTGAATCAATTAATCGCGACTAATCGTTTTGCAGCCCTAAATAATAATATTTTAAAAGTCATGTAAAAGTAATATGCTTCTGTTATGAATATTTGTATATACAGTACAAATGTACTGTAATGTACTTGTAATATACAGTACATTCTCAAATATTTTTGGCTATATATAGCTCTTCTATGTGGTAATTAATGTACAATTTGTGAATCATTCTTTTAAATTGATTCATTTCAATGAATCAATCACAGGGATTCACAAATGATTCAGTGATTCATTAGCAAAATCCTTATGTCAAAATTTGTTTCTTTTCAAAGTTTCCTTTCTTTTTCGGGTTCCTTTTTTCTCTTTTTTTTCCTTTTTGTTTCTTCTCTTTTCTTATTTTCTCTCTAATGTCTGTCTCTACTGCCACATAATTACTTTCATTTCACATGAAAACATTGCATTTAACCCTACATTATAAATTACATTGATGCCCATATCCTTCAGCCCACACACAGTAGCCTAGTGGCTCACAAGTGCCTCACTCTGTTCATTAATTAAAGTGATTAGTTGGTTTAAAAATAAAAGGCTTTCCGACTTTGCAGAGCATGCAGTCAAAATGAATCATCGCTTTGCCAGTTGTTTGTCCGTGTACTGATTCGTCAGCACTCAGGGATTAATTACGCTTTAAAAGCCGCACGGCTAATGGAGCGTTTCATTTGAGGATTGGGTCCTACGGTTCTGATATCCCCAAATTGTTTTAATACACAATATGTCGTATTATATCTACAGAACAGCTGCGTATACCATCCAAATCTCATCACCTGTGAATTGGCTCCTCAACGGGGCTTTCAGCAGTTTCCTCTCCATCCATTGATGATAAGAGCTGTGCTCTGCTGAGTGAGTCAGTGAATGAAAGAGCAGCCTCCCACTGCGTGCCGTGTGTTTTTTTGCTAACACATGGTTCTGTGGTGTAGACTCATACTTATGTGGCTCCTTTCCAACTACCATTAATATAGTCAAAACACAGACTGTGTGATGTGTAAATGGGGAAATACTAGGCTGTATTTATTTCCTGTGTCAATGGATACACTTTAGCAGACGCCTTTATTCTGTATCCTAACTTATGTGTGCAAGGATAAAACAGCTGAACTTCCCTACCGCAGTTCATTCACTGCATCGGCTGCTGTGGTTAAGCTGGAATGTGAAGGCATGTGTTCTGCGTAGACCGGATTCAATACCTTCTTCTTTTTATCCGCTCCGGTTGTGTTGTCTAATCCTTACCGGGTGCTTTTTGTTGATGGAGCGCCGCTGTTTGTCTGAGTCACACCACACACGGCTCTTTATTCGTTACGCTTATGTTGTGTACTCTGGTGTGGTGTGGGTTATTGTCGCAAATGTGAATGCAGCTGTTGGGGTTTAAAAAGGGAAGTGTTGTCAATGTTTGTGTGCCTCTGAGGGTCTCCTTATTCTCTGTTTGAACTTCCTCAAGCACTTTTGTTTGCTCTGCCTGAACTATGAGCTTACTGATGTGATTTCATCAGATTGGCAATAATGGGACTGTCCAGGAGAAATAGGAGTTTCTCAAACAAAGCCCTCATATTGTATTAGAAGACTTGTAATATAGAGAACCAGTAATATAGATGATTACTTTTATGATGTTTTTGAGATTTTTTCCTGTTTTTTAGAGCTTGACAGTGCAGGCCCTAGTAAAAAAAAGTAATATATTTAAAATACATTTATTTCATACTAAGTATAGTTCCAAACTATTAACATATTTAGTGACATATCACTTGATACTTACTGATATAAAAATTATAATTAAACTTTATTTGGAGTATCACTTGTGCACAATGCACATTTCTTAATATTAAGCCTAAAATGTGTTTTAATGTCACTATTGATGAGGATTGTATGATCTTTGAATAATATCGATCTTTAAATGCAATATATTTGAATACCTGAAGTATTCTTGCAATAGTTCCACTTTAGCACAATCAAATATACTTCAGTATATCTTTAGTTTTACCTTAGTACTACTTCTGCACAATTAAAGTGCATTAAGTACAAAATTAGTTGTTCCAGTTTAGCAGAGTTTAGTTCCCTTTCAGTCGGTCACTCTCGATGTCACGTCGGTAATGACGGACTTTGGGATCTCACTTAGAGAGACCAATCCACTTCAAGTGTAAACTAAACGAGCCAATGCACATTGGCATGCAATGATTGCATCCAGCTGCCGCTGATGACAGCGCGAGCATAAATAGGCAGCAGGTGCAACGCATACTCAGCTTTTCACTTTGGAGCCAAGCTATCACATCGTTTTGTTTCTGACTACTCTACTGAGAGAAGAAGACTGAATGAGTTCAGCGCGCTCTTTGAGAGCTCTCCGTGTTGGTGGTACAGTGCTTCAGCGGTGGTGGTTTTTCCGTGTCGAGTGGGTTGGACACAGTGCTGGACTGGTAATCTGGCATACCGGGCATTTTCTCGGTGGGCCGACGCACTTTTGGGCCAGTACAATTTTTTTTTTCTGCCAAGGACTGGCCCATCACAAAGCACTAAGCTATATAGACGGAGTGATATCGCTTCACTTCTCTTCCACCTTCCTCTCAGTCTCTCAAAATGGACAGACCAAAGCGAAACTGTGGTGCTGAAAAGTTCAGGGAAACTCGTCGTCGGCAATTCCGAAATGTACAGTACACAGCAGCGTTATCAAGAACAGGCTTGCTCTGCTGTGACTGATGCGGGCCAAAGGGACAGGTAGGAGGAGGTGAGGAGTTTAATCAGTAAGGAGCTTGATAACAGGGGCTTGATTGAAGGGGAAACGGAGGAATCTAACCTGTCCTAATGCGTGTGCGCGCCACGAGTGTAGAATACGTACACTTTTTAATAAAACGAAAATTCGTCTCTTGCGCTGTTTTGGCCAAGTCAAGTGTGTTCACAGAGGTTTCCATGGGCCAATGCGAATAAATATAGATTTAAATATGACCTGACGTTTTATTCTTATCCAAAACAATGAGATGGGATATTTATTCACACACCATTTTTTATTTTGTGAGTTTGCAATATATTCAAATACTTAACTTTCAATATTAGGATAGGTAAAATACCAGTACTGTAATCAATGTTTTTAAAAAATCATAATTTATTAACTTGTTTTCCGCCTTCCTCTCTTATTCTTAAAGGTTGCATTCTTTGAGGAGGCCTTTGCTGTCCCTTAGTGTGAAGATTACTGACAAAATTTTAAATTATAGTAGCCTATATGTTGTACACAGTTGCTGCAGACAGGCGAGGACTACTTCAGGCGGTAGTACGGGTGGTCTGAGGGTTACAGTGGTGGCAAATCCTCTAGGGAACCAACCCTCGAGGGACCATCGGTCCTTTTGCGCTCCGCAACCAGTTGAGCGGCCGAGGGAACGCACAGGGCCCTCTCATAGAGCGTACCAGCGGTATCCTTCGGCGCTCCTCCCGACTACCAGATGTCGATAGCATTTTACTGCTAGAAACCAACCTGCTAGCTCCTCCTCCCTCACCACCCTCGGCATTGGTGCAGCTAGGGGGTATACGGGGGTCCCCCCGGTGGAGCGGTCGGTTGCGATGCAGTTTTGTCGTAATACCGCCTTCACTCAGCAGGGCAAACCGTGCCTCCCGTCCCGGGCCTGTAGGTACTCGTCTGGTCTGTCTGGCGATGCTTATGCGGCCTTTAGAGAAGCTGCCTCCGCCTTACACGCTACGGCGTCACTGCAGGTTCTTCAGGCTATAGCACTGAGGGACCTGCACGAGGGTGGTCACGATCCGGAAGTTCTGAAAGAGCTCTGAACCCCAACTGACCTCGCGCTCCGAGCGATGAGGGTCACCGCGAGTTCTCTGGGTCGTGCGATGCTGCCAGCTGCAGCGCCCCAGCCTGCTCGTCGCCAAGGGCGGCCCCTTGTGTCTGTTCCACGCCGCATCCGCAGCAGCCTCCAGTGAAGCAGCGCCGTGGAGCCGGGCGTAGGCAGGCTGCCTAGAGGGAGAGGGAACTGCTCTTCGGGAGATGGTGAATGCACCTCTCCCTCCCCTGGAGGAGGGCTGGGAGGAGTTTTTTTGTTTCCAAGAATTTCGACAAAAGAGCAGTTTTCTCTGTCTCTGTGTCCCAAGAGGGCATGGAGAGTTGCGGACGGACCAACACCGGACCACACTGATCCTCCTCTCTCGCCAGTAGGCAACAGCGGGCGGTTCGAGAGCGTCATCAAAGGCCCTACTCACAGACCCTCTGCCAAACCATGGAACCAGGTAAGCGTTGCACCGCACACTCAGACTTGTCTTCGGTCCGCCCACGGACTGAGTCCCTGCGTTCCACTTCGTTGCCCCACCACGGGTACGTCGGTGGTCCCGCTGGTCTAGCTTGTACGGTGTCTGGGGGCCTGGCTACCCAAACCTTCTCGCTGGCTCCAGTGGACCATCAGACTCGGTTATGCGACTTAGTTCGCCCGCCGTCCCCCCCCAAGTTCCCCCCATGCGATAGAGTCGATCCCTCCAGCCGATATGAAGATGGGGTTTGACAGCCTCTACTTCATTGTACCCAAGAAAGGCGGTGGGTTACGACCGATCTTGGACCTGTGTGTCTTGAACCGGGCCATTCATCGGTTACCGTTCAAGATGCTGACGCAGAAACGCATCTTCGGGTGCATCCGTCCCCGAGATTGGTTTGCAGAGATCGACCTGAAGGACACGTACTTCCATGTGTCGATCCTTCCACGCCACAGGCCATTCCTGCGGTTTGCGTTCGAAGGACGTGCATATCAGTACAAGGTCCTTGCCCTCCGGGCTGTCCCTGGTGCCCCGTGTCTTCTCGAAAGTTACGGAGGCAGAACTTGTTCCCCTGTGAGAGCAGGGCATTCGCATTCTCAACTACCTCGACGATTGGCTCATACTAGCTCAGTCTCTGGATCAGTTGTGTAAACACAGGGACTTGGTGCTCTCACACCTTGGCCAGTTGGGCCCTCGGGTAAACTTGGAAAAGAGCAAACTCTCCCCGACGCAGAGGATCTCTTTTCTCGGTATGGAGTTGGACTCGGTCGAACAGGCAGCACGCCTCACGCAGGAACGTGCTCAGTCGGTGTTGAACTGCTTGAATACGTTCAAGAGCAGGACGGCGGGCCCACTGAAACAGTTTCAGAGGCTCCTGGGGGATATGGCAGCTACAGCGGCAGTGACGCCACTGGGGCTGCTCCATGTGAGGCCGCTTCAACACTGGCCCCATGGCCGAGTCCAGCAGACGGTTCAGCTGATTTGGAGACGTTTTAGAGCCGCTCAGGTAGACCTGTTTGCCTCTCCAGAGAACTCTCACTGCCAGTTGTTTTACTCCCTGACTGAGGGAACACTCGGCACAGACGCACTGGCACACAGCTGGCCGCGGGGCCTTCGTAAGTATGCATTTCCCCCAGTGAGCCTTCTTGCGCAGACTCTGTGCAAGATCAGGGAGGACGAGGGGCAGGTCCTGCTCGTGGCAAGGTACTGGCCCACTCGGACCTGGTTCCCTGAACTGATGCTCCTCTTGACAGCCCCTCCTTGGCAGATTCCTCTGAGGAAGGATCTACTGAGAGAGGGGGCACATTGTGGTCTCCAGAAACTTCATGTCTGGTCCCTGGACGGGACACGGAGGTTCTAGGTGACTTATCCCAAGAGGCAGTTGACACCATCACTTCGGCATGAGCACCGTCTATGAGACACGCTTACATGTTGAAGTGGAACCTGTTCGCCAAATGGTGCTCTTCTCACCGAGAAGACCCCCAAAGATGTCCGATCAGAGTCGTGCTGTCCTTCTTGCAGCAAGGGTTGGAGCGAAGGCTGTCTCCCTCCACCCTTAAAGTCTATGTGGCTGCGATTTGCTGCCAACCATGACCCCGTGGAAGGGAAGTCGGTGGGGGAGCATGACCTGGTCATCAGGTTCCTTAGGGGGGCGAGAAGGCTAAATCCTCCACGGCCCCCCTCCATACCCTCTTGGGACCTGTCTCTAGTGCTCAGAGCACTACAGCAGGGCCTGTTTGAGTCTTTGCAGTCAGTTGAGCTGAAGTTTCTGTCAATGAAGACTCTGCTCCTGCTTGCACTGGCCTCCATCAAGAGGGTAGGGGACCTACAAGCATTTTCGGTCGACGATTCGTACCTAGAGTTCGGGCCGACTGACTCCCAGGTAATCCTGAGGCCCCGGCCTGGCTATGTGCCCGAGGTTCCCACTACTCCCTTCGGGGATCAGGTGGTGAGCCTGCAAGCGCTGCCCTCGGAGTAGGCAGACGCAGCCCTAGCTTTGCCTTGTCCCGTCCGAGCATTGAGATGCTACGTAGACAGGACACAAAACTTCAGGACCTCAGACCAGTTCTTTGTCTGTCATGGAGGCCGGCAGAAGGGAAATGCCGTCTCCAAGCAGAGGATGGCCCACTGGATAGTGGATGCCATCACTCTGGTTTATCAGGCACAGGGTGTACCCTGCCCGTTCATCCTGTCGCATCCTCCTGGGCGCTGGCTCGTGGTGCCTCGCTGGCAGATATTTGTAGAGCTGCGAGCTGGGCGACCCTCAACACTTTCTCTAAGTTCTATAGCCTTCGTGTGGAGCCGGTATCCTCCTGTGTTCTCACCTCAAGCGGGTAGAAACACTGAGAGGCCCGGCTTCATGTCGGCTTGCTAAAACTGCTGTAGACCCTGTCAAGCTCCTCCGTCCCCTCGGCAGCCAGACGTGGTGGAACATCCGGCGCCAGGCCCTCATTCGATGAATCCGTGAGAACCGGTAGAGGGCTGGGTTCAATGTGTAGAGACCTAAATGGATCCCATATGTGTAAATTCCACGGTATAGCCTCAGAGCCTATGTTCCCCGGCAGACTTTTGCCATTTTAAGAGAGTTACAATCACCTCTAATCTTCTATATGCACCTAAACGGTTGTCCATATGTGTAAGTGCTTCCGAAACCTCCTTCGGGAAGGATGGGGCTTCCGCACGATCCTGTTCCAAGTGAACGGGTACGTTTTCCCAGGGTTATCAAAGTTCACTGAGTGGGTAGTGCTACGACGACAGTGACTGGCCTTCTTGTTGCGAGCCCCGGCCTACACCAAAAGGGGGCGCAGGAGGCTCACACAGGACACTGGAAGGGGCAGCATCCATGGTGCTTTGGTAGGGATCCCAATGTCGGTCATTACCGATGTGATGTTGAGAGTGACCGACTGAAAGGGAACGTCTCGGTTACGTATGTAACCTTCGTTCCCTGAAGGAGGGAATGGAGATGTCACGTCCCGTCGCCACGGCTGCTGTACCACCGCTGAACGGCCGGGTCACCGGCTTAGCTCCTCAGCGAAAACTTGAGCATGCGTTGCACCTGCTGCCTATTTATGCTCGCGCTGTCATCAGTGGCAGCTGGATGCAATCATCGCATGCCAATGTGCATTGGCTTGTTTAGTTTACACTCGAAGTGGATTGGTCTCTCTAAGCGAGATCCCAAAGTCAGTCATTACCGACGTGACGTCTCCGTTCCCTCCTTCAGGGAACGAGGGTTACATACGTAACCGAGACATTATACCAGTTTAGTATTATAAAAGTGCAATTGCAGGGTATATTTAAGTACATAAATATCTAAATGTATTTGTAGTATACTTAGCATCAAATGTATTTCAAATACATTTTAGTATATTTATTTTTCACTAGGGAGGTCACCGTTCACTTTGATTGTTTGAAAGACATACTGTAAAATCTCCTATGGTTCAATGAAATGACCGTTTTTATTTTCAGTTCACTTTAACTGTCCTGATCTCAGTTCTCCTGGGAAAAAGTCTCCAGTAATCTCAAATGATTTTCCCAAGAATCTCAGAAAAGATCTCAGCAATGTTTTTTGCCAAATGTTTTTTTAATATGAACTCAAACATTTCTAATTCATACAAAGTCTGATTTCTTTATTTTTTAGGAGAAACATTTAAGATTAAGTACTTGCACTCTCTTTGCAAGTACTGCACTTTAAAAAGGTTCTAGAAGGGAGTTTTCACAGTGATGCCATAGAAGAACCATTTTGAGTTCCTCAAAAGAACCTTTCAGTGAAGAATCCTTATAAGAACCATTTTTTCTAAGTGTGAAGGACATTTTAATAATTTAAAGAACCTTGGTGCAATTGAAAACGGTTCCATGGATGTTGAAGGTTTTTTCATGGAACTAAAAATATCAATAAAGAAACTTTATTGTTAAGAGTCTATTAAATGTGAGTTTTGAAAGAGCATCCTAAATTTTCATAAGTTTTCATTTTAAATTTAGTAAAAGTTTTAGTAATATAATGTTTTGATTAGTTTTTGTAGTATTTCTATTTAGTATTCTTTTTATTTTTATTACTTAATTTTCATTTTTTTTTATTTCAGATTTAGTTATAGTAATATTAGTTTTTCAACTTAATATTAGTTTTTCAGTGATTTCATTTCTAATTTTCAAGTTTTTTAAGTTGAGGTTGTTAATATAATATTTATATTTTATTGTATTTTAGCTTTATTTTAATTAACAAAAACATTTTTTACTTTTAGTTAACAATAACAACAGTGAAACACAGCCAAGCATTCATAATGATTTCATTTTTAACTATCATCATTTTATATCTCCTTCAGTTGCCCTTCTCTTTCTCTCTCCCTTAATGATTCCTCCCTCTCCGCTCTAGTAATGGCTAAGTGCTAACATGACCTTAACCTCCTCCACCATCAGAGTGAGACAGTCTCTCAGACAGGTGTCCCATTTTCTCTGAGAGAATTCAGAATTCAGAATTCAACGTAACAGATGTTGGACTGCAGTACGTGTATGTTTATGCAACCAATGCATTACTCATAGTGTGTGCAGTTTAATCTATGTGCCTCCATGCAAATATTTACACTGAAGCTGATTTGCAATTCTACATATAACCGGAGGAAATTATACATCTGCTCCGGATGTGTTGATCTGTTAGTTTATCCAACAACATGCATTTAACTTCAGTGTAAATACATACTGTATTTATATGCAATAAAGTTTATTTATTAGCCCAGTTGTATGTCAAGAGTTTAGCACAGAAGAGTCCAAATCAGAAAAAGACTTGAATGTTTGCATTTGTATAGGATGTTTTTATCTTGCTCATTTGCATAAGCTTGCACTGTCATAATGCCAACAGTATCGCCCACTCTCACTGAATATAATACATTAGTCAACTGTCAAATTGTTAAATGCAAATGGAACAATCTAAACAGGTCTAGATATCTGAAAGCTGTATTATTATGCAGTTGCGTAAACTAAAAATATTGTTAGGAGTATTTGGATCGCTTCACTGAAACAAAACCAGTTAAGTGGAATCTGATATGCCATAGACCTACTACATGACCTCTATTGTTTCATGGACTGAAATGTGAAACGCATTGCCCTCGTCTGGTCTGCATGTGGCGAAGCGTCTGCAGTCCAGTGGAGACCCTTTAATCCATAACAAGCAACCCACGGCTGTCAGGAGCCAGTGAAGAATGTCTTCCTCATCTCAACACAGGCAGACCGAAGCTTTCTGGATCATCATGTCCAGAGGCAACAGTGTTTTATCTAGTTTTAGCATATGATCTGCCTCCATAACACCCACATTAATAGCAAACTCACTGGTATTTGAGGGGAGAAGAAAGATAGAGAGTTGTGTTAAACGAAAAAGGGATTTGAGAATATAAAGGAGTAGAAGAGGGTGTGGAATAAGGGCTGTTATGAAATCGTACTGTCATCTCTCAGGCATGTCTGCTGAATTCTTTTTGCCTTCTAAATTTTCCCTCCTATTTTTCATCCCTCTATTTTCTCCTCATATGATCTCTTGAGTAGTTCTAATGCCGCCTCTCCTCGACAGATTACCTCACAGTTCTGCCTTTTGCTAGATTTTCAGTGGCAAAGCTCTGGTTTCGTGCCTCTTTCTCTCTTGTTTTCTTCTTGTCCTCTTCTGCTCACGCTCTTTACTGCCTGAGAGCAGAAACAGCGGGTTCTGAATGTGGCATGATGAAATTGCAATATGCTATTGATATTCATTCCTGCCCTGTTCCTTACAGCTTTCTGCATCTCTGGCTTTTTCTATTTCATTCCCTGTCTGTCTTTATTCAAGCAGTGACTTTGAGATTTCATTTGGCACATGGCAACTACCCGCCTCCAATTAGTGGTATCTTTACATTGATGCTTTTGTATTGATTTGCATAGCCGTCCAGACAGCTGTCATGTCAGAGTAATTGATGCCTGAGAGGCTGAGTAAAAAAGAGCCGTTTGACGAAAGAAATTGCTTGAACTCAGCGTTTGAAGTTCACATAAAGTCATTACACAGAGAGCTTAAACAAAGCTGCTGGCACTTTCCATGAATAGGATACAAAATTGGGCCTGAACATCATAAAAAATGTTGGTCGTCAATCTCAGGAAGTCAGCTAAATATTAGTGGTTTTATATTACATTTGCCATTTTTCAAGTGTAAAAAGTATTTATAAACACAGAGAAAATGGATTGGATTGAGATTCCTAATCTTCCCATTATGCTGTAAGAAAGTCCAAATTATGTTATTATTAGTCAGTTTTAAGGTATTTTTATGTAATAGGGAAAGTCATGAAGCATGTAGTCTTAACAAAAAGACTACATATTAAAAATAGTTTTTATTACAGTGAACTGGAAATCAGTGTAACAGCTTATGTCAAAATCATGACATTTTGTATGATTAGGATATAAAGCCAAAACAATAGACACCAAAGTGTACTGCATTCATGGAAAGTGCTTGCTGTTTTAAATGACAGAATGTGTTGCTCATAATACTAAGCAACATTTTAGCTAAAAATGAATTGTTAGTGCACACATTCAGACATCTTTGCATCCACTGCAAAGAAGGTTTATTTCAGGATTTATTTTAGTGATGGTAATCCTTCATTTTCCTCTGATAGTCACAGTCCTGACCTTTCACCAGTGTGTTGGAGAAGAGAGCAGTATAATGACAGACTCGGCACTTAATTGGTCATAATTACCACACTTATTATCCAAGAGTCTTCAACATATTATCGGAGGGTTTTAGACCTTTTTTAATGACCTACATTCAGGGTCAGATTTTTTTTTATATTTTTTGAAAGATTTCTCTTATGGAACTCTTATTTTTGTTATTGAAGGGGTGATTTAAATTTCAGATCAATTAAAAAGCTACATTAAGTATATTAAGCATTAAGTAGATTGCTAAACCTCTGGTTACACAATGCCTCCTATATCCTTCCCTGCTTTCTAAGCAGTCAAAAGCTGCTTTGGTGTCATATATTGCATATGAAAAACAGTAAAGCGATTAATTGGGTGACTCTAAGATCATATGCAACCAATGATTCCTCAAACCGGAGAGTTATTTAAGCAATTTGGGCATTTGAGAGATTTTTATAAAAATCTAAGGACAGTGTAACACATATTATGTAAAAGTTTTTGAAATTTTGCTACTTTTCAAATTGTTCTCCAAAGTCACATGGCAGATACCATTTTACTAAAAGATAGTTTTAATATTTCTGCTTAACATCCCTCCTTCGTTAATGAGAACATTTGGAAATGATCAAATGCAGAGGAGAGAATGTAAGTGGGTCAGATGCATTCAGGGTGAGATTGCTGAGAGAGGGATAGGCTTTTCTCTTAAAGAGCGTGGGATTCGGGATCCTGGCCAGTAATATCAGGAGAGTTGATATCCTGTTCTGGTTTAGCCATTTCCTTGACTTTGCTGCTGTTTTATTTGCTAGGTCACTGACAGGATCAGAGCGGGGCAGGAAATATATCATTCAGAATGAGCATAGCATGTCAAATCAGGATGGTTATTATTCCTCTCTCTTCCTCAAATGCCAGTTCAACAGTATATACGCATGTCCTGCTGTGAATTAGGGACGGCCACATTATGAATTAGTATTCTCGCCGTTTCTTTTCTCGCTTTCACTCTTTCTGTCTTCACTCGCACACTGGCAAGCTGTGGTGGCACACTGAGCTTATTATGAGTCTGCTGCATGTGCAGCGGTTAAAGCAATGCATTTGTTCTCTCTTACTTAATAAATCAGCTTCTCTTCCTGCCTTCGTCTTCTGTTCCCCACTATCACTCCATTTATCTATCTCTCGTAGGTTCTTAATCCATATTTGACAATAACAACTGACATCATGATTAAATTAACTCTTAAATTCTATGCTGTTCGTATTTCCAGGGGCTGTTTTGAATCTGTAATGCATTTACAGAAAATGAATCCTTTCAATCAGTTCTCAATTTCCCTCAATGAGACGATATCCAGTCTTTGATAGTCTCTGAGTTTTAATAAAATGTTAAAGCTGGTATGGGTTTCAGTAAACTAAGTTGCATAGTCTGTTCTTTTCTATATTATTATCAAATTTTGTTCCTCAACAGTTTCTAAGGCCCTTTTTGTTCTACTCATTTAGGGCTGGATAATTTAGCCATGATAGTTTCAGTTTGCTCCTGCCCTACATGTCTTCTGTAGGCACTAATGACTGTTACAATTACTGTAGCAATTTCCACTTCCATTTGTAGAAATCTAGTGCCATATTAGCATGGGTGGGAGTTCTAATAATTATAATACATTTTATACAATATGTTTTGTTGCCACAGGAAATGTCCACACTAAAAGTTCTTATGTCAGACAGCATAGGGTTCTGGAGGAGGCCATTTAAATATGTGAGCAGAGCTGCTGTATATATGTAGGGTCCAACACTAAGTTGATGCCACACCTGCCAATGTCAGTGAATTAAGATAATTTAATGGCCATAGACATTCTTGCCATAATAATGTTTGTAAAAAAAATAACCTGTATTTTGCATTATTATAATTAAAAAATGATTTGTTATTTTTTATTAATTCAAATAATTTAATATTTTTTATATTGTTTTATTTTATTTCATCTATTTATTTGCAGCATTTCAGCAAAATTGCATGTCACAAAAACATACAATGAGATATAATGTGATTCTATTCCTTGTATATTCATTTTAGTGGTTTGATGTGATGTGACTACATGGAGTTCTGGAGAGAGAAAAAAACTTAAGAATCCCAGATAGTCAAGCCCTTAATATATATATATATTATATATTATATATTATATATTATATGTTGTATGTTTTTTTTAATTCTGTATCAGCACAGGGCCAGATTATAATTTTTGCCAGATTATGTTTCAGTTCCTAATGAAATTACCAGCAAATGTGCCCTAGTTTTATTAGTGAACTGCTAGGAATTTTAGAATTCTTAATATTTTCTTCCTTTCGGTTAATATTTAATAAGGTTCATATTTTCTCTCCTCCGGTTCTGATTTATAAAATTCAATAAAAAGTTAATTCTCCCACCTCCACACACATTCTTACTCTCCATCTGCTTCTGTTTCTCTTTCTCAGTCTTAAATCAGTTCTTTCAAGCCCTCCATCCGGTGGGGCATTAGATCTGTCTGGCATCCCTCTTGGAGTGAAAGACATGGAGCGTATCTGTGCCTACCTGCATCACCACGCGTCCCGCATCGGCAGCCTAGAGCTGGGCTTCACCGAGCTCACAGATGATGCCTTCATTCTGCTCCTCCCTACGCTGGCGTCTCTTCACCACCTTGAGACTCTGGCCCTCAATGGCAACAGTCTGACCCGTGCCGTGCTTAAAGAGCTCACAGACACGCTGAAAGACCCGGACAGCTTCCCCAGCATCACCTGGATCGACCTGGGGAACAACGTGGACATCTTCTCCCTCCCACAACCATTTCTGGTGAGCCTGCGCAAGCGTTGCCCCAAACAGGGCAACCTTCCCACCATCCTGGAGTTCGGCGAGAGCCAGGCCAGCGAACCAGAGGGCCGAGTGGATGAAGACGATGCAGATGATACAAACAGGACAGAGAGTATGGGAGAACTCAGATCTGAGGTAGAAGAAGAGATTGACGGTGAGATGGAGATCGAGGACATGATGGAGGAGTTGCTGGACTTTGACAGGGAGGTCCAGGGCAAGGAGGACGAGGACGACAGTATGTGGACCTTGGAGGAGCAGCGGCTGGTAAAGGATCCAGTTGCAAAGCGGAGCAAAGAGAAAAGGGTGTTCAAAGCAGAGGGCGAAGAGGACTTACAAAGCCAGTATTCCCATCTGTCCTGCTCCAGCCAGTCACAGCACTCTTCTGGAGCCATTGAGCCTTTAAGAGAAGACTCTGTCCCTGACCAGTTAGCATGTCATTCAAACAACCCTACCTGATTGAAGCCACTGTCTAATTTGATTACAATCTGGTCCCTTTAAGAAAAAGAGAAAACGTGACAGGCTTGTTTTCAGACTGGGTTATCCATGAAGTCATGGGATTCAGAAGGTTTTATAGGGTTGACAATCACAGCGGTTGTCTGTTGTTGCAAAGGAGAAATTAATCACTTGCGAGGTTAAAAAAATATCAAATATACCTTCTCATTCAGGTTTTTCCCTTCACTGTCACGTAAATGTATTGATCCAGTCGAAAATAGTCGAGGGTGTCAAAAGCAGAGGGTGAAGAGGACGTCCAAAGCCAGTCATACCATCTGTCTTGCTCCAGCCATTTGCAGCACTCTTCCAGAGCCATCAAGCCTTTAAGAGAAGACTTTGTCCCAAAACAGTTAGCATGTCATTCGAACAAACCTACTTGGTTGAAGCCACTGTCTAATTTGATAAGAGTCTATAACCTTAGTCCCTTTAAGAAAAAGAGAATAGTAGTATGGGCCATCCATAAAGTCATGGGATTCAGAAGGTTTAATAGGGATGACAATCATGTCTGCTGTCTGTTTTTGCAAAGAAAAAATGAATCACTCGTGATGTACAAAATCAAATATACCTTGTCATTCAGGTCTTAAAAGTGTAAAATATCCTGTCACAAATTGGAGCAAAGTGAAGAAGGTGTCCAAATCCAGTCTTCCCATCTATCTTGCTCCAGCCAGTCACAGCACTCTTCTGGAGCCATCGAGCATTTAAGAGAAGACTTTGTCCCAAAACAGTTAGCGTGTCATTCAGACAGCGCAACCTGATTGAAGCCACTGTCTAATTTAATTAAACTTTGTCCCTTTAAGAAAAAGAGAAAGCGTGACAGGCTTGTTTTCAGACTGGGTTATCCACGAAGTCATGAGATTCAGCAGGTTTTACAGGGTTGACAATCACAGCGGTTGTCTGTTATTGCAAAGGAGAAATGGATCACTTGTGAGCTTCAAAAATATCAAATATACCTTCTCATTCAGGTTTTCCCCGTCACTGTCATAACCATAAACCTCAGTGTGCCTATGTGCCTGTTCAAAACCCTGATGGAGAAGTGCGTGTGTGTGTAGGTGCACATTTAGATCAGTTAAACATTCTGGATATACGCAGACTGGCCGTCATGATTTGGTATGTCCATCTATGCATCTGACTCTGTCGCAAGCATCATGTTCTCTCCAGCAGTGGAAAACAACCTAAATTCTATTCAGTATCGTCCAATGAATATGCATGTCCCAGGTGTCAGGTGGATGGGACGCAGATGAGCTCATATTAAGTGCCCCTAATTTATACAGTGGAAAACCAAAATGTCTTGTCACAGTGTTGGCCCAAAACAATATGTTTGTTTGATACAGAGCAGCGGGACTGAAGCCAAAGAGAAAAGACTCACTCTACGGAAAAAAGAAAGTGTCTTTGGCTATATGATAGTATATAATACTGTTATTCTGTTGTTGCTGCTTGACATGGATTTTGAAGACTATGTAAGGTTTCTTAGCTCTGTTGTTTAGAATTGATCCTTTAAACACTAAAATAATATTAAGGTTTCATTTCTATTTATCCACTGTTTAGGTATTTTATAGTATAAATATCTATTTAGTGCCTAATTAAAATTTTACATTATTCAAATGTAATTCAAACTAGTTCTGATATGCCAGTAAATGAAAGTATTGTTTCAATGACAGTGTATATTGATTAGACAGATTTGTCTTAACAGATGTTTTATTTCATTATTTAAAATTATGTAATTGAGAATTAGGATTTATTATATCCATTTATACTGTACTACTTTGTATATTATCATAATATGCTTACATGCAAAAATCTTGTTCAGTGTTTTTTAAGTAGAATTAGCTCCCTCTCCAAATGATGGTTTATAGAATTAATTATTAAGCTTAATCACTCCTGTAATAAAGTTAACCGATATATTTCAGATTATCATGTCATTTTATGGTCACCAGGTAGCCTCAAAATCTCCTGCTGTTTTTCAAAGCCATACTTCTAGACAAGTTCTGCCATTACACAAAGGGAATTATATATTGCTAAAAGTGCACTGAAGAGCTGTGATCAATGAATTTTGTCAGTATTTCTGTATTCCCACAATGGTTAATAAAGAAAGGAGAATGCTAGGGATGAAAAGGAACAGCAATATGTGTATATTATTATTTGTAAACAAAACAAAATGTATTTGACTGTTGGCATCAAAATCAATAAACCTTTAACAAATATACAATTCATTTATGCGTTAAACAGGCCATAAAACGTTGGGTGGTTAGTACTGTGGTAAAAACAAACATGCAAACGATTTCATTGCGTTTGTGCACCGGAAGTCATTAAACTGTAGCCTAATTGAACGGGACCGATGGAAGGAGGACTAATCGATGTCGACATCTAGTGGTTGGCAATTCTTTCGTGCACGCTTGTTTTATGTAAATAACAGTGTTTACGTACTTCCGTTTCTTTTTGTAATTTATAACACAAACTACATTTGAGTAGCCTATATTGCCAAATGGGGCTATAAATTGAAAATTATGAAAATAAGCATTGACCGACAAGGCTTATAAAAAGCCTTGTTGTTGATCATGGTAGATGGTTTCCAGTTGGTCTCACGTAGTAGACCAGATTAGTACAGCAATAAACCAGATACTAGCTGGTCAAATCAAGCTGGATTGGAAAACATGGTAGATGGTGACAAGTTAGGACTAGTTAATGACCTGCTTGGACCAGCTGTAAGCCACTGGACTGAACTGGATTTTTCTTTAGAGACTATCGTGTTTTTGAGAAATACATTTTATTTAACTTAATTTTCCGTTCAGATCTTCACAGAGTGGAAATTTATCTTTGGCACTGGCCAGAAAAAAAATAAATAAACATCTATCAAGCTATACTATACATTCACTTACATACATATACATTATCAAACAAATTACTAAAAATATGGATTAATAATAATATAAATACGAATATCATTAATCATTTGGATGTAAAAATGTATATATATATATATATATTACTAAGTTAAGTCAAACGAAATCAGATGTGTTCATATAAAAAACACAAATTATGTAATAAAAGTGAATTAAACTGTATTTGCAACAGTCAATGAAACTGCAGAATAATACGGGGCCTCTTTTTCAACATTGACCGCATCAATATGGCTTCCTATAGGCACCGTCTGAATTGACTGTGTTATTGCATCACTTCCGGGAAATAAGGTCAAAATTGTTTCCCTTGTCCGCCATTTGAAATATTTGAACTTCCTTGTGACAACTTCCAATGTACGTTTTGGTTTACTCTGAACAATTATCAGAGGATCTGGGCGAATAGTCGTAGTTTTTGCGTCTCATGCACGTTGGGATTCCGACGTCGGCTGTTTTCTTACCCGATTGGAACAAAAAAGCGTAGAAAAGTGTGCGAATGCTGCGCGTATTCGAAACGTGTTCAACAACGGAACGCGGTAAAGTTTTTGCATGAGTTGAACGCTGCTTGCGGATAAGGAGAGGCGAAGGGAAGGCCTGTGAAGCCTGGGCTTTTTTCTTGCGCTAGTCATGGCCGGAAATTTTGATTCGGAGGACCGAGGGAGCTGGTATTGGGGGAGATTAAGCCGGCAAGAGGCGGTTTCGCTGCTCCAAGGGCAGAGGCATGGAGTGTTCCTGGTGCGGGACTCGATCACTATTCCCGGGGACTACGTGCTGTCTGTGTCGGAGAACTCCAAAGTCTCTCATTACATAATAAACAGCATCAGCAGCAATCGCCAGTCCGGACCAGGTAAGCGGTGCATATAAATATACTCCCAACGACGGGACGAATAAATCCTGCTTTAGCAAAACGCTTAGCGGCTCGACGAGAAACTTGTGTACTTCTATACTACGAATACTTCTGCACATTCAGTCTGATTTTTTTTTTTTTTTTGGGTCATTCTAATATAACGTAGTAATTTAGTATTCTCTGTAAGATGTTTACACATACAGAAATCTGTTATTTTTCAGTATAAACCGTGTTTTTGATTCAGTCACTCATAATTTAAATGTTTTAACATGTAATAGGAACCATACGTATTTTGATGACAAAACTCACTTTTTTGTTTGTAGACGCTATATGCGCAGTCATGCTGATTTTATTGACTATTACGCAGGTTTTTCTCTGGTTTGAGCATAAAAATGTGTGGTATTTTAAAAAATAGTGATGTTTACACAACAGTAATTATTATTTCTACTTTTCAGTGAAGTCTTCATAGATTAAGGTTAAGCAAATCTTGATCGTCCATCCATCCTATGTGCTTTCTCACTGTCATCTTGCAGGACTCGCTCCTCCTCGGTTCCGTATTGGAGATCAGGAGTTTGATGCCTTACCTGCCCTGTTGGAGTTCTATAAGATCCACTACCTGGATACCACCACTCTCATTGAGCCCATCAGCAAAGCCAAGCACTCGTCCTTTATCAGCGTCAATGCAGGAACAGGAGGAGCTCCTCAGAGGCTGGAAGAGGAGTACGTCCGAGCTCTCTTCGACTTTCCCGGAAACGACGACGAGGACCTTCCGTTTCGAAAGGGCGATGTTCTAAGAGTTCTGGAGAAGCCAGAGGAGCAGTGGTGGAACGCTCAGAATTCAGAAGGCCGTGTCGGCATGATCCCAGTGCCCTACGTGGAGAAGTACCGACCGGCCTCGCCAACATCAGGGGGCCCTGGAGGGTCTGTCGGAGGATCTGGAGCTCACGGCAACTCCGACGGCCACAGTTCTCAGTCTCAACCTCTGCTTGGCGAGCCGGGCCAATATGCCCAGCCGACATCCTTACCCAATCTACAGAATGGTCCGGTTTACGCCAGGGCGATTCAGAAGAGAGTTCCCAATGCCTATGACAAGACTGCTCTTGCTTTGGAGGTAACAAATGTAGCTTTTTTTATATTGCATGGTATTTTATATACAACACAGACACAGAAGACTGATTTTGAACATTAAAAATATGTATTTTTATATAGAATTCTGTGAAATAAAACGTGTTTTTTGGCTTTGGCGCCTCCCAGTGGAACTGTAGTTCTCTGTTTAGGTTTGCTGTTTTGTGCATTACATTAACAAAGTGTTTCCTCTGTTTCTGACACTGTTGTTAGGTTGGCGACATGGTGAAGGTGACCAAGATCAATGTAAACGGTCAATGGGAGGGTGAGTGCAAGGGAAAGCATGGCCATTTTCCCTTTACCCACGTCCGCTTGCTGGACCAGCACAATCCAGAGGACGAACTGAGCTGAGAGAGCAGACTGTCTTCCCTAGCAGCCCTTAGATGTACACTCACTTACACACACACACACATATACACACACACACACTCCGGCTCCTCACTACTGCCCTTTACCTGTCCGCCTCGTCATTACCTTGTGCCATTGTGTCTCATGCCAACGTTCACAGTACCTGCAACAATTCCCTTATTAGATTTTATGCAATAATTGAAGATATTTACCAAGTAAACACTAAATCCACACGCAACACCATACACTACAGAGAGAGGAGCATTAGTGTGTGGCTTCTTGTGAACTGAGAAAAGAGGAAGAAGCCTGCTTGGACTTAAAACATGAGCAGTTTGGTGTCTTAACAAGGGACTGTTCCTTTGCTTCTTTGAATGCGGTAGCATACACTACTTAGTGTCCTAGAACACAGCAGCTTTCACACTACAAATCATCTTCATGAAAATATTCAGAAATGCAGATCAAACATGCTTTGAATAGTTTTTAGTCTTTTTCATTGGCTTGTCGGTCATTACTGGCTCGGCGCTGGTCAATTGTGTCGTGAAGCGGTTCCTATTGGGGCGGTACACTATATAAAAGATGGAGTAGCCCGAACCCTCACCGCATTTAGTTTTATTTATGCACAACATTTCTGATGTATACAAGATGGGCCATGCATCATTATTCACTACCACTAAGTAACTTTGTTTTACTACATTTTCATTATATATTATCAGGAAACGCTACTTGCTCCTTTCACCATTATTGCTGTACTTGGAAGTATTACACTAAATGTGGATTTGTTGAATGTGTAACCCTAATTTCTAATGCTAGACTCAATACGTCAACATAAGATAGACTTAAATGATTTTTTTGTTGTTGTTTTTAAATAAAAATCCAACATTGTGACTTTTCCACTTAAATTAACCAATGTGTTTTTGCCAAAACTTCCCTTGCCAAGGTAGAAAATACAATAAGTGGTTGTTGTACGACTCTCCAAAACTACTGTAACATTAGATAAGGATATTTCAAAAACAACCCAGCTGTCTTTACAATAGGATCATATGAAGTGTCACACTAATGTGCAAAGCCTAACCTGATGCCTCAAATGTGTTTTGCTCAATTGATTTTGCACATACGAGTAGCCTTTATCTATGATTGGTTTATCTGGCTATTGATTTTTGTTTTAAAACATCAGCCTCCATCATGCCTGTATTATCTATCTCAATGCAGAAATATAGTGCATTTTGTCCTTTAATGCCCAAGTAAGATGTTGCTTTCCTAATTGCCTGCCTTAATTGCAGATTGTTGTCAATGACCAAATCAGCAATGTCTTTAGCCTAATTAGTTAAAAGCAAAATGTGGGGAAAAGTGGAGTATATTTTGTTCAACCTTGCAGAAATGTTTCATTTAACCAACTTCCATTACTAATGACTGTATTTGAAGAATAGAAATCGAATGTGGACAGATGTATACATTATAACACTAATAGACAGGCTACCAGAACACTATCAAATGTTAATGTTTTTACCCTTTACCTTTATTTGTTGTTACTTCTAAAAAGAAAAAAGTTGATTAACTTTGTTTGATAACAATGACAATCACCTGGAAACTCTTATGTCTCACCTAAATGTTAGAAAACTGTCGTGTATGTGTGTAGGTTAGCTGTATGTTGTCATGATGTGACAGCAAGCTGGCCATGTTATGTAATTATCACTTAAGTCGTAATTATGAAGGACTTTGATGTTCATGATCTGTCTTATTAACTGTCTATGTTTCAGTCAGAAATGACCTTGATGAAATTAGATCACTAAAATCAGTCACAAAGCAAAGCTGGAGTCTTGTAAGTCTGAACTCTCACCTGTGTCCTGTGAGAATGATTTCAATTCAAAATGCACCACTTTTGTCTATGACTGAGTTGAAAGAGTAATCACAAGTCGTGTCTGTACATTTTAACTGTACCCAAAGTATTATGTTTAGAACCTAAATATCAACACAGTAATTTTGTGAAATTATTCCTGTTATCCTTTGTGCATCCAAGTCTGTCAGAACAGTGTTTTAAGTCACACAAAAAAATCCTACGTTTTTATTACAGTTTTATTCCTGTACATGAAATAAAGTTGACCCCTATAGTAATGCTACTCAAACCTTTTACTTTGCCTCTGTCAGTATTTTCATGCCTTTATATTTATTACTCTATTTAGAGCATCAACATGATGGAGAGGTTTTTGTTTCATTATCCTATTATAGCATAATTTTGTTCTTTATATAATTGTCTTTTCTTTTATATAATATCCAGATTTATCAATTTTTGATGAGCCAATCTGGTTGCAAATTTGTATCAGAGAGTAATATCATATATGAGTACCATTACACAATTACAGTTAGTGATTTACACTGAAACCGCACCATTTAATTTATACAGTGTGTAATTGTTAGAAATATATTAGTAAAAAAAAAGTCTAGACCCAAGTGAAATATAATTTGAAATAACACCTTAAATGGTTTTAAATTCAGTATTTTATTTTTAATATGTTCAATTGAAGCAATCAAGTGTAATCATTCACCCGCACTCACGCTGTTTGAAAACTATGACTTGACTTTCTTATGTGGAACACAAAAGATAATATTTTGATATATTTTTTCTTCAAATGACTTGTATGGACAAAAAACACGGACGTTTCTCAGAATATCTTCTTGATGACAGAATAGTTATTTCAGTTGAACGTTTTACTAAATTCGAAATAATTGTGTTACTGGGTATTGCATTTGGGTCTAGACTTTCTTTTGTCTTCAAATATATTTCTCAGAATATTTCTCAGAATAGAACGACATGAGGATGAGTAAATGATGACAGAATGTTCTTTTGTATGAACTGTCCCTTTAAATTCAAGCGTTTCCAGTGATTTTTTTTTTTTTTTTTTTTTTTTTTTTAGAATATCGCTACCAGTAAATGTGCTTTTTTAATACACAATGTTTAGGTTACACAAAAGATGCAGAGAGCACATAGCATTAATTCTCTGCTCAAATACAGATGGTTAAAAATCCAGCATTCGTGTGGGGAGAGAGGGAGTGTGTGGAGATGCTCTGTGTGAAAGTTCCCGGATGAAGGTGTAACGCCATCTTTACTCCACCATTCAAGCCGCAGCTGTTGCTCGCGCAGGGGCCTGCCGGTGAACTCACACTCCTCCTTTACTCCCAATCTCACAAAACACGCTCGCCGCGCGCTGTCCAACATGGGTGACCGGGAGGATTTGGTGTACCAAGCCAAACTCGCCGAGCAGGCGGAGAGATATGACGGTAAGAGACACTGAGAGGTAACGGGAACGTTATTTTTACAAAGCGAGTGCTCATGCAGGCTACTGACGGTCGGGTTAGCTGGTTTAATTCGCGGTTAAATCAAGCGGACACCTTGTGAATTGCTGACCGATCTCCGTTTACTTTTTAAAAACGTTGTTTCGTTTATTTGTACAGTCCGTTAATTCTGTCGATGTGATATTGGGGTAACTACAGAATGGCATATGAAGATGGAGACGTTTATTGAGGAGACAAAATGGCGGAGAGTTAGTGGGTGAGGCAAGCTGTTGCTAGCCATGGCGGAGGGGGTGGCTGCGGTCTTCAAGCCCCATGTTGACAAAAACGGCTCAAATATTAGTCTTAATCGACTCAATTAACCACAATAAAGAGTTATTTCAGCATGAGGTCCTCTCTTTTCTGCGTTTACCCCCGCAGCACATTACGAGAGACCGTGGCAGTGTCTCAAACCCTTTTGAGCTGCCTACTTAGACAGCGTTTTTGCGTATTCCGGTCGCGTTGAGTTGTGATACCCAAAAATGCTGTCTAGACAGGTACCTCACTAGGTTTTGAGACGCAGTCGTTGTACAGTAATGCTTAGTAAGCTGAGACACTAGCTTTGCAGTGAGATTTCATTTCAGACTGTAGAGAAGAGGCTCGCTGGCTTGTGGTATTCAAGATTTTAACGATATCCTAAACCAGCAGCTATAATTGTGCCTTGTTGGTAATTTATTATCTAGTTTAGTCACCCATTAACCTATGTTTGGTATCTATGGTTTTCTCTCAACACTTGAAAGTATGCTGCAAGTATGTAGTGTGCTAGAATGATGATTAACAAAGGATATGCACAGTGTTTTGTGATTGTATACTGGCAACCCAAGGTGAATGCAAATGTAAGGTTGTTAATAATGTTTAGCATCTCTTATTTGAGTAAATAAATTATATATACACACCCCATGGTGCAACAGAGGCCACCTACTTTTTCATTGGTCTTGGTTTCAGAAGTATTTTTCTCATAGGATGCTATGAATCAAACCTACCGGTTATGAGGTGAATCACATTATTACAAACTTTGGTTTGATGCAGAAACGTATTTGAAAATCAGATGAACGGAGAGACAATAGCTTTAATGAGGGAAAGAACTACAATCCCATGAAGCTTTGTGAGCGACAGTAGAATTAAAACAATGCTGAAATATAAAGATGTTGATTTTATTTGTATATAGAAACAGTATGTTTTAAGTTTATTGCATAATATGCATATTATGCATGCAAATATTTAAGTAGTTTGCTATATTTGCAGGTCTTTGTGTGAGTGGGCGGGCACTTAAGAGTTCGTTTGGGTTTTGCTTGTTGTGATTGGTGGAGATTTCTCTGCAGAATTATGGGTAATGTAGTTTTTCCACCAGAAATTATTTACAGAAGTTAGTTATTATATGTTAATGCTGGCTGATGGCTTCAGCAAAAGCATATACCATCAATTAACAACCATTGTTTATAAGTTATTGTTCAAAGTCAATTTACCTATGGAGATTTTTACTTCCAGAAACCGACTGTACTTTCTGACTGACTGAAAACCATGTATATTCTGTTGTAATTAAATCCAGTCCGCAAAATATCCATCACGCTCATTTTGGATTTTTCCAGAAATGGTCGACTCCATGAAGAAGGTGGCTGGGATGGATGTTGAGCTAACGGTTGAAGAGAGAAACCTGCTCTCAGTGGCCTACAAGAACGTTATTGGGGCGAGAAGAGCATCCTGGAGGATAATCAGTAGTATTGAGCAGAAAGAGGAGAATAAGGGTGGAGAGGACAAATTGAAAATGATTCGGGAATATAGACAAACGGTAAGACACACCCTAACTAACGTTCATTCACGTGACTGGAATGATTAGTTTTATGCTTTTAACCTTTGAATTTTCATGTCCAGGTTGAGACTGAATTGAAATCAATTTGCAATGACATCCTTGATGTATTGGACAAGCACCTAATCCCAGCTGCAAATTCAGGAGAGTCCAAGGTCTTCTACTACAAAATGTATGAAAGCCATTAGTTTTTTCCAAGTGAATCTAAGGATGAATCTTATGTGACACAATGAGGTCACGGCTTTATTTATACATGTTTTAAACAGACCTTTTCTCCCTTTGATGCATCAGGAAGGGTGATTACCACAGGTATCTCGCTGAGTTTGCCACAGGAAACGACAGGAAGGAGGCTGCAGAAAACAGTTTGGTTGCTTACAAAGCTGCTAGCGATATTGCAATGACAGACCTTCAGCCTACACACCCCATTCGCTTGGGTCTAGCTCTTAACTTCTCCGTATTCTACTATGAAATCCTCAACTCTCCCGACCGTGCATGCAGGTTTGTTTTTTGTAAATCTCTGTCCATCATGTTCTTATATTACATTTGTATGAATATGGTATCTGTTTATTGCAATGAGTTTTATAATAATTAGTTTGGTTCCAGACTATCAGACTAAGATGGTATTTATTGCAATGTATTCCTGTTCACTTGTATGTTGAAACTTAATTTATGTATCCGGCTGTTGAACTTAGGTTAGCAAAGGCGGCATTTGACGATGCTATTGCTGAACTGGACACATTGAGTGAAGAAAGCTACAAGGACTCGACACTCATCATGCAATTGTTACGTGATAACCTGACACTATGGACTTCAGATATGCAGGGAGACGGTAAGACGGATCATCGCAGTTTCAGATGCTAAGCCTGACAAACATGTCTTTTGAAACCCATTGGTACACGAAGGTGACATCCTCAAAAGCTCCTCCACAAACCAAAGCTATTTTTAGAGCGATTGTCTCAGAGTGTCCCGATTTAGGACTTGTGAGGCATAGTTTCCAACCATCTCTAATATCTGCCTTTAAAAGAGTTAAAATAGAGTGCTCTGGCTTCATTGAAGGTGAAAATGTACAAGCAAACGTACCTACTATTCAGATTCATCCACCAGAAATTAAATAATTTTCTCATTATAATGTAGTAATGTTACTGAGTTGACACCCTGTTCTAGCGTAAATATTTTATCGACCTAATGTAGTGTATTCTGTATATCAATCCAAAATTTTCATTCTTACCCCAGAAGACTGTACTTGTTTTTTAATAGCTCTGTTGATTCCAAAAGTACATACTGACCTAGTGCACATCACTGCATTTCTGTGCAAAACCAGCAGTATGATCTTTCTCTTCTACATTTCATGTCATCTTGTAATGTGTCCAAACTCATGGCGTCCAACTTAACCCATCTTACCTTTTTTCATCCCCACTATTTAGATTCCTAAAGGGAAAATGTTAAGTGCCCACAAACTTTATTTGTAAGTGCGGCCACTTTTTCCAGCTCTTGCCCTTTTGTCCACAAATTGCATCATCACTCACCCGTTTGTAAGCTTTGTGTTGCGATCTTTGTAGCCACCAGAGTGCTATATGTGCAGCATGTCTGAAACAAACCGTTTCTGCATGATCACTGCCAGATCCTCCATGTCCAATTGGAATGGCTGTGTTGTACCAATATATTAGAATTTGGAAAATTCTGGTATGTTTTACTATGAAATGTACAGTAAAGGTGTCTAAGGGTATTTTCCTTTGGTTTGGGAATTGAATTATGTGTGAAAGTTAAATGACCACATGAGATAACACTGCATTCAAATTAGACTTAAGCCAGATTTTTATTAATTTTTTTTTGTTTTTGTTTTTTGAGCTTGAAAATTACATATTCTATTTATATAACATGATAAATTAATTTTATTTTTCTCACAGCATGTATTCGATCCTTCACTATTAATTTGAGTAGATTTTTTGCTTTTTATAGCTTTTTATTTGGCAAACTCGTAATGCACAGATCTTGCAAGGGTTGCAAACTTGATGATGATGTGCGACAGTGTACAACACATCACGTGTGGATTGCGTTAAGGGACATAACTGTGTTAGGATGCAATAACAATGGCTTTGTTTCTCTGTGCACAGGTGAGGAACAGAATAAAGAGGCGCTGCAAGATGTGGAGGATGAAAACCAATGAGACAACACAGCCAATATGAGACTCCACCCCACTCCCCCTCCCCTTCCCCAGACCCCACTCACAAAGGGAGCCACCATGCCCAACCATATGAGTGGCACTCAACAGCTTGATGCCTCCAGTTTTCTCTCCCTTTGTTTGATTTTTAATATTATTGTTTTATTAGCCCTTAAATTGAAATAAAATATACCACTCATGAAACAAACTTCAATTATGATTTTTGAATGGTCAGAACTTAAAGATTTCTTGGAGTTTTTTCTTTTCTTTTTTGTCCTGGTACAACATTTTTCCTTTTTTTTTAATGTTCATTTGCTTTATTTCTCAACATTTTTATCAGTTGCTGGATATATTTTGAGTTTTTCTTAATGTAATTACAGAAATTAACTTTTATTACTATTACTGATATGTCTACTATTAGTGGTTTGAGCTGTAATATTTCTGTGTTAGTGCAATTATAAAATGCAGTTAAAGAAAACAATTAAACCTTTAAAAGGGCAAGTCTAAACAAAGTGCTCTTTTTGTTAATTTAGTTTTTCAGAGAAAGTCGAAGCAAATTTCTTGATATCCATGTGGTGCAAAATGCTTAACATCACCAAGTAGTAGTTATGTAGTAACATTTACCAGTGGTCTGGACTGTAATTTGTGCTAAAATACTGTATTGCTCACATAGGCTGATGATGGTGGGTGGGTGGATGGATGGCTGCAGCTCTATAAAACTGAAGGAGCCTTGTTGCTTTTAGAACTAAGACAAATGCAGGTCTCCATTTGGCTGTCTCAAAAAGAAAAAAAAGCACTAATAAAGTTGATTTTAAGCCTGCATGAGTACATGAAATAGTCTATTTTCCTTCTTCCCCCCCCTGAATCTACATAATGCATATCATTTCTTCTGTACTTTGTTAACTTGAAACTAGTTTGTACTACTGGATATCTGACTGGAACCACAGACGTAGAATCTGTATTACAACAAAACAGCATGGAATTTACAATTAACTTAAATAAAACTGCCTCAAGTAAAATATTTAACCACCTCTTCTGCACTCAAAATGTTTTCCTTTCTCCTTTCTTTCTACATTTTATGTGCTTTTCCTTCATGAAACAAAATGGTTGCTAGTGAAGCATTTACCTTGCAAAGTTAGAGAAATGTTTTATGAAGTAGGAAGAAGTCAATAAAATTTGCTCTTGGCAAGTAGGAATTGGACTGTCGGATGTTGGGTTTTCTCAGTCCCAAATATTAGGTTTTACTATTTGCAAGGGATCTGTCAGTTGAAGTTAGATTATATTTAAAGAATGATGTGTATTCATTTAGATTCTACTATAAGTAACTTTCACCAGTGTATTCTCATCTCAGTGCAGATTAATCAGGAATCTTGTCCAGGTCCCTGTGGTGCAATAGGGCCCACTAAGGCCCTCTGTAGCAGTGATTCAGAACCAGAGGGCCTTAATATTATTTTAAATAAGACGTTTAATCTTGGTTCAGTGTTGCCAACTAATTTTCAGAGAAAGTTGCTAAAGGAAGGTCGATTTGTTGCTAAAAGACGTTATGATGTCATTGCGCGATGACGTCGTTGCGTAATCACGACACAAAATTGTCAAAACATCAGATCGCAGCAAAAAACTATGTTAATTTAGATTTGTTTGTAAAATAATATGCATAATATATTATTAAAATGTAAATAACTATTTTTAAATACATTGAATTATTGAACACTAACATTTTTGAATGATTACAATTTAAGTTGTTTTAATAGCTAGTAAACTAGTAATACTACAGATTCTCAATCTCAACAATTATGCTTTAAGCAGTGTATTAGTAGTTAGTATGCTACACTCTAAGAAAAGTCTGTAAAAATAGGGCACAATGTACTATGTTAATATGAAAGAATTTTCTGTATTGTTTTTTTTTTTTTTTTTTTTACCTGCATTTTAAATTACGCATTGTGTTTTCGGGTTAGAGGGTTACAATGGATAATGGATAATGTCCTGGAAAATTACTAGTATCTTTTCCATTTTTCTTACAGAGTACTAACTGATCAACAATTGCAGATACAAGCTACTAAAAAAAGTGTATCATAAATGAACAATTATTAAATTATTATTATTATTAAATTGAACAATTGCAAATAGCAGCTAACTTAATTCATGTGATGTGTGCACTGCTAGGCATCTTTGGTTTCCTCTTTTTGTGTAATTTGGATGGAAAATGTGTGCCTTTTTATTGTCGGAGTCACAATCAAAAGTTGCTAAAAGTTGCCAAATACATTTTAAAAATTGCTAAATTTGTTGCTAGGTGCTTTTGGAAGAAAAAGTTGCTAGGGTAGTCTGAAAAGTTGCTAAATTTAGCAACAAAATTGCTAAATTGGCAACACTGTCCTGGTTTCACAGACAAGGCTTAAGCCTAGTCCCAGACTAAAATGCGTGTCTGGACTGGTTTAACTGTAAGAAACTTGCACTGACATATCTTGAAATATGTTGGTACTATTGTTTTGTCTCAAGGTGCACACCAGTAATGTTTTTTCTAAGGCACGTTTATTAAAAATTCTTAAATGTCCTAATTGAACTATGGTCTAATCCTGGCTTAACCTAAACCCTGTCTGTGAAACCAGGCCTTATTATTTTAATTCACACCTTCAATAACGTTTTTGAAGAACCACTGTTCCTAAAGTCATTGAAAACCTGGATATATGAGGATATATGGATATTAAACGTGATTTCTAGACCAGGGTCCAGTTGTATAAACTTAGCCTCTATGTTAAGACAGTGTCTTAAGAACTAGTCTGACCAACTGGCAAGGGATAATCAGTCTTACTTTTTGGATTAATCTTAGACTAATCTACATTTTTATGTAAGTGAATTTTAAAAATTATGACCAATCTTAAAGAAAAAAAAAAATTAGCTGACTAACGTTTAAGACTAGTCTTCTTTTTATGCAACTGGCCCCTGGAAAAGTAATGTAATTTAATAAAACCTTAAAACACCATGCACATTTTTATAATGAATATACATTTTTCTAGTTAGCCAGGCTGTAAAATATTTTAATGGGTTATTTAAAAACAAAACCAAACAAACAAAAAAACTTCTTAAGTCTTTATTCAATAAAAAAGAAATGTAAATGTATTGGTTAAATTCATTGGTTATAAAGAGTATCATGCCTGGAGAATATTTGAATTCATTTTAATTTGATTTATAATTATTTTAGTTACTTTTTTGAGTCTATGAATCCTCCTAGTAATAAAAACAAAGTTTTGAAAACAAAACTTTGTCATTACAGTAGATGTACCAAAATAAATCTATTCTCCCAACATTGGTCACCCAGTTGCCAGTCTATTTCCATCTACTTCTGCTATAATGATGACAAAGCTGCTATTTTTTAAACTTGTTATTATTAATGCTATTAATTATTAATACACTGCAATAAAGTGGAGGTCTAAAGGGGCCCATGCACAAAATCTGTTATACAGTTGTTCCCATTAATTTACAGTCATAACTCCACAGTTATGTACTTTACACAATCATATCAAGCTGGTAATTAGTTTCACTTGATAGACCATCAATAAAACCAAATACTATTTCCAGCAACTCATTTGTAGTGGTTAAAATACAAACACCAGCATGCTCTTATTTACAGCAGAAAGAACAAATTTGAAGTCGTGACTTTTATTTTGAAATAATTCCGGCTGTCATGGAAACTCCACCCTTTGTTAAAGCGTTAGCAGGAAGTTCTTACTAAAAATACCCCGACGTCAGGCTAAAGAAAGGACCTGACTCCAAGAGGACAGATTTTAGGATTTCATGTGTACGTCAAGGTGCCTTCGGAAACATGTCGGGACAGAGGGGAAACAATCTGTGGTCATCGCATAAACTCTCGCTCTTGGTTTTATCTCTGCTTGTTGTGTTTATTAGCTCCATCAACTCAGTTCCTCTAGACGAGCAGAGAGAGCAGGAGCCAGAGACTTACAGCAAATACTACAATTACGACCAACTTACTGACCTTCTCAAAAGTCTCGCCCAGAAATACGCAAACATCGCAAATCTGACCAGCATCGGCAGATCCGTTGAAAACAGGGAGCTTTGGGTGATGAGAATCACCAGGGACCCCACTGCTGATGGACCAGGAAAACCCAAATTCAAGTATGTGGGCAACATGCACGGAGACGAGACCGTGTCCCGGCAGGTTCTGGTCTACCTGCTGGAGCACCTGCTGGAGAGGTACGGAGAAGATCCGCGGGTCACAGAGCTGGTCGACAGCACAGATATTTATATCATGCCGAGCATGAACCCTGATGGTTTTGAGAAGTCCAAGGAGGGGGATTGTATGGGCAGAGATGAGGGTCGGAATAATGCTAAAAACATCGACCTCAATAGAAGTTTCCCAGACCAATTTGAAGAGATGCACGTGAACGCAGAAGAAATGCCTGAAGTCACAGCTGTCATGAAGTGGATCCTGGAGAACAAGTAAGAGCATTCACAAACCGAACCTAACTTTGTGACTGCCCTTCCAGAAAATCCAGCTATTGACCATCTTAATTAAACCTGCCACAATGTTCCAAAACACAGCTACTAACAGAGGTTGCAAGAATATGGGGATTTTGCCTGTAAAATCATGGAAATAGTTTTAAAAGAATCTTCATCAGTATACATTTTATAACTTATCTCTACAATAATTCGTTTTTCTGAATAATAATAATAATAATAAAACTGTGCAATAACTGATATATTACTAAAAACAACTATTCATTGATAGCTCATGTTTGCTCAGATCCATTAAATATTTACAGATACAACTTTTGATTTCAATAATTAATAAATGTTGTAATAGTATGTTGTAAAAGTAATAAATGCTTTAAAAGTATTTTCATTGTTAGGTCATGTTAACAAATGAAACTATATTGTAAAGTGTTACTGTAATAATAACGATCATAACCATTTATTATTATTATTATTATTACAAAATTAGAATTAGAAAAATCATGAAGACTGTAGTAGTTTACATGTCTTTTCTAGTTGTTTGTGATTACTGGATTAAGATTTCATAGTGATTGCACAAAGTGCAAAAATAAATAAATAAATAGATTTTAAAAAATAATAATAAAAATTAAAAATTGAAAAAATAATAATAATCCAGTAAATAACTGTCAGTAAACATCTGATAAATTTCATGAATATGCATTTTTTCTAATCCTGATCTACAATATTAAATTTTTTTCTAAATAATAATAATTTTTATTTTATTTTTGTACCATATACATTTAACATTTTTTATGTTCTTTTCATCTTAACATTGTAAGTGCAATGTCTAAAATCTAAATCAAACGTATGTGAAGTAGATGGGTTAATTATAAACATTTTAATAATACTATAAATAATAACTAATAAACCATAAATAATAACTATAAACATTTTCTCTGATTCCCTGTTCTAGATTTGTGCTCTCTGGGAATCTGCATGGTGGGACTGTTGTGGCCAGTTATCCTTTTGATGACTCTGCGGCCCATGATACTGAGGGCACCTATAGCAGATCCCCCGATGATGCTCTCTTCAGATACTTGGCACGGGTTTACGCAGAGAATAACCCTGTTATGAAAACCGGGCAGCCGAAGTGTGAGGAAAACATAAATGAGACCTTTGAGGATGGCATCACAAATGGAGCAAAGTGGTATGATGTGGCAGGTACGTTGGGAACAATCCCTTTTACTCTGTTCTGTTTATCTGAATTTCACCTGCTGAGTTTCTAGCAATCATGCAGATTTTCATAAGGGCTTAAAACTCTTTGTTTCCATAGAGATGAAGATGTGCTTGTTGTGTGAGCTTTATGAGTAATTAACTTCACTTCAGTGGTCTTGAAAAATGGCTGGTTTGAAGGATTTCTGTTTCCTGCTCCTTGGAAAGCACAAGCAGGGGGTCGTTTCTCATAGAGTGCGATCAGTTCAGTGGAACCGTCTTTTTGGCTCCGCCCGCATCCTTCTTTACTCAGAACATTCCTACACAGATTTCCTTTTGGGAGGGATGATCATGAGTTGCATACACAAACACCATTCAGTCATGCACTGCAAATATTGATATTAAGAGTAGCCACATTATAGTTTAAGAAAATTTAAAACTGAAAAATGCTGGAAATGAGATTGCTTTGGTTTTTTGTGAATTATTATGTTCTGTTCTCAAACAGTGCTAGTTAGAAATACAATAGTCTTTCAAGTAATCCAACACCTGGACTGTAAGCTTACTGTTCTGGTGTTCTCTGATTACTTTCCTTACCAGTTTGTAACCCCAGTCTCTGAAGTCCGTATTCTCAACCATCAAACAGCAGAAATCTGATCCACAATGTGCCTTGAAGATTGCAGGTCAGATTCATGATGTTCCTTAAGACTTGCTCAACCAGCATCTTGGTGAATAAATCACAATTCTTACATTTGGGTATGATTTTCTCAGCTTTTATGAAGCTGAGGCATATTTCTTGTTGCTGTTTACAAAAGGAGAACCTTCTGTGTGAACGCCTAATCTCTCGAATGTTGAGCTCTGATGCGGCAAGGACCAAAAGTCACCATGTGGTGGTGGTGACCTTCAAAACCGCCAGAAATTACGTCATAATCAATCCCAAAATTAAATATGACGCCTTTTTTGGTGTTGAATTCCATTCATTGCATAATTCCCATGCAAATGTCACCTGATCTTTAGTTGTTTGTTTTATGATGTGTGTTGACCTTATAACGTTTAACTGGTATCTTTGACATGTAGTTTGAGTCATACAGAGATCATAAGAGCAGTGTTATTTTAGTATTGATTATATGCCATTATTGGTATTTATTCATATATCTATTTTTTAGTCATTTTAATTTTGATTTCAGTTCGTTTTAGTAATTTTATTGGGCTTTTGTATTTTTCTCTTATTTAAATTAATTTTTCTATTTAGCTTTCATTTATTTTATTTTTATTTCAGTATTAGTGATTCAACTACTTATTTTATTTCAGTTCGTTGCCAAGAAAACATTTTTATTTTAATTTTTTTAATTTTGCATTTTTCAAATTTAATCTAAATTTCAGTTCTAAAGTTTCATCTAATATTATAAATATTATAAAATTATTATTAAATAAATTTATTTTATTTCAGCGTTGTTTCAATGAACAAAAACAGTGTTTTAATAGGTTTAGTTTTGGTTTACAATAACAACACTGCATAAGAGTCATGTGAGCATAGTGTGCCACCAGTTTAAGTTTCTTCCTTTTTAAGTTTCATTCTTTTTGTATTGTTTTCTCTGTTTAGAAACTGGTATTGTACCATGCAAACAAGTAACAGCCTCAAAGCCTGTTCAGTGACCTGAATCCTGTCTCGGAGACTGTATCCAACACAATTTGAAAATCTGCAGACCACCAGCTGTGTGTTTAAAGTTAATATTCAATCATTTTATGACAATTCCAGCTCTATCTAGGGAGTCATTCTTATGTTCCCTGGGTTAATCCTGGGAAGATAAGACACTTCAAAGTAGGACCCATTGATTTTGCCTTCTACAGTCTGTTTTGGCTGGTCGGTAGACCAGATCGAAGGATAGTTCTTTCAGTTTATTACGACACTCCACACATTTTAATAAGAATGTTTAACCTTATCCTTTTCTTCTGTATAATTACACAAAGATCATGTGCTAAAACAGGATGTCTCTTCTGGGACTAATCAGGATGCCCCCACATATGTTTGTTTTCTGTGTAACTGTTGAGAAAGTCAGAATTACTGTTATTAAAGATGTGTGGTGACAAACCGAGGAACTGGGCTTTGACACCTTCTTTAAACACGTGCTAGACTGGTAGCATACAGTGTCACATATTATGGCGAGACAGGAAACATGGGGCAGAGATGTCTGACCTCACAAGCTTTCAATTACAAGAGTCAATCACCTTTGCTCGAGACTGCATGAAGTATCAGGACCAACTAATCTTAAAATACAGTTTTAAGATGATTAAGCTAAAAAAACAGTTTTTATTTGTAGTTATGGTACTGAAAGATTAGTTTTGAAAGCAATTTTGGACATTTTGGTCTGTCCTCTAAATTTGCATGGCTGGAAATAGCTGCCCAGGGCGTTGCCATGATTGCCAAGTGGACTGACTTTTTAATTTAAAATTGCATTGCATGAACTCAGGCTTTTGACCTCTTGTTACTGCATTTCTGTTGACCAGCTGTGAAAGTCAATTTTGCAAAGAGCAGAAGTCCACGTCTTTCGCAATCAAGATCTTTTCAAGTATTTAAGAAAAAACACATACCTGCATATTGCCATCTTGAGTTGGCATAAGTTGGCCCGGTGTTCAGCTAATTTGATTAAATTTTGATGGTTTGGTAGATGAATCTGTTTGACTCATCATGTATCTATCTGCGTTAAATGGTTATAAGGTTACAGTAAGACATAATGTACACTACCGTTCAAAAGTTTGTGGTCAGAAAGATTTTTTTAAAAAGAAATAATTATATTCAGCAAGGATGCATTAAAATGATCAAAAGTGACAGTAAAAACATTTAAATTGTTACAAAAGATTTGTATTTCAAATACAAAATACTGTATTTTATTGTATCAAATAAATGCAGCCTTAGTGAGCATAAGAGCATAATATATTTCAAAAAATCTTGCCAGCACCAAACTTTTGAAAGGAAATGTACATGCTAACATTAGCTCAACTGGTTTCTTTTGTAGCTACAGTATATATTGCCAGAGATGTTTTGTTTGAAGTGTTTCTGTAAGTGTTTTATGAGTTTCAGCACACACAGACTTGGCATGTGAGAGAGCGTCATTAAAAGTGGGATTACAGCGTGTTCTTAGAAAGACATGATCAATGCGTGTCCTAACCCATATGTGTCAGCTCTTTGTATTCTGAAATCAATCTTAAAATGGGTTAGAGTTATTTTTTAAAAGATCTAAAAGTAGGTTAGCTTACATGGACAGTTTCCTTCCCCCACATTTATTACGTTGTCGTAACATAAGCAACTGGTCAAACATTCTTGAACTCACACCTTTGAAAGACTCTTTGTATTAAGATGTTCCTCTTGTTTGCAGACGCTTACAGTTTAAGCTGTGACAACCCCACTATGTCAACTCATCCCATGCCTTTGGTACACAGTTTGTCCTTACTTTCCATACAGGGGGTATGCAGGATTTCAATTACCTGAAGGGGGGCTGTTTGGAGATCACTATGGAGCTCAGCTGCTGCAAGTACCCACCCTCAACTCAGCTCAAAACAGAATGGGACAACAATCGGGAGGCCCTGCTGGCCTACATGGAGAAGGTAGTAGAACTTGATGTGCAAGCAATGACACGCATGGAGAGTTTTTAATGAGCCCTAGAAGAATGTTAGTGCGGTTTGGTTTTTAGAGTTTCTGCCTTGTTGTTGTGTGTGTTCAGATTCATATCGGCGTGCGTGGCTTTGTCAGAGCAGCCAGGAATGATGCCCCTCTCGCAGATGCTGTGATAATGGTTGCGGGCATTAACCACAACTTGAGCACTTCGCGCTTTGGTGACTACTATCGCCTGCTGCTGCCCGGCACCTACAACATCACAGTTTTAGCCCCGGGGTACGTATGGTACATATTTATGAGGAAAACTGTACGTACAGATTCAATATTCTGAGGACAATTCTTTGGTTAGCATTCATCATATATATGATGGTTAGGGATGGGTAAAAATATTGAGTTTCCAATTAATTGTGTTTCTTTTACTCTATACAATTTTTAAGTGGCTGTGTGAAAATGTATTTGTACAGAACTGCCTGTTATATAATAATAACGTTATATAATTATAATAATTATAGCACAACCAGTATAGTCCATTTCAGAAACAAATGACTCTTATGAACCGGTTCTTTTTAGTGAATTACGAACAGGACCAATGTACTCAGATTCACAAACAAATGACTCTTGTGAGTTGATTTTTTTTTTTTTAAATAAATCAAAAACATACAACTTGACCAATGTAGTCATATTCACAAACAAATGACTCTTATGAGCTGATACTTTTTTAGTAAATCAAAAACATACAGTATGACCATGTAGTCATATTCACAAACAAATTACTCTTATGAGATGATTCTTTTTTAGTGAATCATAAACCTACAACATGACCCATGTTGTCATATCCATGAACAAATGACTCTTATGAGCTGATTTTTTTTTCAGTGAATCATAAACATACAACATCAACAATGTAGCCAGATTCACAAACAAATGACTCTCATGAACTGATACTTTTTAGTAAATCAAAAACATACAGCATGACCAGTGTAGTCAGATTCACAAATGAATGACTCTTATGAGCTGATTCTTTTTTTAGTATATCAAAAAAAAACATACAGCATGACTATTGTAGTTATTTTCATGAACAAATTATTCTTCTGAACTGTTTATTTTTGTTGACGGAAAAACATACAGCACGACCACTATAGTCTGATTTATGAACAAATGACTCTAATGAACCAGTTCTTTTTTTAGTGAATCAAAAATGTATAACATGACCAATGTGGTCAGATTCAAAAAAAGACTCTTATGAGGTGATTCTTTTTTTTTTTTTTTTTTTAGTGAATCCAAAACATACAGTGTGACCAGTCTAGTCTAATTCATGAACAAATTACTCTTAGGAACCAGTTCTTTTTAGTGAATCAAAAACATACAACATCACCAATGTGCCCAGATTCACAAACAAATGACCCTAATGATTTTTTTTTTAGTGAATCAAAAACATTCAGCGCAACCAGAAAGAGAATTTCTTTCATGTGTAAGCAAAGTGGATATTATAATTGCAGTATACCCAAATGAATTGAAATAGAATTGAATCAAGAGCTTGTGAATCAGAATCAGACGAGAAAATCCGTATCAATACGTTTATCATTACGTTTCACATTTAAGTTTTCCTTCTGTTTGTTTCATATCGATCTTTATGTTCATGCAGCTACATTCCCATGTCCGTGGCTGGAGTGGAGGTGACTGAGGGAAAAGCAGCTGTGCTGAACATCACCCTTGAAGCTGAGAATGATGAGAATCCAACCACCTCCTCAATCCCAGAGTCCCTGACTGAAACCTCTGTGAACAGCGGCACCACAGACAGCAGCAGCAGCACCGGTGTCAATGAAGCAGCAGATGAAGAGAAGGACTCCAGGGTTACAGTCCAGCCTCAGGATTTCCGCCATCACCACTACAACGACATGGAGCTGTTCCTGCAGAAGTTCAGCTCTGAGTACAGCTCCATCACACGGCTGTATTCTATCGGCAATTCTGTGCAGAAACGTCCCCTGTGGGTCATGGAGATCTCCGCCAATCCTGGTGTCCACGAGTTTGGTACTTGCCACCATCTTTATTTGCATATGTATACAGAGATCCTACATCTTTGAAAGTTAAACAGCTTTTGAAATGAACTAATCCCATCGTTCCTCATCAGGTGAACCGGAGTTTAAGTATATTGGTAACATGCATGGCAATGAGGTGGTTGGTCGGGAACTGCTTCTCAACCTCATTGAGTACCTTTGCCGCAACTATGGCACTGACCCTGAGATCACCCAGCTCATCAACTCCACACGTATCCACATCATGCCTTCAATGAACCCAGATGGATACGAAGTGTCCCAGGAGGGTAAGGCCTCTCCAGCTGAAAAACAGTTCATTATACACATTTTATGTATTATGTTGTACTTGATGTACTTGATGTTAAATGCATCTCTTCATTCAACATTCCGATTTTTACTAATATTATAATATCACGTGTGACAGAAATAGCCAGCCTCAAACTGTATTAAATGTTTGGAATATATGTTATATAATAATACATTT